>OX637332.1:628785-1228785 GCA_951799405.1 Agapetus fuscipes
ATATGGCAACCAAAAATTTCAGTAAACACAAATGTGCTCAAATAATAAATAAGTACAATAAACAAAATAATACAAACAAAAGTGCGAATAGTGATTTGAAAGTTATGAAACACTTTGTAGAATTTATAAAAAATAATAATATTGTATGTACCAAAGCTGACAAAGGGAACAGTATTGTTATTTTGTACAAGGACGACTATATCAAAAAAACCCACGACATCATTAATGACTCATCAAGCTTTTGTAAACTTAAAGAAAACCCAACTAATAAATATCAAAAGCAAATAAAAGAAGCCATTAAGAAATCTAAGAAAACCATTAACACAGATTCACAAAAATATGAATTTACCATAATGAACCCGAAATCCCCACAGTTATACGGATTAACAAAAATCCATAAGACAGGAAACCCATTACGTCCTGTGGTCTCATATGTGGATGCTCCAAGCTACAAGTTGGCTAAATTTGCTAATAAAAAGTTTCTAAGTATAACAAACTTTAAACCCACGTTTGGAATTAAAAACTCAATAGAATTTTGCAACAAACTCTACAATTCAACGCCGCCGCAAAGATGTATACTTGTCTCTTTCGACGTGAAAAGCCTTTTCACCAACATTCCAGTAGACGAAACCTTGGATATTATAAGAAAGATTCTCGACGAAAATGAAGAAGACGATACGTTGAAGGATGAGATTTTTAACATCATGGAGGTGTGCATAAAGCAAAATTATTTTTGTTTTCAAGACGAATTCTTCTCACAGACCAACGGTTTACCTATGGGTAACCCACTATCACCACTGCTAGCAGATGTTTTTATGAATGAGTTTGAAACAAAAATCTTACAATCTACAAATCCACTTGTTAATCTAATACAAAATTATCAACGATATGTCGATGACATCTTCTTCACATTCACGGGAACAAGAAGACAACTTGATAATCTCCTCACACTGTTCAACTCTCAACACCCTAACATACAATTCACTTGTGAAACCGAAAACAATCATCAATTAAATTTTTTGGATATTACTACAAAGATAGAACATAATAAATTTATTTTTCAAATATACAGAAAAGACACATATACAGACACAATCATACACGCCAACTCCAACCACCCAATCACACACAAAATGGCAGCGTTCAATTCTATGATTCACAGACTTCTATCGATTCCCCTAACGCCAGAAAACTACAAAACAGAAGAAAATACCATCATGAGAATTGCAACAAACAACGGATATGAAGAAAAAACTATTGCAAAAATTATTAAAAATAAAAAGAAGAAAATGGCAATTCATAAATACGTTTATAATAAAATACCAATGGACACCGATGACAAACCTTGGAGGAGGATACTATATACCGGAAAACTAACAACAGATCTACTCAAAGCATGTAAAGAAGATGATTTTAAACCTGCATTCTACACAGACGCAAATATCAAAAAATATATTTTAAATAACAAAACAGTCGTGCCAAAAGAAGAAAAAAGCGGAGTGTATAAAATACAGTGCAGTGATTGTGAAGTTTTTTACATAGGACAATCGGGAAGGAAAATAGCTGAAAGATACAAAGAACACAAAAAGGGCATCAAAAATGTAATGATCAATTCAGAAATAGCGGAACATGCAAGGACAGAAGGCCACTCATTTGATAAAAATAATTTAGAATTAATTTATAGTTGTAAGAAAGGGAAAAAGTTAGACATTTTAGAAGCTTTAGAAATTAATAAACATTTAAAAAATAACAACATTGTAAATATACAGCATCCAAATATAACTTCTCCTCTTTTAAATATAATTTGTAAACCCAGAACCAAACCATAAATCATCCTCCTAGCTCCTCCCACTTCCACTCATTAAAGAACCTAGCTCATTAGACTCCTCCCCTACCCCTTCCTACCACCCCCACACTGTCTGCAATGTCTTTAATTTTAAGTTTTAGTATATTTTCAACTGACGATGGTATAACACCGAAAGTACTCTTGAATTAAAATATGTACTCAAAGTGGTATTACACAAAGTTTTTTGTTTAATTTTTAGAAAATAATTTTTATTGTTTTTTTAAAAATAAATCTTTAAGAATGCTACATAAAGAGGGAATTGTAAAGCATACTGTGGGGAATGAAAGGAGCCCGCCGCGGGCCCACGATAAGATTTGCTGGAAAATATAATTTCCCGGCGCGACTCTAAGTTGGCCCGAAAACTCAACAGGAAAACGCTTCCAGAGACGAGAGCACAACAGAAAAATCGTTCCACCCACGGATATTAAAATTCAGAGATTTCAATGAAGAACCCTTACAAGTTGATGTTGATTTTTATTAATAATTTAGGTTGCGAGTTGAGTATATTTCATAAGAAAAGTGTATACAAGAATAATTTCATGTTCTATACAAGTATTCTTAGATCGATCCGCAGTGTAGTGGTTAACGCGTATGACTAAGTTCTAGTGTTAAATGAACTCGCGATCGGAATAAATCGGGTTCGGTTCCTGACAGGGGAAGAATATATACCATTTAATTTTCAAAAAAATGAATTGTCATGTCAAGGAAGCCATATGATAAGATTTTCGTTAAGAGAAGAAAGTGTCGTTTAGATCAATTATCGTGTGATGAAAGTGTTGTTTGGCTCAATTGTCGTGTGAAGAAAGTCTCGTTTAGATCAATTGTCGTGTGAAGAAAGTGTTGTTTGACTCAATTGTCGTGTGAAGAAAATGTCATCTAGATCAATTGTCGTGTGAAGAAAGTCTCTTTTAGATCAATTGTCGTGTGAAGAAAGTGTTGTTTGACTCAATTGTCGTGTGAAAAAAGTGTCGTTTGAAGCAATTGTCATTGTGAAGGAATTGTTGTGTGAAAAATTTAGTCTTAAAAGACAATTTAATTTCACATAAAAAAGTGAATCACATTAATGAATTATATTATTTTCTTATATAAAGTGTCGCAATTGTGAAATATTGTTGTAACTTGAATTATTTTGTAACAAATAACCTTAAAAATTAAAAGGTAACACAAACGCTTTTCCATAAAATAAAATAGAATGGATATCAAATAATCGTTCTACTTCTACTCTCTTTCCTTAACAATTTTAACATTTTTATTAGGTTCATAGTTGTAAGACTTTATTTTTAATTAAAGAAAATAACGTTGTACGATTATTTGATTAAAAAAACATGTACATTATATCAGCAGATATCTCAAAAAAGTAAACCAAGATAACAATTTATAACTTTTTTTTTTACAATTCAAAAACAGAACATCATCAAATTTTTAAAATTTGTTTCAAATGAAAAATTAAAACAACATTTTTATTATTTTTCATTCTGATTCTGATAAAAATCAGTTCAGAATAAATTGAAGCGAAAATGTTGATTTTGAAACTGAATCTATGTTCATGTTAGTGGCTTACTTTAAAGAAACGACATTCAATGCGCTTACTTTATTTTTAAACATAAAACTATTCATAAAGAAATTGAGCATCTCTTTCATTCCCATTTCTCGACATCAACAAATTATAAGAGAGAAAGTATTTCTTTGAAGCAAAGTAAATTCTAAAAATAGTTTAGATTTGAGGGCATTAGAAACAAAAAGGTAAGTGTCCTATAGACTATCTATGGAACAATGTTTCTTATAGACCAGTGTCCTATGGACTAGTGTCCTATACACTATCTATGGGACACTGGTCTTTTTGTTTCTAATGCCCTCATTTTATGCTTTAAAATATAGTAAGCTGCGTCAACTCTCTTGGAATGTGTGTTTTTTTGCAAAATTATATTTTTGATTCGCATTTTTTTTTGGCTACATAGTACATACGTTCCCACAGGCATCCATATATCTCCACTCTTGTGCACACGGTCCTAGGGTGCTCGGAGAACGGGATGAACCGCACCTTGGACGCCACAAACGGCAACTCAACCTGCTGGCGCTCCACGATGTAGGTGTTCGTGTTGCCTGGCAGGACCTACAAGGAAAAAGAGAATTAAACATAAGTCATCATAAAACAGTTCATCCTCAGTCATCGTGCAGAGAGGGTGCCTCCTGAAGACGTTAGCTACGGCGCTAACGAAACGTCGAGAATAATGTAAGTTCTCTTAATAATAATAACAATAATTAGCCAATTTGTATAAAGCGCCGTTGAGTGGCACTAGTCACCCCAAGGGCGCTTAAAATATAGAGATTCGTGTAATATCCAATATTTTTTTTTGAACTGTGTAGTTATAATTATTTTAAATATGTCAAACGACCGTAATGCCAACCCAAACCTAACATAAAACCTTATCTAATCTAATCTAAATTGAAAATATATGTAACATTTAAGATTCACATTATATGCATTTTCACAAACAGACACGTATAAGTTTGCGCTTAAACAAGCCGCATGTTGACCTACAATATAAAAACCCGAATCTCAAATGAACATTAACCCTGCAACTCCTGCCGACCTGTCATGAAACAGGGGTGACATTGGCAAAGTGAAAACAGAGGTCAATATTGCGAAATATTTCGTATCTGCAGCATTCAAGGCTCACATTCATTCCATTGCAGTCGTCATTGTGTGTCTTGTGAAAAGTGGAAATTTATTATAAAAATATTTTTGTAAATCTCTCATTCTCGTGTTTAAGGTTTTTTTCTTAGCTTGGATCGTAGGATGTGATTCTTTGTGAAATTTGAAAAGACATTTTCATTGAAAGGCCATCTTATAGTCAAATGGTAGATAAACCAAACAAGCACTGGATGGACGACTATGAAAACTTGGTGTTTTCAAGAATCATTATTTTGAAAAATGGCCCTTTTATGGAATGAGTTACCGGCATCTGTGTTCCTACTTCAATTTAGCCTTGATCCATTCTAAACAAATATTCGTTTTTTCTTAAATCAAAATCAGCACACACAATACAGCACTACGCAGCTAGCACCCCTACTGGAAAAGGCAGAGCATCAAACGACAGCTTACCAACGCCCACACTTCCCCAGCACTCGAATACGTGTCATAGATCTGTAGATTTTTTGAAATCGGGTAGTCTCTTGCATAGTGTTCCCTAAACAAAATATAGTTTTTTGCAAATATATATTGACATGTAAGGCTCATATTAAATGCATGGCCACAGAGAGACACATGCTACATTTTTACATACATACAAAAACAACCAAACCTCACATAAACAAAAGCTTTGCAACTCCTGCTGCCTGCCCTGAAACCAGGGTGGCATCGGAAAAAGTGAACATAGGTTGTAAAGCTTGGAGGTATAGCCTCATACTAACCTATTAGTCAAGGAATAGTCAAATTCTGTTAACTGGAAAATAAAACGTAACTTTTGCGGTATTGAATATCGTATCTTTAAAACGAACTAGAAAAACGCTCTAATTATAAAAAAAAAAGGTTGTATGATGAGAATATTCTCTTGCTTCTGAATTCATTTAATGAACCGCGACCAAAAAAACTGAATGGAAATATCAAAAGACATTTCACTCCGTCAAGTCGCGAGGTTTCGCATTTTTCACAGACTTACATTCCGGGAACAGACATTCGCTCCAAGCGCTCCGAAGTTCTGCGAATCAAATGTGCCACTGGATTTTTTGAAGCTTACAAGACAACTAGGTAGTTTTCATAATTCGCTAGAAAGAAAAAAAATAGCAGGAGAAATTAAAACGAAGCCTGCCACTTTATTATTTAGGAAAAAAAAACTCTGTAATTTTAAGAAACTACTTTTGTCCAATTTTATGACAAAGCTTCCATTCATTTACAATCACTCCCTACTACACGTATTTTTCTAAAATTGCCAAGCAAGTGGTGTCTAGGATCCACACTTACATATATAACGCATGTACGCAAGCAGACACGAGTAAGTTCACGCGTAAACATCTGTACTTAGGAAAACTTAGGAAACAGTTACTTACTATCTATCTATAATCTATAATAATCTAAGCTGCAAGGATATGTTATCATTTAAGGCTCATATGAAATGCATGCCTACAGACAGGCACATGTAGGTTCGCGCCTACACATTCTGCATGTGTGCATACAAATAAAGAAAAGCTTACATGGACATAAACCTTGCAACTCCTGCCGCCGTTCCCTGAACCGGGGTGGCATTGGCAATAGTGAACCGATTTTTACAGCGCGGGTGGTCAGCCTCGTACCAACCTATCAGTCAAGGAGCAGACTGGTAGAATTGTAAAAAAGCTCGGACAAACGAGAATTCGGTGAACGGATAATTTAATAGGAATATACAAAAATACTGGGAAGCAACTGGTTAGAATTTTTCAATACTATCAGTTCACATCTCCGTAAATAGATACAAAAAGCAATAAATTGGACGACGCTTTTAGAAAATATGGGAAAATATCGATTCCTTAAAATTCATGGAGATTTGTGAGATGTGGAGCACTATTTGTCTCGTTTTGCCTTCACCCTGAGCGTCTCCGAGGACCCGTCCAAGTGTCTGTTCCCGCCACAAGACAGGAACAAAATAATCAAGTTGCCGGCTGGATGTTTTATAAATGAAAATATGACAGCGCTCGTGGAATCTAGGCGAGCAGAAGGCAAATGTAAAACCTCAATCGCTTGATGCTTCAAAGGAAACTAATTATTAGCGCTCTCTTGCTAATTGCCCGCAAACTATTTCAGGTGTTTAGCAAGTCATTCTTTTGCGTTTTTTTTTGTATGAAATAATTGCTCACTAAGAAACTCTATTCAACAAAAAGATCGTGATATTTGAAATATTTTATTTTTTATACAATTTAAAATGAAATTAATTTGTACAATATGACAGCTTGAATGGTTTGAAAACGAAAAGTAAATATCATAGACGATGACTTATAGGAAGCTGACAAAATGGTGCTTTCAAAAAATCTTTTTTTTATGGAAACCAAAATGCACATCATGCAAGCCGGGCATATGGCGTCATTGGGCAAACTTGAAGCTTACGTAGCCTTTTTTCCCTGTTTAATATGTTCCTGATATTCTAATGTACAATGACCTGTAACGAGATGGATTTGTTTGTTAGGTAAAATGGAACATGAGATTTGAATTTGAATGAAAAGGAAAACAAAGGAAGGCAGAAAGAGGGAGGAAGCTTGCCTGGCATGAGAGCTACAAGCATGTGTAATAAAGAATAATTAATATTATTGTGCTGTGGTTGTGTATACATTGTGAAAGAAATAAAAGTAAACATATTAAAGTGGCTGTTAATTATTAATTGTGTCAATCAGCAGGACTATTGGAAAAACCCTCACATTTTGGCGCCCAACGTAAAAGAAAAATCTGTAAATGAAATTCCTATAAGAAAATTTTTCACAAACAAAAACAAATGACAGTCGATTTCAACAAATGACATTGAAAACAATACAATATATGAAATAATTAAAATTGAACAGATTTATGGTTGTGAAAGCATCAACACGTTTAAAAGCTAGTGAAGACATCGACTCATACAATTTAAAACAAGAAATTGCAAGTTTTAAAAGGCGGTTTTGAAAATATTGAACGGCTGTTTTGAAAATATTGAAGGCAAGAGAATTCAAATTACCTACCTACGTTCGGAAGAAATGAACATTTAAAAATGGAACACCGCGGAAGAATGAAGAATGGATATGAACCAGTTTGTTTCAAATCAGTTTAGATAAATATATATAGATGGTGTTATATTTCATTTGTATGAAAAAATTTTTTCAATGAAATGATTTTTAATTGCATTATAATTTGCATCATAATTGATTTTTTTTAATTGCATAAATTAAAAAATATACAGCAAATGACGAAATCTAAAAAAATAAATAATAAAAAGGATTTAGAAAGTAACACAATGGAGTCCATAAATTTTGATCCTCTCAAATTAAAAATATCTTTTAATGGTGAAAGTGAACCAAATGAATTTATAATAAGGTTAGAAGAATTAGCCAAAGTCTACAAATTAAAATTAGATTATTTGGTAGAGTGTATGCCTATATTTTTAACAGATTTTCCGTTAACTTGGTACAGAGCAATTAACTGTGAATTTGATTGGAAAATTTTTAAAACCAAATTCTTACAACAATTTGAAAAATATGATTTTCAAAGGAATCTTAAGTTAGAAATTTTAAATATGGTACAAGGTCATGATAATGCATCTGTTTATATTTTAAAGGTAAAATCAAAAAATAATTGATTAAATAAAAGAATGCATGATAAGGAACTTATGGACATAATAATTCATGGATTGTCAGAAAAATATGCAACTTTACTGACAACATCTGAAATTAAAAATACAGAGGAATTATCTACAATATGTATGCAGATATAAAAAGTTTTATAAATAAATGTCAAAAATGTAAAATGTATAAGCCGAATAATTTACCTCCAGCAGGAAAAATGGAAAATAGAAAAAGAGTGGATAGACCGTTAAAAATGTTGAGTATTGATTTGATAGGACCATTACCAAAATCAAGTACGGGCTATATACATATATTATCAATAATAGATGTTTTTACCAAATATTGTTGGTTATTTCCTTTAAGAAGAGCTACTACAGAAGAAATAGTAAAATTAATAGAAAATAAAATATTTTTAACAGAAGGAGTACCGCAAACAATAATAACAGATAATGGAAAGAATTTAAAGTCAAATGCATTTAAAGATTTTATGTACTCATATGGAGTACAGAAAATATTTTATACAACTTTATATACTCCCATGTGCAATAATGTAGAGACATATAATAGAACAATAGGATACACATTAGCTATTTTTGTTGAAAATGAACAAAGAAAATGGGATACTTTCTTAGATTCAGTACAAAGCATAATAAATAATACAGTCAATTTAGCAACAGGATACACACCTAATGTATTAGCAAGAGGTAGGGAGATTGTACTAAATGGTGAAATTCATGGTGAAATAGTAAATGATGAAATAGAATCAAAGGAAGATTTAGATAAATATAGAGATATGCATAAAGATAAAATGAAGGAATTAAACACATTATACAAAATTGTAACAGAAAATTTATGGGATGCATATAATAAAAATGCAAATTATTATAATAAAGGTAGATCAAATCGTGTCTATGATCAAGGGGATATTGTATGGCGTAAAAATTTCATACAATCAAATGCAGGGAAATACTTCTGTACAAAGTTGGCTCCAAAATTTGTCAAAGCCAGAATAGAAAAGAAAGTTAGCAAGATAGTCTATGTATTAAAAGATATAGACACAAATGTTATAAATAAATATCACATCAAGGACATAATCAAATTAGATTAAAAAAAAAAAAAAAAAAACATATTTTCATGTGTATGAAAAATTTGAGGTGATGAATGATACGGTGAAAGTTGATATAAAAGTGATCAGTGAAAGAATGAATTATGAAATATTGCATGAATGAAGGTATGAAACATAAATTAAACAAAGTATTACATATGAAGGTAAAGTTTTTTAAAAAAAAATTGATGGACTGATAAATTTATTAATGAAAAATAAATTTGAAATAAATTTAAATATTGGGAAAGATGTTTAAACATGTTTAAAAAAAAAAAAGTTATTTTAATGAATTGATTAATTAACTGGTGAATGTTTATTATGTATTGTTATTTGATTATTTTGAATTGTTGAATTAAGTATTTAAAAAAAAAACAAATATTTGTTTATAATATTGAATATGAAATTTGTGTTAAAAAAAAAATATATTAATTTTAGTATGAAAGTAATTGGTATTGTTAAAAAAGGTATTAATGACTGAATAATGTATCAGAAACAGGTTTTTTTTTATTTTCATATTTTTGAAATTTATCCTTAAAATAAAACAAAATATGTGGCGCCGGCTGAGCATTATGATACATTATTTACTCATTGTAAAAGAAAAAAAAAATTGGGAATGTTTTTTTTTTATGAGAGGAAGGAGGTGTATTGTAACGAGATGGATTTGTTTGTTAGGTAAAATGGAACATGAGATTTGAATTTGAATGAAAAGGAAAACAAAGGAAGGCAGAAAGAGGGAGGAAGCTTGCCTGGCATGAGAGCTACAAGCATGTGTAATAAAGAATAATTAATATTATTGTGCTGTGGTTGTGTATACATTGTGAAAGAAATAAAAGTAAACATATTAAAGTGGCTGTTAATTATTAATTGTGTCAATCAGCAGGACTATTGGAAAAACCCTCACAGACCATGTATTTCTCTTTTCTTTCACTGTTTAACTATATATTTTATTATGTATCTTTTTTCTCATATATTTCATCACATATTTTCATGTTTCTACATTTTTGTAATTTTCTATGTATTTTTTCTATTGATGTATTATTTTTTTATGGCTGGTCATGTATTGCACCCTCCACATGACTAAGCTGGAATAAACGCATATTATTATTATTATTATTTTTTTATTATTAAAAATCGGTGATCATCATTAAGTATAGTTGTTAGTTAGGTTTTTTTTTAGCGAGAATTTTCATGAACGTCCTTGAGTCTAGCTTTTTTAAATATATTTTTTTTACAATAAGAAGGGGTATATTTGCTTTCCCTTTTTCATATCGCTGTCCCCATACAACTGGGGATAGCCAGAACCTCTACAGAGTCACCTCCGCTTATTGCCATCATGACATACTTCTCTCAGTTCATTCATGTCAACAGCATTTTTTATACATTTTTTTCTTTTATATTCACCCTGTACATATATCCAGTGCTTTCCCAATTTCACCAATTTGATCAAACCATGACTTTTTAGATCATGATCTTCCCCTCTATAACATTTATTTAAGCTAAGGCAATCTAAATCTCTAAATCTAAATCTAAGTTTCAAAGATATGTATCATTTGAGATTCACATAGGTTTTGAAAATAATTTTTTATAAAAATATGTATATTTGTAACCATTCTGCTCCTGAAGATGCCTTATTAGGCGAAAATGTTCAAGCAAAAACAAAAACAAAAAAGTGAATTAAAACCATGATTTACCATTTCAATTTTTTAAATATTTAAAAAAAATGGACTTTCACTGTGTTAACAGATCAACACTAAAAAATATAATCATATTGAATGCATTCCCACAAGCAGACACGCATAATTTCGCGCTCACACATGCCGCATGTGGACCTACAATATAAAAACCCAATCTCAAATGAACATAAGCCTTGCAACTCTTGCCGACCTTCCCTGAAACAGAGGTGACATTGGCAAAGTGAACCATTTTTTACAATATGGTTGGTCAGCCTCATACCAACCAATAAGTCAAGTCAATGATAAAAAAATAAGAATATAGAAGAAACCACAGTATTTCATACCGACTACAATGCTCTTTCTACTCACTTCTTTTAAATATACTCTCTGCTGATATTTACATTTACCAAAGACGGGTCACCAACGCCCCATCAAGCTTAACAGTGATTGGGTCGTGCTTGAGAATAAGCGCTTTCTTTTACGACGACCAAGCTCGCGCGAGAATAGCGCTCACCCAATAAAGCACCATATAGTCTATCATCTAAGTTTAATTCCATGCGACATTAGCCAACCTTCCCTGAAACAGGGGACCATTCTTTACCAGTATGGGAGGTCAGCCTCATATCAAGCAATCAGTTAAGGAACATCAGTAATAAATAAAATTAACGTGTATAAAAACGACAGAACCTTGAAAAGAAATCTACACAAAAAAGTCAATAGGTTTATGGATAACATAAAATTATGAACGAATAAGCCGCCAACACTTCAGATGAGCCACCATTTTCTCCCTAGTGTTACTAGGGTTTCTTCTTTCCAAGCATGAAGAAATGGCTCAGCGGAAATAAATTTGATTCTAACGATGAAGTCATCTCACAAACTAATAATAATTTTGATGACTTCAAGAAATTTTCTTTTCGGAAGGGATCAAAAAGTTGGAGAAACGCTGGACAAATTATTTGTAGCTCAAAGGACGTAGCTCATTGGATGAAAAATAAAATATTTTTTTTATCTAAAAACCAGTGTTTTATTAAAAACACCATGGACTTATTGACCTGCTGTAGCCTCATATTGTTTGAGCGAATTGATAGGTAGATTTTGTCAATGGCTTAATTAACTTTGCCTGTTTCAGAGAAGGTTGGCAAAAGTTGCAGGGTTCATGTTCATTTGAGGTTTGGATTTTAATTTGCAAGTGCACAATCAGCATTTGTATGCGTGACCTTACACGCGTCTGTTTATGGGCGTGCATTTGATAAGAGCTTTGAATGTTAGTTTATCTTTGCAACTTAGATTATGGATTATTATATGCCCGGTCTATAGCTCAGTTGGTAGAGTGCTTGCATTCCATGCCATGAGCTCGGGTTTGTACCCCACCGAGGGTGTCAGAAGTGATTTCCCGCTTCGGTGTTTATTTTCAAACCCCAAAATAAAATATCGGGAGCTGGGAAACTCCCACTTCAACTGAGGTGGTTGGCGTAAGGCCGGCCCCCTTACCTGTAAAAATAAATAGGTTCAACTTGCCACATGTGACCCCTTCAGGGATAGCGCGGCAAGAAGTTACACTATAGGTATGTGTAGCTAAAAAAAAAGAGATATGAGAGACCGCTCCCAGCTACCTTGTGCCCCGTGGAGTTGGTGTACGTGACCCAGCGGCTGATGGAGTCCCTCCAGTACTCCAGCTGGAACGCCTCCATGAACTCCACGCCCTCTCCGTTGCCGAAGCGGCCCTGCGTCTCCGTCCACGTGATGAGGTGGTTCTTGCCCAGGTTGATCTCCAGGAACTCGCGCACGTCGGACGCGATGGCGGCCTTGGGGCACCAGGCACCTCCGCTCTTCTCCTGCCGTAGTCTGGAACAAAGCAACAAAACACCTTTAATAATGCAATAAATAAAAACGCAACTAAACTACACATATAGTGTTACTTCTTTCCGCGTTATCCCCGAAGGGTTTCACATGTGCCGAGTGGAACCTATTTATTTTTACAGGTAAGGGGGCCGGCCTGATGCCAACCGCTTCATTTGAAATGGGGGTTTTCTCGCTTCAGAGGCGGCTGGTACTCATTTCTTGTGAACCTTGCCGGTATTTTATTTTGGAGTTTGAAATAAATACCGAAACGGGAAATCATTTCTGACACCCTCGGCGGTATTCGAACCCGAGCTCACGGCATGGAATGCAAGCACTCTACCAACTGAGCTATCGACCGGACTAAAGTCTTGGTTGACTAAGGTAAATAATGCACTTCTGAAATATTCAATTGATACGAAGAGCGTTATTCTTTATTCTACATTCTAAGGCAAATATAACTTAAATATGGCTATAAGTCCTTACAATTGGAGATGTATTGATACGTTTTCTGCTGGATTCTCTTTTCAATAACAATGCCATAATTTATTTTTCACAATTAACAATTTATTTCACAACTTGACAATCACTGTATATAGGTGTTACTCAGCGAATTGCTCTTTTGCAACTATACTGTCCGTACCATTTTGATCTCTTTTATAGGGTTTCCGAGAGGCCTTTCATGCATTCTCTAGATCATTCTACCACCAGAATGTTATGTACACACACTAATACAATTCACAATCACTTTCAGATGGTTCCCTCTTACGTTGTATGCGTGTATAAGCGCGCGTACGTATCAGTATTTTAAATTTGTCAAAAAAAACACTCAATACCACAGCTTACATCAAAATATATGGAGCAGATAAAACGATCTTGTGAGCTATATTATTAAATGACTGTTGATTTTTTAACAAAAATCTGATAAATATCTAACCATGTTAAATTGTATCAATACTGATCAAACCAAGAAGACTTCAGTGAGCCAGACATGAAGCACGTGCACTCTAGGATTATCAGAACTATCTTGGATGGTGCCTCCTCCGGTGTCAGACCTTTGGGACGTTCCCAGAATGCGGTTGGCAGATAATGTGGAGCCTGACGTGTAAGTAAAGGAGTAAGGAGACTATAAAAAGAAGCGACAAAGACCCTGAGTCATCAAGGATTGTGAGCCGAATGAAGTAAATAATGCTCTATGTTTTGAATCTATGGTTTAATTTTTAATTATTAAAAAATGATAACAAACTTTGTTTAGTTCTACTTTATTTATTTTTATTTAGTTACAAACAAAAATAACGAGTTGTGACCGGTTTCGGCCTCTTGGCCATCCACAGAGAAACTGAAATCTTAAAATAATGGGAGACTATATAAAGCAAAATGAATATTATACACACAGTAGAATTAGGAGAAATATGAAAAATTATAAAGAAGAGCTTTGTGAATTTATCAAGTTGTATACTAAGAACAGTATGGACAAAAACAAATAGTTAAGTGAAGAGTAGGAAATTTACTAAGAATAAATTTAAGTAAATTTAACCCTACAATGTACATCTACAATGTTTCCGCTAAAACTTTTCAAAAATTGTTTAATTTTTGGGTACACAATGAATTTGTACTTTATCATCTCCACTTTGGTTTTTACATTTTCTAGGTATCAGGTCTTCTAATCTAATCTAATCTAAGTTGCAAAGATATGTTACATTGGAGAATCACATTACATGCATTCTCACAACCAGACACGTACAAGTTCGCGCTTGCACATGCCTCATGTGAACCTACAACATAAAAACCAAATCTCAAATGGACATACACCCTGCAACTCTTGCCGTCCTTCCCTGAGACAGGGGTGACATTGGCAAAGTGAACCATTTTTACAGCATGGGTGGTCAGCCGCATACCAACCTATAAGTCAAGGAACACACACACACGACAAATTCTTCATTATATTATTGATCAATTTAAATTTTTGACACTCTTTATCAGGACACATGTTTCATTTTTGATTAAGTGCTCTATATAGTCTTATTTTTTGTAACAAAAAAATAAAGTTATAAATAAGGATGACAACGAAACCTGATTTACCGACTGTTTAACTTTAGAACAAAGGAAAGTAGGCGCTGGGAGGGGGCTCGGTGTTTGTCATTTTGGTCGTAAACTTTTATGTTAAGTTATGACGCAAGCCGTGACAACGTTTTTTATGCGAACCTTAAAGTAAAATATTTAGACAACCTGTGGCAGAAGCGACTCTGCTCGGTGTGGCTTATTTTTTACAGAAAGCTTTAAAAATAATTATTAGCGTCTGTTTGCATTATTACTGTTTTGCTTTTTTTTCTTATTACTTTTGATGACATGCCTCTCCTAACTAGACGTGTATTCCGAGCAAGGATAGCATTTAAATTCCAAAAATGTATGAGATAATTATTCTCTCCTTGAATTACAAAAAAAAAATGGATGTCTGTACTTAAATATTGGAACATACAAAAGAGCGAATATAAAAATTACAGCTACCCTTTTGGAATCTATGTTTCTGAATCTATGTTAAATCATAATACTGAATGAAAATATTCATGTCTCTACTCTCAAAATAATGCATTTCCAATAATCAAAAAAACCTTTTAAAATAGTGCTCATAATATGTTTTATTCTCGCCGGGACCTTGTTTGCGATGTCGTTGGCAATCAAAAACTAAATATTTGTTTTCCACTTCCCAGACGTGTAAAGTCACAAGCCAATTCATGCTCGTCTATCATTCTAAAAGATAAATGGAGAATCGTTGATAGTACCTTTAAATGATTAAAAAGTGTGTGATTCTAAGCCCAAAAAAAAACACCTAACACGTTCGTTTCTATACACGAAATATACTTTGTTTTAAGTATTAAAATCTTGAGTTTTATTGCATATTTCCCTTAGATTAAGCATTTATGTTTTGTATTACGGCTTCATCTTTATTTTTTATGCACCGTAATGAAAGCTGTGAGTTTCTGCAGCATTGAATATTATTTACAATAAAAGAAAAAAAAAACATTACAGGGGGCGAGAGAGACGGCGGTGGGCGATATAGCCGTATAAAAGTCTGTCGATTGCATTTACTCCACTCACGTCGCCCAACTGTCAAGCGACAAGTGGCTTTGATGGGGAACAGAAGTGTAGGAAGTTACGTGGTGAAGTATGAGAGTGAGGCAGGTTGGGTGAAGCTAGCAGATGATGCATGGAAGTGCGGGGATGAAACTGAGAAATCAATATTGCGCCGACTAAAAAAAATAATCAGTGTTTTTCCTTCCAGTGCCATATCTAACGACGTTCAGTTACTATTTGGTATCTATAATCTATAGTCTAAGTTGCAGAAATATATTAACATTTAAGGCTCTCAAATGCATGCCCACAAACAAACACGTGTAGTTCTAATCTAATATAAGCTGCAAGGATATATATCATTTAAGATTTATATTAAATGCATTCCCACAAGCAGACATGTATAATTAACACATGCCGCATGTGAACCTACAACAACCAAATCTCAAATGGACTGCTAGGTAATTATCTGAAATTGAAAATTGGCGGTGCACGGTGGTATACTAGTGCCAACCTTGATGTATGGAAGTGAAGCCTGGACGGTGAGTGAAAGGGAAATTAGTAAAGTCCATACAGTAGAAATGGACTATCTAAGAAGTATGATTGGGAAAAAACGAAGTGACAGAGTGAGGAATGATTTTGTAAGAGAAGAATGTGGTGTAAGGGAAAGTGTGAAAGTGAAGATTAAAAGAAGTATGTTAAGATGGTTCGGGCATATGGAGAGAATGAGTGATGAAAGATTGACGAAGAAAGTATATGTTGCTAAAATAGATGGATGTCGTGGTAGAGGAAGACCGAGAAAAGTATGGATGGATCAAATTTCTGAAATAGCGAATGAATGGGATATCCAGAGTCATAATAAAAGGAGGACTTGCATGAAAAAGGTTATGACTCTGGATGAAATGAAAGAAGTGTGGAAGGACAGGAAGAAGTGGCGGCTAATCTGCAATGGTGATTTCTAATGTTGGTGTATTAATTTGCTACATTTTTTGCATAGGAAATTTCTGACTTTTTTTGTATAGATTTCTTTGTAAGGTTTTGTTCTTTTATATATTTAAATGTAATTTTTTATTCATATTCCTTGACTTATAGGTTGGTATGAGGCTGACCACCCATACTGTAAAAAATGGTTCACTTTGCCAATGTTACCCCTGTTTCAGGGAAGGTCGGCAAAAGTTGTGGGGCTTATGTTCATTTGAGGTTTGGATTTTATTTGTAAGTACACATTCAGCATTTGTAAGCGCGAACTACACTTGTTGGTTTGTGGGCATACATCTGAGAGCTTTAAATGAATATATCCTTGCAACTTAGATTATAGATTATAGATTATAGAATGCAAGTAAGACGAAAGTTTGATTTTTGAAAGAAATGAAGAAAATACGAACTACGAATTTAGAATAAATGGAATGAATGTTGATGTGGTAAATGAGTTTGTATACTTGGGAAGTAAGTTTGAAAAAGATGGAAGAATGACAGGTGAACTTGAAAGAAGAGTAATGAAGGGCAGGTGTGTACTGGGTGCCACAGCTTGTCAATAGTTATGTTCATTTGAGATTGGGTTTTTATATTGTAGGTCCACATGCGGCATGTGTTAGCGCGAAATTATACATATCTGCTTGTGGGAATGCATTTAATTTAAATGATATATATCTTTGCAGCTTAGATTAGATTAGATTAGACATACACCCTGCAACTCTTGCTGTTCTTCCCTGAGACAGGGGTGACTTTGGCAAAGTGAACCATTTTTACAGCATGGGTGGTCAGCCACATACCAACCTATAAGTCAAGAAACTACGAAGATTTTTAAATATATTGATATTGATATTTTCTATATATTGAACTATACGTTGATTTTTGTAAAAACTGAATACAACGGACTTTCACTGTGTGAACTACCAAACCCTAACAAATATCATATAATCATTTTAAAAATAATATTATAGGAAGAGTATTCGAACCACTAGCACGCATAACATGTGTTAGGCAGTTAAGAATAAAATTAAAAAATAAGAACCTGGCGTGTTTAATACCGACCATCATTCCCTACCTACATGACGTCATACTGCCTTTCCTTGGAACAGGGGTAACATTAGCAATAGTCTAATGTAATATTAGCAAATGTAAAAAATCATAATATAAACAATTTTTTTTATAAAGTTTCTAAGTACAGTTTGCTGTAACTGTAACTGTAACTCTGTCGCCATTCCGCTAGGGGTGGCCAGAGCCTCTGCAGAGTTGCCTCCATTTTTTCCTATCCTGACATACCTCTTTCAATTCCTTCATATCCATCACCTTTTTCATGCATTTTCTTCTTTTACGCTCACTTTGTATATCCCATTCTTTCACAATCTCCACAATCTCATCACTCCATACTTTTCTCGGTCGTCCCTTCCCTCTTTTTCCTTTCACACTTTCTTTGTATACATACTTTGTCAGTCTATCATCTTTCATTCTTTCCACATGCCCAAACCATCTCATCACATTCTTTTGTACTTTAACTTTCACATCCTCTTTCAAATTACATTCTTTTTTTACCCATTCATTCCTAACTCTATCCCTCAAAGTTTTTCCTGTCATACTTCTCAAATGCTTCATTTCCACCGTACATACTTTACTCATTTCGCTGTATAAAGATACGTAATTGTATTTTTGTGTAAAAAAAATAATTCGACTCGAATCTGGGTCAACGGAGCAATCGAAACAAATGCTTAAAATAAACAAAAATAAAGCGATCCAAAAAGTTTAAGGATTTTTCTCCTCCGTATTGTATAATGGTTTCAATTATGATGATTCAGTATACCGCAAACGGCGGCAAAAACTGCAAAAAAACGTTGTGGGGCTCATAAATATATTTCCTCCAGCAATGATTTTTTTGTACACTGCCTCCAAGAGTATTGTTGCTCCTGTGAAGAGGTCAGGTTTATATTCCCGGTTACTTTTTATAAAGTATGTAAATTCTGAGTTCAACTATTTCTAGATAGAAAATGTTATCATGTGAATTTAACAATACTGCGTTTTGAGAAGAAATACCCAAAATCACGGCAAGCTCACTTGCATGTATTTTTTATTAATAAATTGAATTTTATAAGTATTTTTCAATTAGAATATTTTCCTTATAAAAATTCAGAGACTTTGTACGATGTTTCTTGTGATTGCCCAAAAAAATCCAAATAAACCGTATAGGTTACCCTCAAAAAAAAATCGTGGGCAGTTTGATATCAATCGAATATCGCAATTTTTTTTTTTCATATAAAATGTATGGGAGAAGTAGGAACCTATAGTTGTTCAAACTGCTCATTAGGTTTTAATCGTAGTTTTCATTTACATTTTTATTCAGAAAACATGTAGATTCCCATTAAACGAATCGTGTTCCCTTACTTGTTTAAATAAAAAGGTTCCACATTCCTTCGAAAACAAGAAACTTTATTACATGTGCAGCTTCATTGCGTTTTTCTATCACAACGATTGTCTCATTGCATACAGCGTCAATATGAAATTCATACAAAACGTCGTGCCATATTAGGGCAGCGCTCTAAGCGTTCACCAACAAAATGCAAAATAAACTCGGCCAGGCAATCGCGCTGAGAACGTGCCAATTCGCCTTTTACACTTTGCGAATTGGATATTTTTTCCTTTTTCGCTTATCGAGCGGAGCTCTGCAGGCAAATATATTGGCGCTGCGGTTTGTTTGGGCAGCCGGACCGGAACAACGTCGGTCGGGTCTCCTCCCTGCGACCAAACCAGGGACCGTTATTTGATTTTTCCTTGAGACACTTTGCTCAGTGTTGACGAAGGAAAAATTGGACATTTATTATTCAAAACTCTTGCGGGGCTATTCAGAGTCGATCGCAGAGTCAAATTTCACTTAAAACCGGTATGTGTAAGTAGAGTAACATTCATATTTATTGATTTTTATATTATTTAGTAACAAAATTCTCGTTAAATGCTGTTTCTTTTCACATATATATCGATTTATTTTAATTATAAATAACAAACGTTTTTGACTTAATGCCATGTATTCTTACCTGATGATGACCTATAGGGTCGAAAATGTTTTAAATTTATAATTAAAATAAATCGATGTATGTGAAAAAAAACAGTGTTTAACTAGAATCTTGTTTCTAAAAAATATAAAAATCAATCAATATGAATTCTCACAGTGTTACTACACAAACCAAAAAAAATGTAAATACTCATATTTATTTAAAATAAAGCTATTTTTTGTTTAACGTAGTTTATTTTCACAATAATATTTACTATCTCGAGTACTTTCGATAATGACCTGAATATTGAAGGTCGAAAGTACTCGAGATAGTAAATATTATTGTGAAAATAAACTATGTTAAACAAAAAATAGCTTTATTTAAAAAAAATGAATTTTCACTGTGTGAATACACAAACCCTACAAAATCTAACACATATTTATGTTAAAATTCAATTATACAGTAAAAAATTAAAAAACTACAAAACATATATAATTTTTTTTTATTTAAAAGCCTCAGCTTTAACCGCCAGCATTACAGATCAACCGCCATTTCTTTCGATCCTTGCATACTTCTTTCATTTCATCCAGAGTCATAACCTTTTTCATACAAGCTCTCCTTTTATTATGACTCTGGATATCCCATTCATTAATTATTTCGAAAATTTGGTCCATAATAAAACACAAATAATCCAAATTTACATATTATTATAACTCGGTTGAATTATGCCGTGTTTGCTTGCACAATTATTCAATATTAGACTCTGAATTGCATTCAGTGCCATTAACAGAATGATAGAACAGCTGATTTGATTTTATGTCTCTATGAAAAGAGCATCAACAAATTGCATGCGCCAATATCCGCTGAAAATAAACGAAACTGCTCTGAAAGTCTAATATGTTGCAGAATTCCGAATTGCGCGCTCGATCGCTTGCAGATTAGCCAGAGCTAAACTAAAACTAGTTCCAAGCCATGGGAAACAGTCCCAACCATCGATTTTATAATTTTTTTTTTCAAAATAATCATCAGATATTTGCATTTAAAAGTCCGTTGGTAGAGCGCTTGTGTTCAATGCTTGAGGGCTAGATTTCAATCCCCACCAAGGATGTCAGAAGGGATTTTTATCAAACTCGTTTAGGTATTTATTTCAAACTCTAAATTAAAATACCGGTATTGTTTACTTATCCTGCACCCGTAGTCCGAGATTTTTTGCCAGAGGTGCTTATCAAGTTCACATACATTTTTCTCGAATACTCAATACTTCGAGTATTGTGAAAAAACTCGTACTACGGGTACAGTACAAAAAATGAGAACCTGCCCGCTCGCCAGCGGGGCAATAGTGCGTTCGTGTGAAATTATAGACATTTAACTGACTTCTTGCCTGTAAAAATAAATAGGTACAACTTAACACTTACGATATCTTCAATGACAACGCAGTAAGAGTCTACACTGTATAAGCTGCTTAGTTGCTTTGAGTACACTATAGAATTAAAACAAAATATTGCTTTACGTATTTACCATTTTTACTTAAAAATTAACATCAGGCTGATGCTGATCTTATGCGACAGAAAATAATATAATTTTACCAATACCACCCGTGTTTTAGGTTAAGACAAAATTTAATATGCAGTTATTTGGGTACAAAAACGAATAAACATTTTCCGAAAAAAAAAACAACTTGAATTTAAATGTACAAGAAGAAAATATTTTTAAGTTTACGTCTCAACTTTCAACTAGATACACGCTGCATATATTTGCCTCTAGGTTGAAATTCACTAATTCACTCAAAACGAAAATGTTTTTACAGCGTCTTTGACAGCTGAAGAAAGGGAAACTAAGCTTCAACAAAAATAACTGAAAAGAAGCGTTTTCTTTGCCCTCAGATCTGAGTCATTTTCTCAGTATCGATAGTCCCTAGCCACCACCAGTGAAATGAGCAACAGCCACAGCTACGGGAGAGATACATTTGTAATAGTTACATGATATTATTTCCCCAGAACATTTGGTAAGTTTACCTTCTACGAGGATCAATCAACATTAATTCGTACTGAGTTGTAATAAATAAGACAAACAGCTCTCGCCAAGGATACCCAACCTTAACATGAATAAAGTGCATTTTTCAAAAGACAAACAAAATAGATATAACATATTGTTATGTAAATAACAAATACTATAAATGTTAGGTAGGTAGGTGTATTAATAGCCGATGAGAGTTGGAGTAATTATTATAGGTACCCAGGAAAGAAACATTCAATTATGTACCTACTGGAAACTTTTTGTTCTAGATGAATCCAGCAAAATTGGCTTCTAGAAACTACTGTCTTTAGGAGTATATAGGGCTGCAAGCGGCTCGCAAGAGTCAGTCCATATACGTCGCTCTGATTCTGAACAAGAAAGACATTGAAGACCAAATGTGAAGTAAATGTAAAGTGCTACACCATACATGTGAATTGTTAAAAATAAATATAAATTGTTAAATAAATCTAAGTGTAAAATAAATATCCATGAAAGAAGACCAGTTTTGTTAATTTAAAGACATTTGAACCCTAAAAACACAATATTTTTGAAAGTACAATGATAGTTTTGAGTAGATTACTCTTACCGGTTTCTGTGTTCTCACCCCAATTTCATCCTGTTCTATTTTTGAACCAATAGGTACAAATAACCATTTCTTATAATACAACACTAAGCAGCTAACAGTTTTGCTACAAAGGATCAAAACATCAACCGCCACATCACCAACATCTCTGCGGCACTTCAAAAAGTGTCATAGAAATCTAGATTCTCTGAAATTTAAATCTCCCACAAACGGTTCCTTGAAAAAAAAATCTAATAGGAAAAAAAGACTAATTGAAGACAAGGATTCGATACAAATAGCATAATATGGTTGCTGCAGAAAAAGTGCCGTTTTGTGATAAATCACTGCAAGGGCACTGTTCAACTGTAACATCTCCCAAACAAACATTTTACCTTTTTTTAATTAATTTTATTTTCTAATTAATAACAAATTAACAAAACTATACGGGAAATATAAAAATAGAAATTAACAAAATTGGAAAAATGAACTCATTCCCACAATTTTTTTCGACACGTAAACGTCACGCTTTTATGAGTCTACACTTTGCCAATGCCACCCCTGTTTCAGGGAAGATCGGCAAGAGTTGCAGGGCTTATGCTCATTTGAGATTGCATTATTATATTGTATGTCCACATGCGGCATGTGTTAGCACGAACTTATGCGTGTCTGCTTGTAAGAATGCATTTAATTTGAATCTCAAATGGTATATATCTTGGCAACTTAGATGTCAAGATTTTAAATTATGATTACGGCCGTTAGCCATTTTTTGGAATGAAAAAAAAACGAATGTTATTGACCGTGTAAAGAGAAGAACGATTTTCTCTACGTTTCGTCAGAGTCTTCCTTGTAGAAGACACACGCCTCCTGAAGACGTCGAATATCGAACGGTCAGTAACATCCGTTTTTTTTCATT
The DNA here is from genome assembly GCA_951799405.1 of Agapetus fuscipes. Lineage (NCBI taxonomy): Eukaryota > Metazoa > Arthropoda > Insecta > Trichoptera > Glossosomatidae > Agapetus > Agapetus fuscipes. The sequence continues at coordinate 652,080 of OX637332.1, forward strand.
CCACAAAACTTAGATGTAGATTTAGATTTAGATGAAGCATTGGGAAGCTCTGTTTTACACGATTGGTTATTTGTTTAAGGGCGCTCCAAGACTCGGCCCGAGCCGTTACGGGCGCTAGGGCGGAACCACTTTCAACAAGTATTGAAACGTTAAATTTTATTAGGCAGGACGCCGCTAAACTCTGCGTTATCCCACTTGCGAATGGGCGGCTGAGAGAGTGCGAAGCCACTAAACGCATAAAATCGTACTAACGCACAAGATAATATGCCCGTAAAAATGTTTTTTGGGAATTTAAAATGAAGTGTCTCAAGATGTCTGTCCTGTTGATTCAACTCTACTTCTAAAACACATTCTTCTTAATCTAAATCTAAGTTGCAGAGATATGTATCATTTGAGGTTCATATTAAATGCATTCCCACAAGCAGACACGCATAATTTCGCGCTCAGACATGCCGCATGTGGACCTACAATATAAAAACCCAATCTCAAATGAACATAAGCCCTGCAACTCTTGCCGACCTTCCATAGTGAACCATTTTTTACATTCTTCACTATCTATAGTCTATAATCTAAGTTGCAAGGATATATTCATTCAAAGCTCTCAGATGAATGCCCACAAACAAACACGTGTAGTTTGCGCTTTCAAATGCTGATTGTGTACTTACAAATAAAATCCAAACTCAAATGAACATAAGCCCTGCAACTCTTGCCGACATTCCCTGAAACAGGGGTGACATTGGCAAAGTGAACCATTTTTTACAGTATGGGTGGTCAGCCTCATGCCAACCTATAAGTCAAGGAATATATCGTATTTTATAAATCAGAAATACAAAAATTCAACTTGGTTTTATTCCAATTTTATTGTAATTTTTTAAGTCGTTACAAAAATTATCGGAGAACATTTATCTTGAGGTGACAAATTACTGCATGTCTAAAATAATAACACCTTTTAAAAATGGCTTTTCCCAGCGTTTCAAAGAAATATTTCGAAAACATTCTATACATCTACAATCTAATTTACGAATATGTACACATTTAAGATTCATGATGAATGCATGATCGCAAGCAATCGCGCGTAGGTTTGGGGTTGTCTTATGTGCAATAACAAAATATAAACCCAAATTTGAAATAAACAAGATTATGATGTATGTTTCAAAATACTTTTTGTGAATTGAAAATGGTGTTTAATAAAAAAACCGGCAAAGTTTACTCAGCCTTCAGAATAAATGAGTTCAGGCCTCCTCTGCAGCTGCCACCCCTGTTTCAGGGAAGGTCGCCAGTCGGCAAGAGTTGCTGGTTTCAGCGAAGATCTTATTTTAAAATTCAATGATGTTTATTTTACTCTACCGGGAAACAAAGTTTTGATCGTCCGATTACAATACGGTAGCATAAGCTTTTGGACTACCAACTGAAACCATCTGGACCGGTCCGCAGTCCAGTAGTAACACTTCGGACTCGTAAGCGAATGGTTGTGGGTTCCCGGCGGAGCACAAAAAAAAACCATTGATTTTGTCGCGGCCCACAGGCCCAAAGATTCTTAACTGTAGTCAGCCATTTGCAATGTAAAGTACCGGTAATAACCGGTCCGCAATCCAGTGTTAACACTTCGAACTTGTAAATGGAAGGTTGTGGGTTCGAATCCCGGCGGAGGAAAAAAATGTACCATTTAAATTTTCAAATATGCTCTTCGCTGGGTTGAAAAATTCATAAACCTTTACCAAAGACCGGTCATCAAAAGGTCCATCCAGCCCCACAGCAAATGGGTCTTGCTTGAGAATTGGCGCTTTCTACAGATCACAGAGGGCTCTTGAGGTGTGATACACACAAAGAAAACGCTCACCAAATAAATCAGCCTAATTCAATTTAACTAATTGATGAAGCATTCACTTTGTAACCTTTCATTTTATAAATAATAAAATTAAAAATCAAATACAATTTGTATATGTTTACGGGGTGAGTAAAATTTACGATGGAAGCAGTTTTTATTTTATTTTTTAAATGAATTGAATTTCATTTAAACAAGCATTTTCTCCATTGTTTCCTTACAAATGCTCGACATATACACGCAACGTGTACGTGAAGTCGTTAATAGAAATAAAGGCTGTTGTGATGAATGAGGGGCCGCGAGGCGAGGCTCATAGTTGCCAGGGAGGGGAGGGGATGATATTGTTTTCTCCGGTATCGGCCACCTTAAATATTTGTGTTATGACAGTGTCACATCGCTCCAGTAATATTGCTTTATCAGACTGATGGATTGTCTGCACCTACCTCAGCAACCAGCGCAGTATTATATCAAACACAATCCTCACTTTAAACGAGTCAACAGAGCTCACACTAATTCCACAGACAAAAAAACTGTGACGTCACCTTCTTACAAAAAAGCGGTAGCTTTTATAGCATTTTTAAGCTATGGCTTTCATTGTAGTACGTTAGTACCCATGCAGTATCTTCTTCAGTATCCCTAGTTGATAATAATAATAGAGACAATATGTATAGTGCCGTTTTGTGATAAATTCCTGCAAGGGTACTTTTCAACTATAACATCTCCGAAATAAACGCTGACTACGTAAAAATTAATTAATCAGATATCACTGCTTCTCTGACTACATATATTTTCTACGACTTCGTCAATTTAGTGTAAATTTACAACGATAAAAATGGGTACACACCGAGTCGGTCTAGAGTTGGAGGAGGCCTACGTGACTGAGAAAGACTGTAGAAAAACAAAAATAACATGACCGCTCCGTAGTCTAACACTAAGGACTTGCAAGGTAGTGGGGTCAAATCCTGCAACAAATGTTATTTTTTTCAACTTTGCTTTTCGTTGGTTTAAAATATAGCGACAACCAAGCTTGCAGAGGACTCTTGAGGTGCATTAAATAAATCAGCCGAACATTATTATTATTATTATAAAGCTGCAGTCTTGACCTGACATTGTTTAAGTAGCTTTTGAAATAGTTTCCCCGCCATAACTCGGGGACTCGCTGTCATTCCTTTTTCCCGCCGAGTGAGACATTTTGATGAATCTGCCGCGTTTGGCCTAATGTACTTTTTAAAGATGAAAATAATACCCATTTATTATTTTTTACCGCCTCTGCGGCGAAATTGCCATTGTAGGCAGTGTTTTTTTCCGCATTAAAGAAATGACACATACTATGAAAGGTAATTTTGAGAGAAGAATCATCAAAATACTACTTTATTCGTTCCAACTTCCGCACGACATTTGTGGTTCTGAGAAAAATGTGAAAGGTTGAATCCCACATTTTATTTTTATTTTTTAGCTTCTTATTTCAACTTATGTTTTTCATGACATGTGATAAAATACAAAACGAAAACAATATTCTATTGGGCACTCTTTTAACATTTAAAGTAACTGTAACTCTGTCGCCATTCCGTTATTGGTGGCCAGAGCCTCTGCAGGTTTGCCTCAATTTTTCCCTATCCTTGCATACCTTTGTTTTAATTGTAGCTCTCATGTATATTTGTGTTTCCTTTTTTTGCTTGTTTATTTACTTTTGTTTGTTCTCTTCTATGTTTATTAATTAAAGTTTTTTTAAGCATGTATGTAAAAGGCACAATGTGTCGTTGAAATAAATAAATAACTCTTTCAATTTATTCATATCCATCACCGTTTTCATACATTTCTTTCTCTTACATTAGATTTGTATATCCCATTCTCCCACAATATCACCAATCTGTTCCAGCCATACTATTCCCGGTCTTTCCTTTGCTCTTTTTTTTCCACATTTCTTCTGTAAATACATTTGTAAGTCTTTCATCATCCATTCTTTCTAAATGTCCAAACCATCACATTCTTTTAAGTGTCGAGAATAATCAATGATTTTCATTTTGCTATTATCTAATCTAATCTAAGTTCCAAAGATATGTAACATTAAGGATTCACATTATATGTATTCTCACAAGCAGACACGTATAAATTCGCGATTACACATGCCGCATGCGGACTTAGGACAATATAAAAACCCGAATCTCAAATGAACATACACCCTGCAACTCTTGCCAAAGTTCCCTGAAACAGGGGTGACATTGACAAAATGAACCAATTTTTACAGTATTTATTACAGTTCAGCATCATACCACTTATAAGTCAAGTTTTTAGATTATGGGGAGTCATTCTCATACCAGAACGCATATTTTTTCATTTCATCTAGAATTACTTAATAACCTTTTTTCCATTTTTTACAGCATTGGTGGTCAGCCACATACCAATCTATAAGTCAAGAAAGCAGCAAAAAAATGCATTTAAAAAAAAAATACGATTATAAATGCTAAAAACTAGCGTAAACAAGATTTTGAAATAAAAAAAAAATAAAAAAAAATACTGCACACAGTAATATTCATTATTACATCAAAAATGACATGCATGTTTCATCTGCGTTATGTATTTTATAGGTTTCAAATAAAACATGCGCTTTCTCTAATTAAATTCGTATTTATCATATCCTAGTTCTGGTCACAAACAAGCGTCACAATTATTATGACCATATAAAATATCTGGACACGAGTTCGGGGCGGAATTGAAACCCGCGGGTATGTCGGCGGTAATAATAATATAATTTCTTCCTACGAACAGCGCCGGACTGGAATTACTTGGCTGGCTGCACGTACGTAAAAGAAATCCCTCCTTTTATTACGAAATATTTCACAGATACGGGGAAAGTACAGGCGCGGACCGCGACGGCCAAATAGCTATTTTCATTTTTCTTGAAAAAAAAACCAGATATTCTATTATATCCATGGGGAAAACATCATCTTAAATCTCGTTTTTAAGAGATAAAATAATAATAATTTTGTATTCGATTACGGCGAGTAAATTATAATTCCAAGACCGGTTTCACGAACAATCCGTTCGGCGTAAGTAAGTTAAAACTGTTTAATTTCAAGAATTTTTATGTTAAAAAAAAACAAACGTTTTCGGTCCTCAAACCGCTATCAAGTGGTTTGTTACGAACTAAGGAATTAAGTAACATGTACGGTATTGTGTAGAACAATGTAGCTCTAGTATGATGGTAGTAGTAAGGTACATACAACGGCGGTCTGGTATGAGTTAGAGATCGAATGTTCTGGAATATGCAAGAATGATCCCTTTTAAACGGACTACAAAGGACATCAGTTGAGTTAGTTGCATCCAACATTTGGACGTGAATACCAAATACGCAGAGATTATCAATTATTGTAAATTGAGAACAAACCATGTAAAATAAATTCTGGTAAAAAAAAAAATGCAGTTTAATTAAAAGAGAACCCCAGTAAAATCGTTACAACATTATGAAAAATAAGTCGAGCAGTCGTATAGAACTGTGTCGGCGTGACCAAGCTGATCAAGACTTTTATATCGACGAGAGTGTTTGAAAAAAAACGCTGCTTCAATTCCCGTCAATTGCTTAACGATAATCTGACCCTGGTTCAACAGATGTTGTTGGGATATTATTCATGAATAGTGTATCAAAATAAAAAGTAATAAATTTATAACTGATCATTTTGAAACATTTTGTTTAGAAAATGTATACATCCTCATGAATATATTTATTTACAAATAGTAAAAAAGGGCACTTGCAGCGTGAGTTAGATCGATCTTTAAAGTGTTTTATTGAAGTCATGCAATTAATATTAATCTTCAATTTGAAGACTCGTATACCTGATGATAGTTTGAAGACCACAAACAATTGCAGTTTGTTATCTATTCAATAAAAGTGTTTTTTTTTTTTTATAAAGCAGTGTTTCAAATAAAGATAAATCTTTTGAGTGATTTAAAGCTATTTGAAAAAATAATCTTAACTAAGTCCGATCGATAGCTCAATTGATAGAGTGTTAATATTCCATACCGAGAGCTCGTATTCAAATCTCACCGAGGGTGTCTGAAATGGTTTCCCGTTTCGGTGTTTATTTCAAACCCTAATGAAATCCAGCAAGGCTCACTCAGCATTCACAAGAAATGAGTACTCCCTCGGTAGCTGGGAAACTTCCGCTTCAACTCAAGACAGACCTCTTTATCTGTAATAATAAATAGGTTGCACTCGCCACATGCCCCCCCTTCGGGGGAAACACGACAAGAAGTTACACTTAGGTTAGTAAGGTAGTAGCGTTTTACTCTTAAATAATTACATATCTTGTTCACTTTGCAGATTTTGAGTTCCGCTCTGTCAGGTACAAGAGACGAGCGCCTTCGCAGGTGTAGCGGTGGCTCTTGGCGTAAGACTCGGGCATTACCAGAACTAAGAAGTGATATTCATTTCTCCTCTCCCAGCGTAAGAATACCCATTTAGCAGTGGATACAGCCGAGAGGAATATCACGCGATTGATGACGTCACCCCGCCGCACGGACATGGAACATTTACAACACCCCCTTGTTTTAGTGCCACCTCTATTGGAGATCGGTGATCATCTCGATGAGTTCTCCATTTAGAGTTAAGAAAGTTATTTCTTTCATTTGTACTCTATACTGTAAATGATTATTTACGCAGTTTACAAAGATATTCAAGCACATTTTTTTACGCATGCCTAATTGCCCACAAGCAAACGATTGTTTATTCGCACATATTATAATGTGCCAATTGTTAAAATACTTAAGGAAATCTAAGTCTACCATGAAGTTGATTTTGCGTGCTGATCGCTGAATAAGCGAAAGCATTAGCAAAATACAAATATATTTTACTGTATGGGCGGTCAGCTTCATACCAACCTATTAATCAAGAAATTATACTTTGAAAAATACAGAATTACTTCTACTAGAAGTTTTCTTCTTCTTTTAAGCTTAGGGAAAATAAAATCTCTTATTACTCAAAATCGAATTGAAAAGAAACACCGAAACTGAAAATCAGTTCTCATACTCTTGGTAGAGAATGAGTACTACCCCTCTCTAATTGAAAAAAATCGCTCTACCGAATAAGTTACCAGTAAAATACATAGGTCCCGAATTTGACACATATGCGACCCCTTCGGGGATAGCGCCAGTAAGCAGCTACTCCATATGTGTAGCTAATTTGCATTTTTTATAATATTATAAATAACTTCATATTATTTTGGATGGTTGGTGCATTAAATCTGTGAAAATTCATCTTTATTTAGTTATTAAAAAATCTTGTTTTATTTTCACTTTTTTTATTATTTATATAAAGGACACAAACTGATGATGACTACGAAGTAGTCGAAAACGTTTGTGTCCTTTATATAAATAATAAAAAAAGTGAAAATAAAACAAGATTTGTTAATAACTAAATAAACTTCATATTAGGTCACTTTGAGTAGTAGTTAACAAAAAAAAAATTAAGAATGGTTTCCAAAATATAATATTAATAAAAAATTAATGACACCTATTGACAATAATATCTAATCTAATCTAATCTAAGTTGCAAAGATATGTTACATTGGAGATTCACATTGCATGCATTCTCACAACCAGACACGTACAAGTTCGCGCTTGCACGTGCCTCATGTGAACCTACAACATAAAAACCAAACCTCAAATGGACATACACCCTGCATATTGGCAAAGTGAACCATTTTTACAGCATGGGTGGTCAGCCGCATACCAACCTTTAAGTCAAGGAACGAATAATATCGTCTTTTATATTTATTTTTTAATCAATAAGGCAAGAAAACAGGCTTAGCAATAAGTATAATATTATTTATAATTTCTCTAGAAATTATGAAAAAAAATGTATTGATACATCTCCAATATAAATAAATATGTTCCTTATAACGACATCAGTATTTTCTGATAAACCATTTATGTATTACTTGTTTCCAATTTTTAATTAATTGAATTATATTGATTACACTTTATTGTCTCATCTCCCGTAAAAAACATAAATAATATTGTTATCCCATAGATAATAAAATTAATTAGATTTGATTAATTATTGAAACAGGTTTTTATTAAAGCATGGGTAATTATTTTTTACACCCCGACCGTAAATCTAAGCGCTGGGTGATTAGCAGACTCGTGCTAGGAAAACATAACGAATAAGAATAATAATTATTGCTCACTACTCCCCCCCGAAGTGTGAAGCATGCACTACGCTTTGAGCTGAAACCGAAAATTAATTAAAACTAGGAAAAAAAATCGATTATTAATTAAAATAATTAACTCGCATCAAAAACTACAACTCCTTTAAGGCCCGGTATATTGAACTGTAGTAATATTTTAGTTAACTATTACTTGAACTTTTATTCAAAATACTCAATCTCGAGTTAACTAAAACCGAACATTGCCGAAGTATGAAGCCACGCCCCTAAATCTTGGAAATAATTAAAATGCCATTTAAAAGCTTTAAAACAAAAAACTATTCATAAAAATCCTATCCCTAACCTTCATTTAGCTAGAAAACGAGACAAAAAATGTTCAGTTTGCAACAATTTTGATGTATCCTTACATTAAAAAAGAACAGCGGCTGTCAGTGAAGCGCCGCCATCTTGAAAATCGAAAGTTAAAGTTACTAAATATTTACTGGCGAAATTCGGTGAGTGAAATATTATGATGATTTAACTAAAATTGCATTTTAGTTAACTTTACGATACTTCAAAATACCGGGCCTAAGTAATTGTTCTTTTTTCGAAACAATTAAATATTATCCAATAAAATAAAGGTCGAAATAATATCAAATAGACAAAGCTTTGCTTTATACAGCTATTTTTTTTAAGACATTTATTTAGAATTACTTCTATCATCTGTTAAACTTGCATCGTTCCTTCTAGTCCTTTCTTAATGTTACTTCCTTACGTACAATGGATGGATCTTTGGTGGCTACCTTCTGATTAAATAACATGATCTTTTTGTTCGGTCGATAGCTCAGTTGGTAGAGTGCTTGCATTCTACCCCGTGAGCTCGGGTTCGAATCCCACCGAGGAGGGTGTCAGAAATGATTTCCTATTTCGGTGTGTATTTCAAACCCCATAATATAAATACCGGCGAGGTTTACTCAGCCTTCACAATAAATGAGTACCAGCCCCCTCGGGAGCTGGGAAATTCCCACTTCAACTGAAGTGGTTGGCGTAAGGCCGGCCCCCTTACCTGTAAAAATAAATAGGTTCAACTCGCCACATGCGACCCCTTCGGGGATAACGCGGCAAGAAGTTACACTATATGTGTAGCTTAGTTGCGTTGCGAGTTGCGTTTTAACCCAGCGTTCTTCGTTGTTATCGCCGTTCCCTGAAACAGGGGTGATGTTGGTCAAGTTAACCAATTTTTATAGTACTGGTGGTCAGCTTCATATCTACCTATAAGTCAAGTCACAAACGGTGGTTTGTCATAAAGAAAAAAAGTGACATAAATCTAATTTAATCTAATCAAAGGTGCAAAGATCTGTTACATTAGGGATTCACATTATATGCATTTTTCCCAAATTTCAAATGAGCATACACCCTGAAACTCTTGCTGACCATCCTTGAAACAAAGAGGACATTGGCAAAGTAAATCATTTTGTATAGCATGGTTGGCTAGCCACATAACCAACCTATAAGTCAAGGAACATATACAACAAGTTACATTTTACAATAAATGGGTACAAAATCATTCATAAAAACAAACAATCGAATTGTATCCTAAAACTATTATCTTTAAGTAAAACTCAATAGATATTTCTTTGGAAACTCGATAGATATTTTTGCGACACGAAAGTTGCAAACAAAAATGCAAGCTTTTCATTTTCGAATCGCATAAAACTTTCTACACATGTAATATCGGCCGGGTGACGTAAGCATGGATATTTTCTGGTCCACCTTCGCCTGTACACACTCCCTCCCATAAATCAGTTTGCCTGATGTGGGGGGAGGGAGGGGGTGCCTGAATTATGAGGGTAATATCGCGATCTGCAATACCTCCCCCGCCCCGCATACCTGCACAATCCTATTGCAGGAGCCGGTGGTGATTTGACCGCAGAGACGCCGAATAATGGCACGGATAAGTTTTTATTGCCTGCATGTTATTATTTGCTTTTATCGGTCGTAACTTCTTGGCCCGAGAGATGGAACGGATATTGATCGCGAAGTATCCGGAGAAGGATGATGCGATAAAAGAAAGAAAGTGCATTCCATAGATACGTATGTACCTTATCTAATCTAAATCTAAGCTGCAAGGATATGTATCATTTGAGATTCATATTAAATGCATTCCCACTAGCAGACACGCATAATTTCGCGCTCACACATGCCGCATGTGGACCTATGTACAATATAAAACCCCAATTCTCAAATGGACATAAGCCATGTATGTACCATCTGTCTAAAATCTATACTTTTAGTTGCAATAAAATATTACCATTTCTAATCGAATCTAAGTAAGCAAGGATATGTTGAATTGGGGATTCACATTATATTCATTCTTAAAATAAGAATAAGTTCACGCTTGCACATGCCGCATGTGAACCTACAGCATAAAAACCAAAATCTCAAATGGACATACACCCTACAACTCTTGCCAACCTTCCCTGAGACAGGGGTGACATTGGCAAAGTGAATAATTTTCTACAGGATGGGTGGTCAGCCGCAGGCCAACCTACAAGTTAAAGAACATATACCTTAAACTACATTTTTAAAATTAACAAATAATCCATATAAATACTGAATTGAATGTGGCGATTCGGGACCAATTTATGTTTACAGATAAGAGGGGCCGGCCTCACACCAACCACTTTCAGTTGAAGTGGGGGTATCCCAGCTTCCGGGGAGGGGGGGGGGCTGGTTCTCATTTCTTGTGAAAGCTGAGTAGGTACACCTTGATGTTATTAATTTTGGGTTTGAAATATACATCGAAACGGGAAATCATTTCTGACACCCTCGGTGGGGATCGTACACTTGCTCTGGGCATGGAATGCAAGCATTCTACCAACTGAGCCATCAACCGGACTTTTTACGAACTTGGTCGTCGCTACAAAGCGCCAATCAATTCTCAAGCAAGACCCAGTTGCTGTAAGGGTGGATGGACCTTTTGAAGACCGTTCTTTGGTAAAGGTTTATGAAATTTTTAACCCAGCGAAGAGAAAATTTGAATATATAAATGGTTTTTTTTCTGTGCTCCGCCGGGATTCGAACCCACAACCTTCCATTTACGAGTCTAAAGTGTTACCACTGGACTACGGACCGGTCAAGTTGATTGGTATTTTTAGAATATTCGCAAATAAACACGCAAGGACTTCGTGATATGACGAAGTTGGTTCGGAAATTCGGGCTGGAATGGAGCTTTCATGGAGCCGATATGGTAAGCATTCCTTGAAATCTGACTCTATAATATTAATCTGCAGTTGAATATTAATTTTATCATTATAAAAATAATCTTATATGACAGAAGTGAACAATGACGAACCCACTTCCCTTTTAATATCCTTCGCCTGTGAAAATAAATGAGTTCCAATGGCCACATTAGACCTCATTTGGGATAATGCGGTAAGAAATTGCATTAGGTACCTACATGTGCAGCTTAGTTGCTAACATTTACGGTATCCATATACTTATATCACACGTTTTTCTTGAGTAAGGGATTGATAAAGGGATGAACTAACACAATGTTTAGAGAGCGTGCATTTGTAGTTGCTGGTCCTTAGGCCTGGAACCACCTGCCACATCATGTGAGAGAGCTAGAGGACCATGGAAAGTTCCGGAATGCACTAACGACAAGAAAATTTCTGGCATCGCTTGCACAAGCGACCTTGAAGTGACTACATCACGAAACGGCGCAATAAAGAAATCATCAACTCATCATCGATTTATTACTCTCTCTGAACATGCAAAAGTAAGAAAGGAGCAATTTTCATTAAATTTCTTTAACCTGCTTAAATAAACAGGAAAATGCGATAAGAAGTTGCTCTATATATGTAGCTTACTAAAGTAATTAAGTAACATAACTTATTTAAAAATATTTCTTTGGCATCGTTTTTCCTAAGTGAGGGATTAATTACTTACTTTATATCAACGGTTAAAAGGCAATACGGCTATAAGCGAAATAAACATAATTGTTCAGGAGAGCAGTTTAATGTTTGAGATTGCAGAAAAATAACATTAGGTACTTTTTTATTTTGTATCATATCGTTAAAATCAAACAGCTCTAAAATAAAAATAAAAGTAAGGCATTTATTGGCATTCCTATAATGTGGTTTTACGATTTTTTTTATATCACAAGCGCCTTTTGGACAAAAAAAGCCAAAATCTTGTCGGTTACACCAACACCGTACTTCAAAAACACAGTTGTTTGCTTGGGCATAAACAACAAAAAAATGATCGTAGAGCTATGGGAGTTAGCGCATTAGAAAGAGGGGAAATTTTTAAGTAGGATAGTATTCATAACTCCTGTATTCATAATATTCATAGTATTCATAAATCTTGACCATTCTTTCCTTTTCCAATCATGAGGACGAGACATTTAATATATAAAAATAAAATGATTTGTATAATATTCATTTAGTTTTTTGGTTTTGCGTATTGCTTTTTTTATTTTTTATTATTTGGTATGATTTATAAGTTATTATACAAAATTGTAGAACACTGTAATAGGCGCTATGAATTGGTCCGGTCGATAGCTCAGTTGGTAGTGCTTGCATTCCATTCCGTGAGCTCGGGATCGAATCCCACCGCGGGTGTCAGAAATGATTTCCCGTTTCGGTGTTTATTTCAAACCCCAAAATAAATTACCGGCAAGGTTTACTCAGCCTCCTCAAGAAATGAGTACCAGCCGCCTCAGGAGCTGGGAAACCACCACTTCAACTGAAGTGGTTGGCGTAAGGTAGGCCCCCTTACCTGTAAAAATAAATAGGTCCAACTCGCCATATGCGACGCCTTCGGGGATAACGCGGCAAGAACTAAATGTGTAGCTTAGTTGCGTTTTTTTTTTGCGTAATTGTTAATAACTATCTTATATATGTACAAAATAACAAAATTATGCTTTTGCAAAAAATTTGACCAAAACGTTGCTTATGCCCTACATCCTTTTAACCGTCGATATACTTTTGCAGCAAGTTTTTATCAGCACTGCACTCTCGATGCACGAGCAAAAAAAAGAAATAAAAAACAAACCAACGGCTCACAATCCGTATATAGTAAGAACGAGTGCATTTTATTTCGCCGGGCAAGTCGAGTCGTTTGCGGTAGCTAAGCTCGCGAGATTAAATAAGTTTGTATTGTTTCAATGAAGGAACTTGTCGGCCATAATCTCTCTCTGTGCCGGGAGAAAGAGCTCAGATAGCCCGAGTATACACCAATGTACAAACTCCCCTCGATAGCGCAGCGTAAATTGAAAAAAATGTATGGAAACTAAATCATTCGCAAAGAGTGCCGTCGAGAATTCCATACATTTTCTATTTACGCTGTCGAAGTGAGTATGCGCAGCGTTCTGTACTCGGGGTGCAGATCCGACGTGCAGGCAGTGGCTATCCAAGGCGATGGAGAGCGCACCTTCAAAAGTAAGTCATAGAATAGTATATCTACAAATTAAGACACTGAGGAATTTGTCGTCGACAAAGACACTGAAAAATGCTTTGTCAAATAATTGAAGAAATGGTTGTAAATAATATTTTTTAATCTAATCTAAATCTATAATATTTTGGATGGTTGGTGCATTAACACTGTGGAAATTCATCTTTTCTTTAGTTATTAAAACTCTGTTTTATTTTCACTCTTTATTATTTTTTTAATTTTTGGACACAAACGTTTTCGACTACACAGTAATCATCATCAGGTGATAAAAATTATAACGTTTGTGTCCAAAAATAAAAAAAAATAATAAAGAGTGAAAATAAAACTTTTAACTTGAGTTTATTTAACTAAAGATAATCTAAATCTAAGTTGCAAAGATATGTATCATTTGAGATTCATATTAAATGCATTCCCAAGCAGACACGCATAATTTCGCGCTCACACATGCCACATGTGGACCTACAATAAAAAAAACCCAATCTCAAATGAACATGAGCCCTGCAACTCTTGCCAACCTTCCCTGAAACAGGGGTGACATTGGCAAAGTGAACCATTTTTTACAGTATGGGTGGTCAGCCTCATACCAGCCTATAAGTCAAGGAATCAATAGCCTATTTTTTATATGAGGATAGCCTGGAATGACTGGTTGTGATCGGTGGCTTGGAGGGAAAGAAGAGGACCGATCAAGTGAAGGGAGCAGCAGGCACCTCGGTGGTTGGAGCGTTGCGGGCGGTGCCGGTCCTGTGCTGTGGAATGCCCTACCTCATGAGCTAAGAACCGTAGAGAGTGCAAGTGCATTTAAGTCGGGATTGAAGACATGTTTGTTTGGGAGATGTTACAGTTGAACAGTGCCCTTGCAGTGATTTATCACAAAACGGCACTATGTAATAAATATTGTTTTCTTATAATTTTGTATTTGGGGTTAGCCTCATAGGTTGGTATGCGGCTGACCACCCAAACTGTAAAATAGTCCACTTTGCCAATGTCACCTCTGTTTCATGGAAGGTCGGCAAGAGTTGCAGGGCTTATGTTCATTTGAGATAAAAACAATATATTGTAGGTCCACATGCGGCATGTGTTAGCGCGAACTTATACATGTCTGCGTGTGGGAATGCGTTTAATATGAATCTTAAATGAATATATATTTTTTTCAGCTTAGATTTATCTAATCAAATCTAATCTAATCTAAGTTGCAAAATATAAGTAACATTAGAGATTCACATTACATGCATTTTCACAAAACAGACATGTTAAGTTCGCGCTTAAACGTGCCGCATGTAATCCTACAATATAAAAACCCGAATCTCAAATGGACATACACCCTGCAACTGCTGCCGACCTTCCCTGAAACGGGGGTGACATTGGAAAAGTGAACCATTTTTACAGCATGGGTGGTCAGCCGCATACCAACCTATAAGTCAAGGAACAATTTATATTTATTTATTTGTAGATATTATGATGTTGTGTATTAATTTTGTGGCCTATAATTATTTTGAATACAGGTGTAACGCAGACGGTGTGGGTACGCGCGGTACATAGTTTCCAGAACAAGGAGAATATTGTAGAAAGTTTACAAATAGCTCGGGGCTTATATCCGAGATAAGTTATTACGGGGTTTCTGAATATCCCTGAATCTGCTAAACCAAATATACATATTGTGGAACAGAAACAATGTCTGAGCTGCTCGCGAAATAATGATAAGTTCTGAAACGAAGACGCGAATATCTGAGCAACAGAACACACTCTGCTAAGTAATACAGCAAACAAAAACAAAGAGGTTTAGGAATAAAATATTAGCAGATTTTATCAACCAGGCGCGTGCATAGGGTATAGGAAAATCTAAATCTAAATCTAAGCTGCAAAGATATGTATATATCATTTAAGATTAAAATTATACGCATTCCCACAAGCAGACATGTATAAGTTCCCGGTAACACATGTCGAATGTGGACCTACAAAATAAAAACCCAATCTCAAATGAGCATAAGCCCTGCAACTATAGCCGACCTTCCCTGAAACAGGGGTGATATTGGCAAAGTGAACCATTTTTTACAGTATGGGTGGTCAGCCTCATACCAACCTATAAGTCAAGGAATACAAACAATTAATTACATTTAAGTATATAAAACAAGACGCAGACGGGACAAAAATAAACAAATCTCTAATATCTGTGCTGAGATACAAGCAAAAACAAATAGTGTCACAACAAAGGATCTCTTTCAAAAGGTCAAACTCTTAACCCACGATTTCAAACCTCAAACATGGGCAATAGAGGACCACAATGGAAGCACTTTGACGGACATTGATAGCGTCTTAGAGAGATGGCGAGATTACTGTTCTGAGCTATATACCGACCCCTCAATAGCTGCAAGTCCTACTTTTGATGGTCAGACCATGGAACCCGACATTCTGGAAGAAGAGGTTCGAGATGCACTGAAAATACTAAAATGCAACAAATCCCCCGGCAATGACTACTTACAAGCCGAACTTTTAAAAGAACTAGGGGATAAGGGCATAAAAACAATTTTAGATCTCTGCAACCTTGTATGGAAAACGGGAATATGGCCTCAAGAATGGACAGAGTCTGTATTTATTCCTCTTCACAAAAAAGGATCATCCAAAAAATGTGCAAATTACAGAACGATAGCACTTATCTCTCACACCAGCAAGATATTGTTATATGTGCTAAAAGCGCGTTTGCACAGCTATATTGGATGGCAAATTCCTAAGGAACAGGCTGGTTTTGTGAAAGGAAGAGGTACAAGAGAACAGATTCTCAACATCCGTCAGATTATTGAAAAGAGCAGAGAGTTCCTGACGCCAGTTGTTTTATGTTTTATTGATTACAAGAAGGCTTTTGATTGCGTGAAGTGGGAATATTTGTGGAAAGTTCTCAAGGAAATGGGGGTTCCATCCCATTTGATAAAACTCATCCACGGACTTAACACTCCTAGTAAGGCAATCATAAGGATTAATGGCATGAACACAACAAGTTTTCCCACAGAAAAAGGTGTAAGACAGGGATGCATCCTCTCCCCTGACCTGTTTAATATCTATGGGGAATACATAATGCGCAGGGCTCTGTACCAATGGGATGGAGGAGTGTCTATTGGTGGCGTAAAGCTGTCCAATTTAAGATATGCGGATGACACAACACTTTTGGCCAAAAACCCGAGAGAGATGGCAGATCTCCTTAAACGAGTAGAGACCGAGAGCAAGGCACTGGGACTCGAGATCAACCATTGTAAAACCAAGATCATGATCATAGATCGATCAAAAAAGTTTGGTGATCTGGGAAACTCATTTCAAGGTTTGGAGATCATAAACGAGTTTCAGTTCCTTGGATCTCAAATTAGTAACGAAGGATCTTGCGAAGGAGAAATTAGACGCCGTATCGCCATTGCCAAAAGTGCCATGTCTAAGCTGGACAAAATATGGAAAGACCGGGGTGTGAGTAACAGCACCAAGATTAAGCTTGTCAGGAGTCTGGTCCACTCTATTTTTCTCTATGCTGCTGAAACATGGACCATAAAAGCAGCAGAAAGAAGAAAAATTGACGCTTTTGAAATGTGGTGCTGGAGGCGCATGCTTCGAATCCCATGGACGGCTAGACGCACCAATGAGTCCATTCGTCGGGAGCTGCGTTTGGATGGCTTGACTCTGGCCAACATGTGTACACGCCGTATTCTTCAGTTCTTCGGACACGTTGTCCGTGGCAATGAGGATAGCCTGGAACGACTGGTTGTGATCGGTAACTTGGAGGGGAAGAGAGGAAGAGGTAGATCCCCCACAAGATGGACCGATCAAGTGAAGACAGCAGCAGGCACCTCGGTAGTTGGAGCTTTGCGGGCAGCGCAGTCGAGGGAGAGCTGGAGAAGATTGGTTGCTTCCACAAGGGTCACAACCCTCAGTAATGAGGAATAGGATTAAGAAGAAGAGATATAAAACAAACAAACACTAAACAATTAAACAGTAAAAATTTAAACCTACAAAACATATTCTATAAAAAAGTGAATAATATAATTTTTAAAGCCTCAGCTTTAAACACCAGCATTACAGATCAACCGTCATTTTTTGAGATCCTTGCACACTTTTTTCATTTCATCCAGAATCATAATCTTTTTCATACAAGCTCTCCTTTTATAATGACTCTGGATATCCCATTCATTCGCTATTTCGGAAATTAATTTTAAAATTTAAATCTAATTGTTATTACATTCATCTATTACAAATATGTACAAACATTATATTTGAGCTAAAAATACAACACATATTATATTACTTGGATGGGAATGTTATACTTTATATTGAAACGAATCCTGAAATTTTAATTAGCCAGAGCGCTCCGAATATTTGAAATTTATTTGCTGCAAAAAGTGGATGGCTGGCAAAGAAGAAAAATGTACAATCACGGCCGATTAAACATTTCAAATGCTCGGTGCAAATTACAGGAAGAGATGTTGGCTACTTTTTTCATTTCGCTACTACTTTTCCGTTTGCTACTTTTTTTTTGGCGTTTTGCTACTTTTTTTCGTTTGCGAAGGAATGCGGGGCAACAAACTTAATTTGTTTGCGTGACTAGGGAGATCGGTCCGTGGCAAATTCTAGCCCGGGCCGGCGCAATGGCAAAGTAGCAAAGTAGCGAAACCAATGTTGCATCTAAACAAACTTCAACGCGAATTATACACGGAATGCAGCGTGAAATTATTTAGCAGACGGGCGTAGGGAAATGGAGGATTTTTTTGACCCCCCCCACTGCGTTTTTCTACGATTTATTAAAAATAATACGCAACGCAACTAAGCTACACATATAGTGTAACGTCTTGCCTGCGTTATCCCCAAAGAGATCGCATGTGGCGATGCGGGACCAATTTATTTTTACGGGTAAGGAGGCCGGCCTCACACCAACCACGTTTTGTTGAATTGAGGGTTTCCCAGCTCCTGGGGGAGCTGGTTCTCATTTCTTGTGAAGGTTGAGTAAACCTTGAGATCGAATCTTTGCTCTCGGCATGGAGTGCAAGCATTCTACCAATTGAGCTATCTACCTTTTTTACGAGCTTGGTCGTCGTCGCTACAAAGCGCCAATTCTCAAGCAAGACTCATTTGCTGTAAGGCTGGATGGACCTTTGTGTTTGACATGTACTTAAACCTTTACCATTGATCGGTCACCAAAGGTTCATCCAGCCTTACAGCAACTGGGTCTTGCTTGAGAATTGGCGCTTTGTAGCGACGACCAAGCTCGTAAAAAGTCCGGTCGATAGCTCAGTTGGTAGAATGCTTGCATTCTATACTAAGAGCAAGGGTGTTTATTTCAAGACCAAAATACCAGCAAGGTTTGCTCAACCTTCATTAGAAATCAGAACCAGCCTTCTCGGGAGCTGGGAAAACTCCACTTTTACTGAAGTGGTTTGTGTAAGGCCGACCCCTTACCCGTAAAAATAAATAGGTCCCGGATCGCCACATGCGACCCCTTCGGGGATAACGCAGGCAAGAAGTTTCACTATATTTGTGGCTTAGTTTAGTTGCGTTTCCTGTCCAGGTTTTGTATGGTTAGGCTCCCACTGATCCAGGGGGACACACGATGAAATATAAATAGTTTCCATCAGGATTCGTCACCTCCGCGCCGCTCGATTAACCGCACACTCCGCACATTTCTCATATATTATTAGTCACCCTCGTCACCGACACAATCACATTTATTTATAACACCCCTCACACCCAAATATGGCAATGCTCATAATAACAGTACACAAGTTCTGTAATGCCTGTACAGACCAGCAAAGTTAACGTAAATAATTAATTAAATAATTACACTGTTTAAATTCACTTTTATTAAAAAATTTAAATTAAAAATGAAAGGTTACAAAGTGAATGCCTCATCAATTAATGATCACTTTTATTATTTTATTTTAAGTATGTCAAACGTTTTCGCCTAAAAAGGCATCCTCAGGACAATGACAATTAATTGTCATTGTCAAACAGTGTATTTATTTAATTAATTATACAATGGACTTACACTGTGTAAACCACCAAACCCTGAAAAATATTAACGTAAATAGTTTGCCACTTATAGAATAACTGCGTGGAATCGATATGTGTATCATTCCTTGTCGGCATCTTTTATATAAAAATTTCTAATAAAACAGTACATCTCAAAAGTTTCTTCACTTATTGGCAGGTTTGATCCTCCATGCTGTAAAAAGTTACAACTAAAGGTGTTCGCGCCAAAGTGACATCTGTTGTTCATTCCCTAAATTAATACCTATCCTTGTTCACAACTTTATCACAATTGCCCAAAAATCTGTATTACCTACCTGTATTGCCACTTGTTCTAAATCCTTCGACTAGGAAGGTTGTCGTGTGGAACTGGTCCAAGATCCTTCGTCTAGGAAGGTTAACTTCCATTCCCAAGTATAAAAGTCGCGTGTGAATCGGGATCGCTTCTTGGAGAGAAACAGCGGCCATCGGGGACAAGACTGCAGTCGAGCGAGGCCTGGACCACGGGAGAAGCTGTCCCTACCAACAGAGTCCAGGCTTTCGTAGCAGATATTGCGTCCCAATAAAATTGTCGTCGAGGCACCTCGATCATTGTCGGATTGAGGAGCTCTCCAAGCATACTATTCAAAATAAGATCGCATACTCCGAATGAAGAAAGTGCGAGAGAATTCGCTTCGCGCGCATTCAAAAGGCATTAGGAATTGCAAGGTTTCCGTTCATTTGAGGTTTGGTTTATTTTGTACGTACACACATGTATGCGCGGACGTGTCTTTTTGTGGGTGCGCAATTAATATGAGTTTTCAGTAGTAACAAAGATTTGCAAATTAAATTGTTATTATTATCATATAATAATATTATTATTATTATATAAACCTCTTTCAATTAATTCATATCCATGACCTTTTTCATGCATTTACTTCTTTTACGCTCACTTTGTATCTCCCATTCTTTCACAATCTCCTCAATCTGATCACTACATACTTTTCTCGGTCGTCCCTTCCCTCTTTTTCCTTTTACACTTCCTCTGTTAATATACTTTGTCAGTCTATCATCATTTATTCTTTCCACATGCAAAAACCATCTATCACATTCATTTGTACCTTGACTGATTCCTTGACTTATAGGTTGGTATGCGGCTGACCCCCCATGCTGTAAAAATTGTTCACTTTGCCAATGTCACCCCTGTCTCAGGGAAGGACGGCAAGAATTGCAGAGTGTATGTCCATTTGAGATTTGTTTTTTATGTTGTAGGTTCACATGAGGCATGTGCAAGCGTGAACTTGTACGTGTCTGGTTGTGAGAATGCATTTAATGTGAACCTCCAATGTAGCATAATATCTTTGCAACTTAGATTAGATTAGATTAGACTGTCAAAACTTAGATTGAAAAGAGCAAAAAAACTTGGAATGGACGTTAGCAGATAATTGGTAATATTTGAATATACTACATTTGAATTATATCACTCGCTTACTTTCCTCGTCTGAACGGCCCCGTAGTGTGCATTTTCACTATTTTTTCCATCTTGTCAAGTTATTAATATTAATATTGATGGTGATCAGCCGAGGGTCACCCTAATCCCAGAGCCGTCGCTGCAATTTCAAATGATACTCAAAATTAAATAACTTTTGCCGCCGTGCAACTGTTGTGGGGTAGCCGAAATTAGCAATCAACAAAACAAATTCCAGTATTGGAGTTATGCACATATGTTTTGCTAACATATCTAATCTAATCTAAGTTGCAAAGATATGTAACATTGGGGATTCACATTACATGCATTCTCACAAAGCAGACACGTACAAATGCCGCATGTGAACCTACAATATAAAAACCAAATCTCAAATGGAAATACACCATACAACTGTTGCCAAACTTCCCTGAAACAGGGGTGACATTGGAAAAGTGAACAATTTTCTACAGCATGGGTGGTCAGCCGCATACCAACCTATAAGTTAAGGAACATATAAACTCATATAAAAATCAATTCATAAGTGTTCACTCATATCAAAATAAGTAAGCCTTTGTAATCCAACCGAGTGACGTACAATTGTAGTGTGTGTGTCATATGTGCGGCGTCCATTTAGTACTTTTGGATTAAATACGTCAAAAATACGTATAAAGACGGAATTATATTATTCATTACCAGGTATCTCGCGTACAATATATTTTTTTCATTATTTCTATATAATACTTCAAACAACAAAGTAATATATTTTTTTTAA
This sequence comes from Agapetus fuscipes, assembly GCA_951799405.1. NCBI lineage: Eukaryota > Metazoa > Arthropoda > Insecta > Trichoptera > Glossosomatidae > Agapetus > Agapetus fuscipes. The sequence goes on from OX637332.1 coordinate 673,721, forward strand.
ACACTTAAATAAATATTTAAAAAAAAAACGTTAAAAAATAAAATAAACAATTGAAATAAAACAGTGTTTCAAAAAATATACATTTACTTTTTTTTTTTTATTATTATATTATATAGAAAAAATTAACAAGTTTCACAACTTGTTAATACACAAACCATAATTTTTTTTTTTATAAAATATCTATTATCTAAATTGTAAACACATATTTATATTTAAGATACATAATATTCAATGCAAGAACCACGTATAAATAAATATATGCTTACACATACCAAAATGTAAAGTAACAAAATAGCACTGTAACTTCAAATGAACATAAGCCCTGTAACTCTTCCTGCCTTAACCTGTAACAGGGGTGAAATTCAATACAACAATTAATTACGTTTGTTAGTGGTCAGCAGTTAATGTTAGGCTTGTAAGGAACAAAATATTGATGAAATTTAGCAAAATGAAAAAAAAACACAACTAAGCTGCACATACTTGCGGCGTTCTCTTCGAGTGAACCCATGTATTTTTACCGCATGGAATGCTAGCACTCCAGCAACTGAGCTATCGACTGGACATGAAACAAATAATTCAAAATTCAAGAAATCCACGGCTCAACCTTACGTGAATTTTACAAACAAAAAACGATAACCCACAGATAAGCCATGGATAAATGTGTTGTGAATAAAAGCCCTGTTGGCTGCCATTATTAATTCACTTTGCCAATGCCCTGTTTTAGGGAAGGTCGGCAAGAGTTGCAGGGCTTACCTTCATTTGAGATTGGGTTTTTATATTGTAGGTTTACATGCGGCATGTGCTAGCGCGAACTTATACATGTCTGCTTGCGGGAATGCGTTTAATATGAACCATTAATGATACATTATCTTTGCAGCTTAGATTTAGATTGCAAATCAACCGCATTTTTTTTCTTTCTCTACACACTTCCTTTATTTCATCCAAAGTTATAATATTTTATATCGTAGCATGTAATAAACTGTCCGCTTATGGAATGAGTTACCGGTATATGTGTTTCCATCCCAATTTAACCTATAATCTATAATCTATAATCTAAGTTGCAAGGATATATTCATTTAAAGCTCTCAGATGTATGCCCACAAACCAACAAGTGTAGTTCGCGCTTACAAATGCTGAATGTGTACTTACAAATAAAATCCAAACCTCAAATGAACATAAGCCCCACAACTTTTGCCGACCTTCCCTGAAACAGGGGTGACATTGGCAAAGTGAATCATTTTTTACAGTATGGGTGGTCAGCCTCATACCAACCAATAAGTCAAGGAATAAGAATGAACCTAACCCTTTTCAAATCCAATATCAATCGACATTTCCTTGTGTCACAAAACAAAGCAACGCAACACACACCACAGCACTGCGCAGCTAACGGCCCTGCAACCGGACATGGACAACTGCCACGTCACCAACACCTCTGCGGCACTGTAACAAGTGTCATAGACCCTTAGAGTCTCTTGAATCTAGGGAGTCTCCCGCACAGGCTTTCTTAAATATATATATATGTAATCAAACACAATGTTGCATTACACTCGTCCCCCTCCCTTAATTTCAGCAGCGCACATAAGTTAGCAACAAAAAAAACGTTATTAGCAATAACTTATACTTTCGAATTTAATTAAGAATAGGGGTGAACGCATCGCCAGACATAGGCACACAATGGCACGCGAGGGGAGCCACGCGCACTGGATGGCGAAACCCGCAGCGAAGGGGCCCTTGAGACTTATCTGAGCCGCGCACACAGCGCAAACAAACCGCGCTCTTTGTGTGTAGCTGCTTTACCTGCTTCAACTTCGAACAAACCTCAATCATCGTCAGATTATAATCTCTACAATCGTATTTTTTGAAAAACATTTCATTTTCCCACATGAAATAGTCCGGTCGATGGCTCAGTTGGTAGAGTGCTTGCATTCTACCCCGTGAGCTCGGGTTCGAATCCCACCGAGGACGATGTCAGAAATGATTTCCTATTTCGGTGTTTATTTCAAACCCCATAATAAAATACCGGCAAGGTTTACTCAGCCTTCACAAGAAATGAGTACCAGTCCCCTCGGGAGCTGGGAAATTCCCACTTCATTGAAGTGGTTGGCGTAAGGCCGGCCCCCTTACCTGTAAGAATAAATAGGTTCAACTCGCCACATGCGACCCCTTCGGGGATAACGCGGCAAGAAGTTACACTATATGTGTAGCTTAGTTGCGTTTTTTTTTTTTTTTTTTTTTTTTTAAATAGATCATTTCATAATAAAGAAGGTTTTTATTACGTTACTTATTTATTCAAGTGCAAAAATCTTTGTCGAAAAATCTAGGGCTTTTTATGGCCAGACAGCAAGAATATGAAGGCGCAAGGTATAATAATCTAAGTTGCAAAGATATATTAACATTCAAAACTCATATCGAATGCATGCTCACAAACAGACACGCGTAATTTCGCACTTGTGAATGCTGAATGTGCACTTACAAATAAAATCCAAAGCTCAAATGAACATACACCCTACAACTTTTGCCGACCTTCTCTGACACAGGGGTGACATTGGCACAGTAAACCATTTTTTACAGTATGGGTGGTCAGCCACATACCAACGTATAAGTTAAGGAATTGGTTTTTTTTTTATTTGGAAAAAAACAACATATTTTTACAATCGGGATTAAAATTGACATATTATATGTAATTTAAACAATTGTAAAAATAGTCTAAATTAGATAAACATAAATAAAAAAATATATAGATATAAATAGACCTTAGATAAATATCGTAAAAATCTAGTTGAATGTATAATTTTGTTTTCTACTGACTATTACAGAAAATATAATAAGTTTAGTAGTAGGTATACACCTCTCACTCAAACTCCTTCTTCAACAGCACATTCCTATATTCATCAAAGCTGAGATTGAATATGTCTACATAAGCGATAGATTTTCGCTAACTCTATTCATCCAGTTTTTTTATTTATATACTAACTGATACTTGACTAATAGGTTGGTATGAGGCTGACCACCCAAACTGTAAAAAATGGTTGCCAATGTCACCCTGTTCAAGGAAGGTCGACAAAGATTGCTTTTTTTAATGTTTTTTTTTAATTTTAGAGCTGTTTTCATTTGAACGATACGATAAAAAATAAAAAAAGTTGTGTCATTTTTCTGCAATCTCAAACTTTGTACCTACTGCTCTCCAGAACAATTAAGTTTATGTCACTTATGCCGTAGTGCCTTTTAACCGTCGATATATATTTGCAGCTTATATTATAGATAAAGTGTTTTTCCAACGAGATGCACAAAAAACTAGCCATACGTAGGGAGGAATGGCAAAATACATGATGGAAATTGCCGCAAGCGACAGAAGAGAAAAGATCATTTTTGAAAGATGAAATATGAAGTTTTGCACATTTTTCTGCAATCTCAAACTTTAAACTGCTCTCCTGAACAATTACTGCCTTTAACCGTCCGAATGCTTTCATCGCCGAGTGACGAGTATTGAGGGCACACCGCACGCGGCGTATTTTGTAAAGCCGGCCCCACAGCGATGCATATTTAATTTTTACCTCCAGCGCGGGATTACATCAAGTTTGCCAACTTTTCGGACATTCAAACAACGAAAGTCTTTGTTAACATGGAAAAAAAACAACTCAACTTTGACAAAGACTCAATTTAAGTACATAACAAATGTATGTTTTTTGTGTGCAAGACAGAATAATTGCCATTATAGTATTTTATAAATACTGACAAGCACATACGAGGTTCTGAATAATTTTTGTTGTGAATATGATGTGCAGATGCAGATGACTGGCAGATTTACTCTCAGTGTCGACCACACATGGCGGGAGCTCTCAGTAACAGAATGGCAGCTTGCATTGCGGAGATCGGTGAATGGATGACAAGCAATGGCCTAATCCTTAACATGGGTAAGACGGAAATTATGTGGGCGGCTACGTCCAGGCGTGATCATCTCCTGACAACTCGCGTACCACTCTCCATTGGGGGACAGCTGATTCAGCCGTCAGATTCAGTGAGACTTCTAGGAGTCACACTGGATCGGAACCTCACAATGGGAGAGCAGTTGAATAACACGGTATCCTCCTCGTTTTTTGAACTTCGCCAGATTAAGGCAATCAGGAGATGTTTACCATCAGGGGCGGTCAGGACCCTGGTTAACGCTTTTGTGATGTCTCGGGTTGACTATTGCTCAACGCTGTATATAGGTCAGCCGAAAAAACAGTTCAGCCGACTACAATCTGTGCTGAACTCTGCAGCAAGACTCATTTTCGGGATGTCCAAATTTAATCATATTACTCCATTGTTGAAAGAACTGCATTGGCTTCGTTTTCCGGAGAGGGTGGTCTACCGTGTTTGTTTGATGGTTTACAAAGCTGTCAATGGTACGGCTCCTTCATACCTGTCTGACATGTTCTCACCTATTGAGATAGATTTGAGACGCCAAACTCTCAGATCTGCAGGGTGTGGGGTGGTTGACTTAGTCCAGCCGTCACGTCAGACACGCACTAATTTTGGGGACCGTGCTTTCCGGTTTGCGGGCCCAATGGAGTGGAACAGACTACCACCTAATGTGAGGAAGGCAGAAACTGTTGGTGTCTTTAAAGGAGCACTAAAGACGCATCTTTACAAAAAATCTTATCCGTGATTTGAGAGGGCCCTTGAGGTGTGACACACACAAAAACGGCGCTCTTCAATTATGTGTACCTTATAAATAAATTATCCTTGTATATATATATATGTGCATCTGTTTAGGAGTTCTTCAGTTATTCATCCATTAACACACATTAATTTTGTATGGGGAGGCCGTTGCTTTTTATAAAGTGGTACATTGTTTGTTTTTACATACTTAAATGTAATTAATTGTTTGTATTCCTTAACTTATAGGTTGGTATGAGGCTGACCACCTACGCTGTAAAAATTGTTTCACTTTGCCAATGTCCCCCCTGTTTCAGGGAAGGACGGCAAGAGTTGCAGGGTGTATGTCTATTTGAGATTTGGGTTTTTATGTTGTAGGTTCACATGCGGCATGTGCATGCGCGAACTTGTACGTGTCTGCTTGTGAGAATGCATACAATGTGAATCCCCAATGTAATATATCTTTTCAACTTAGATTAGACTAGATTAGATGATTTCCTTCCAAAAGTGCATCTGATCGTTAAACATCAAATTTTATTGAAATCTATTTTTGAACCTAAGTTATGCACATTTTAGGACAAACATTTAATATTTTTTGAGTGTTAAATCAATTGATCTACAATCTATAATCTACTACTCAAAGACTCCCCTAGTACATTATTTTGCCAATATTCATCTGTCCAAATGTCAAAATGAGATTGTATGCCTTGAAGTTAGCTGCATTAAAGTCTAGCATTTAATATTTGATAAAGCCATTAATTGGATTAGTCAGTTAAAAAAAATATCAAAATATGAAGTTTATTATTAACGCTACTCGTATTAAAAATTAAAATTAAATTAGGCTGATTTATTTGGTGAGCGCTGTTTTTGTGTGTATCACACGTCAAGAGCCCTCTGCGAGCTTGGTCGTCGCTGTAGAAAGCGCCAATTCTCAAGCAAGACCCAGTTGTTGTAAGGCTGGATGGACCTTTTGATGACCGGTCTTTGGTAAAGGTTTATGAATTTTTCAACCCAGCGAAGAGCAAATTTGAAAATATAAATGGTATATTTTTTGTGCTCCGCCGGGATTCGAACCCACGACCTTCCAGTTACGAGTCCGAAGTGTTACCACCTGGACTACGGACCGGTCTAATCTATATGCAATAAGTCTAGTATATATGCAATAAGCACTCTATGGATAAGCGTCTCAATTTAAAGCATTAATTTTTCAGTCAGCTGAGTGCCTGTTGGTAAGCTAATAATGTATGGATTTTCGTTTAATCTCAACCGTTTTAATAAACAAAAAATGACTGAAACCTGAGAGGGCGCCTTTAATGAGCGTTTCAGTTTTCAAACATTTTTTTTAAAGTTCTGGACGAGTTTTAGCACACAGTTTTGAACTCGTAGTACTGCAACCAATAAAGATTATCCCATAAAACGTATTTTTCGAGTTAAACCTCCGATGCTTACGAAGCGTGTATTAATCTATATTTATAATAAAGAAGCTTCTATTAACTTTTTACTCATTCTGAAGTCTAAAATTATAAAACGACGGCATTTGGCTTTAACTTATGGGTTGGTATATGGCTGACCACCCATACTGCGAAAAATGGTTCACTTTGCCAATGTCACTCTACTATCCTTCTGATTTACTTCTAATCTAATAATCTTAATTGCAAAGATACGTTACATTTGAGATTCATATTAAATGCATTACCACAAACAGACACGTATAAGTTCGCGCTTACACATGCTGCACGTGAACTTACATTATAAAAACCTACTAAAACTATAATATTAATTTCGGCAATTTAATAAGGTAGCGATAAATTCATTTTGAAAAATAAAAACATTGCACAATTAAAGAGTGTGCTTTGCCTTGTAAACATTATTTTTGTTGAAATAATTGGAATGTATTAGTTTTGATGTCCATAGATATTATTATTTATTGATTTAAAAAATGAAATTTGTCATGTACGTTCCTTGACTTATAGGTTGGTATGCCGCTGACCATCCATACTGTAAAAATGGTTCACTTTGCCAATGTCACCCCTGTCTCAGGGAAGCACGGCAAGAGTTGCAGGGTGTATATCCATTTGAGATTTGGTTTTTATGTTGTAGGTTCACATGCGGCATGTGCAAGCGTGAACTTGTACGTGTCTGCTTGTGAGAATGCATGTAATGTGAATCTCCAATGTAACATATCTTTGCAACTTAGATTAGATTAGATTAGATATGCTCGCTGGTCAACAATTATCGAGCGCTCACGTGTCTGTAGTCCACCGCATAGGATAGGAGCTGTTCCACCAATGCACGCACAAAGAGTGGTGGGTTCATTGTTTAGCGAATAACGCAAGCCCGACACGTGTCCATATTGACAAATAAACAAAAAAAACAGTTCCCGTATAGACGACTGATGTAACCAGTAAAATTAATACCCTAAACTGAATTACTATGATACAAGGTATTATTTTATTTCAAATCAATTTTAATACATTCAGTAACAATATTATAAGTAGTACACATGAGATTACAGAAAAAAATATGAAATATGCAAGTTAATACAAATGTGTTACAAATACAAATTAAGGAAATATTTTATATCAGAATGATGCAGATTAATAGTAGATAATTATAAGTATACCTACACATGCGAAATTTAAAGTAGATATAGGTTGAATTGCAAGTGTCGCTGGTATGGTCGAGCGGATTAAAGGCGTCGGAATTCGAATCTGCGTTATTGAAACAATTGAAAGTTCAAACCGCCGTGTCTTATCAACAATTTTAATTATATTAATATTAATAAATATTATTATTACATAAAATTAATAACATAGAATAATATTTTTTTATTTTGTCTTGTTAATACCTGTTTCTTGCCAGGAAAAAAAGGTTGGTGAATTGCATTATATAGTCTATAATATCTTTAATCTGTGTTGCAAGGAAATATTAACATCCAAAGTTTATATCAAATGCATACCCAAAAACAAACACGTGTAATTAATTAAATAAATACACTGTTTAAATTCACTTTATTATTTTAACTATGTCAAACGTTTTCGCCTAAAAAGGCATCCTCAGGACAATGATTGTCCTGAGGATGCCTTTTTAGGCGAAAACGTTTGACATAGTTAAAATAATTAAAATAATAAAGTGAATTTAAACAGTGTATTTATTTAATTAATTATACAATGGACTTTCACTGTGTAAACCACCAAACCCTGAAAAATATTAAACACGTGTAAGTTCGCGCTTACAAATGCTGAATGTGTACTGACACATTAAAATTCAAACCTCAAATGAACAGAAACCCTGCAACTTTTGCTGACCTTCCCTGGAACAAGGGTGACATTGGGAACCATTTTTTACAGTATGGGTGGTCAGCCTCATACCAACCTATAAGTCAAGGAATATTCCTCTATGAAAATCTATTTAAAAAAAAAGTATAAAAAACTTAGCTAAATTTTGATATTCGGCGAATTTATATTTAGAATAAATAATTCTGATGTCAATAGCCAGGTTGCTAGGCATTTGTGACTGGCTGAATGGTTGCTAAGGACCTTAGTTGTGAATAAAATATTACATAAAGGCAGGACATACAGTCGAAATTGTATACAATAAAATATACGTAGATTGAATAGATGCTCAATACGAAATAGAGCCTCAACAGCTTAAGGAAAAATCCAGCCCCCATAACGCTAGGGGAGGTCAGTATATCTACAGATATTCGTTCTGTCCTTGAACACTTTTTTCATCTCTTTGACATTCCTCATCCTCTTTATGTATGCCTTTCTCTTCGTTTTACTCAATAGATTCCAATCATTTGCTTTATTGCTTATATCCATCCACTTTTTACTCTGTGTTCTCCATTTTTTTTAATAGATTTGTGGAAAAGAATGCAATCCACCAACCTATCTTGCCTGGCAAGTTGTCTTCATGCGAAAGCAGAAGCTTGTGTGCATGGAATGGCATCTGTTGAACCGGGGTCGAAGCTATGGTCAAGTGGGCCAGACGCAGATTCGAACCAACGTTATTCTGTTTTAAATACGCTAGTCAAACATGCGCCTCTACCCCTCGGCCATTATAACACCGACATATGCCTATATTTATCAACTCTTTTGTACGCTATTTTTTCAGTCATCTATTCTTTCTAGATGCCCCAATCATCTCATTATAGTTCTTTGTACTTCCACTCTCATATCCTTTGTTTAATTAACCCAATAATACGGAGTATTATCTAATCTAATGTAATCTAAGTCGCAAAGATATGTTACAGTTACATTGGGGATTCACATTATGTGCATTCTCACAAGCAGACACGTACAAGTTCGCGCTTGCACATGCCGCATGTGAACCTGCAACATAAAAATCCAAATCTTAATTGGACATACACACTGCAATTCTTGCCGTCCTTCCCCTGAAACCGGGGTGACTTTGGCAAAGTGAACCATTTTTTACAGAATGGGTGGTCAGCCGCATACCAACCTTTATGTCAAGGAACTGTATAATTACATGTTCCAAATGCTTGAAAATGATTCAGTTAGCTATAATGACTCAAAGGGTAAAGACGGCTACTTCAACGAGCGTGTTTAAAAAAAAAAAAAACGGTTTTCATTGGACTTCTTAACGATAGGTTAGACCCTGGTTCATTCTATTTGATTATATAATTTTTAACTAATTAATCATTTAAATAAGAAGAAAAAGATGATTTATTTTTATTTTTAAAGTTAATAAATAGAAGATGAAGTGGATCCGAGTGCATGAACAAGTAGGACTGCCACTAGTTTAAGATAATTAACACCATTAAGACATAACAAAAGATAAATTTATCTGTTTGCCTTCCCCCCGCAATGGGATCTGGTAACTTAAGGGGGGCCCTAACCAGTAACTGTATTAGTTTGCTTCTATTAAAGCGGACCCGTCTTAAACATGTTGCGTTTCACACTTAGTGAGACCGACCACAACACGGTTTACCCTTTTAGGGGCTTCGCAACAATGCTGGGGCAACTGCCCTTTTCCAGTACTAGCCCGAAGGCCTAGAGGTAGTCCAAACAAGGGTACCTATATACACCATAGAGTACCTCGGATGCTCTTGCTACTGGGGGAATTTTGTTTTTATTGATGTATAGCTTAGACTTTATTTAGTCAGTAAATTAAAATCAAACTAATTGGATGGCTAGTGTCTTTAATGTAGCCTGAAATGTTTAGTTTTGATCGGTTACTTGGAGGAGAAGGGAGAAAGAGGAAGATGGGCCAATCAAGTGAGGTCAGCAGCAGGCCCAGCAGTGGTTGGAGCTCCGTGTGCAGCGCAGTCAAGGAATAACAGGAGAAGAGTGGCTGCTTCCACAAGAATCACAACACTCAGCAATGAGGAATAAGAACATTTGAATCAAACTACGGCTGTTCTCTAACTCAATTCTCCAATAAAATTGCAAAATATTAAACAAAAAGAAAAAAAGATACAACAGAATATCTACTAAGTTTTCACATACAGTATAATGTCTACGTCATAGACAAGCACGTAGCTATGTATCTACTTAGTCCTTATTGCATTTATAATGCTTACGCCATAAACAAGAATGTAGCTACGACACGACTACTTATTCTACAGCGTATCAACAATATACTGATTTACAGTATAGTGTCAACGCCATAGAGAAGTATCTACGATGCGAGTATTTTTTCTACAGAGTATCAATTAAACCTTTATTGACGGTAATGTGCTTATGCAATAGACAATAATCCATGACAAGAGCATTAATATTACAGGATATTAACTTAGTTTTGACTGACAGTATAATGCCTACGCCTAAGACAAGTATCTACGACAACATCATTCATATTATATAATATCAGGAAAGTTCTGATTGACATTATAATCCCTACACCATAGAGAATAATGTATGACTACAGCATTTATCACACAGGATATCAACTTAGTTCTGACTGACAGTATCATGTCTACGCCTAAAAGAAGTATCTACGATGCGAGTATTTATTTTACAGGATATCAACTTATTGACAAACAAAAAACGCCTACGCTACAAACAAGTTCGTAACTATAACACAAGTACGTATTCTACAGGATGCCAACTTAGCTCTGAATGACAGTATAATGCCTACGCCATAGAAGTATCTACGACCCTAGTACTTATTCCACAGAGTACCAGCTTGGTAGTTACTGACGGAGGTTATATAAGGCCCAGGTACTACGCAGTGCGCGCCCCTTCTCCTACAGCGTCCGCCGAGCAAACCAAGCTTATTTATTTTTCTGTTTGATTAAATAATTGATGTCCACGAGAGGTTTTATGTGAGCTGCCATTTTGGCAAGAATAGGGCTGGGACAAAAGGATGCCAGAGCTTTCCCCATAAGGTGAGTATATATGTTTTTTACTTTTTTTCTTAGGATTTATTATTAAAAAAGTGTTTAAACCTTAAATGCCTGTTTATTTAACTTGATGTTTAATAAAAGAGTTGGAACAAAAAAAATGGATAAAAAATTTGGCGACCACATGCTGAATTGTAAACTAAATTTATTGGTTGCTAAGGGCCCTTGTCTTCTAAACCATTCCCACATTCACAAATCCATTAACAGTGAAACTGTTTAACAGCTATATTAATCAATTAATAGATTCAACATTCTTTGCAATGGAAATGTCTCATCCATTTTTTAAGGTTTTTCAGTAACATTTTAATTGATCTTAATTTCAAGTCATGTTTACCATATTTTGGATCAGTTTTTTATTTTGTAAATTACACTTGAAGAGCTCTCTACATGCAATGCCTTCTCTAGCCACCTCAAACGGAAGCAATATGCAACTGTGGTTTGTGGTGAATTGACGGCCTAAATATACATACGTCCACAAATATTTGAGTGGTATTGAAGTGAAGGAGGCAATCTATGAAATTATAGGAAAATATGATTAATAAATGGAATCAATTTAAAAATATCCGTTGCTGTGAAATTGTTTAAATGAAATGCTGTTTGCAGTAAGTAGAAAAATATATTCCATAAAAAATATTGTTGGTCATTTTGATTCAAAATACCTACAGTATAAAATGTGAACTAAAACTAGAAGCTTTCGGAGAAATATAGATAGATTTTCCAATTATTATTTAAAGGTTGGCAAGTTGATTCGCAGTAATATTTTTTTGTTTTTGTTTTTAGTTTAAAGGTCGGAATGAGGTTGAACTCTCTCACTGTAAAGAAACAGATGACTTTTGCGTAAGTCACCCCTGTATCATATAACGTAGACATTATCTGAAAAGTTTCTCATTTCAGGTTTGAATTTTTATTTAATAATAGCAAATGCTAAGTGTTATAAAGGATCTTAAATTTTATGTTGTTATGTAATAGTTAAGATAGGTATAGGTATTAATTATAGCTGATAGGAATTCTCTATAATATTTGTGGGTAGTACTAGTGATTGTTAAGCACATAGAGTAACAAATATTACAAAAAAGTCACTAGATCGTCATAAATAAGTGCTCTAAATACCTATTCGAGAAGTTTCTAACAAAATTCACCTTTAGAGACTATAAGAACCCAAAAATCATAACAATATCTTTGTTATATATTTTGTAGATGGTGCATTGTGTGTAAGATTGTTTCCTTACAGTACCACAGAAAAAAGTCAAGCCCTTAGTTTTATTTGCGAGGCCAGTGGATAAAGCGGAGTTGTCGCAGCCTTACGCCTACGCAGAGCATACAATATGTATGCGCGGCGTAGGCTGTCGGTTTTTATTAGCACGACCCATATGGAGGTTTTAATTTTTCAGTGGGCGCGCTGGATTGCGTGATACGTTATTGCTCTTGCTGTTGACCTGGAGCTAAATGTGTAAACTCAATCGCATGCAGGTACAGGCGACAGGTACACACACAATACTCACACACCTCCCTACTCGAATGTTTTAGATTTTTATTCAAATGGCTTTATTTTTTTTTTACCAAAAGCAAATATTTTTTCTAAATATTTTAACGGACAGATTACTCGTGCAATTCATTATCTCACCTTATAATTATACCTTGACTTATAAGTTGGTATGAGGCTGACCACCCATGCTGTAAAAAATGGTTCACTTTGCCAATGCCACCCCGGTTTTAGAGAATGGCATCAGGAGTTGCTTGGTTAATAATGATATATAGAGATAATATATATCATAAATAATTATAAAAAATTATAAAAAACACAGAGTTTTATTTTCACAAATTGAGTATTTATTTCCCTCAAGTACTTTCGACTTATTCACGTCATTATCAAGAGGATACTAAATTACAAAAATTGACAAGACAAAAACCATAGAGAAATAAAATAAAAATAATGATTTAGGTACGACAAATAGGTACAATAAGGAAATGACACATAAAATAATTACAATATTATATAATGATATAACAAATTGACAAAACAAAAAGAAAGAAATAAATGAGGGAAATAAATACTCAATTTGTGAAAATAAAACTCTGTGTTTTTTATAATTTTTTATAATTATTTATAAAAATGAATTTTCACTGTGTGAATACACAAACTTTAAAAAGTCTAATATATATCAGTAATTTTATAAACATTAGTAGGTTAACGAATTCTACGCTTTTATACTAACAACAGAATATTCATTTACTAATAGATTTTTTTGTCTAACGATAGAATTTCAAAAAGGGTTTTCATACACCCTTGCATTTAAATTTAAACACAAGGAATACAAATTCACTGAATATTATGTAAAAACTGCCTTGCTACAAATAGTTGAACTTGTTTGTTGATTGTTTATGGTCTTACAGACCTAGATGCTTTGAAAATACGGTTCGAAAAACCATGAAAACTAACCATGTTAATGAGTAGATTTCTATGAAAAATACTGACCATTGAGTGACTTGCTTTTCGTATGCCTCAGTTTACGTTTGACTCCTGAGTCGTATTATTTTTGATGGCGAGGTCACAGCACGCGTGTGAAACAATGTAGGGGCTCGCAGAATGTGTACATTTCTAAGTGAATTTCCATTTGGCTGTGTCGCGATTTGAATGACGTACAACCTGCGACAGCTTTTATTAAAAGTGCCAAATAAAATAGTTGTGCTTCAATGCGAAAATGTTGAAAATCACTCGCGAAACTTGTACGAAAACATGAATAATAATAATAATAATAATCTAATAATAATCTAAGTTGCAAGGATATATTCATTTAAAGCTCTCAGATGTATGCCCACAAACCAACAAGTGTAGTTCGCGCTTACAAATGCTGAATGTGTACTTACAAATAAAATCCAAACCTCAAATGAACATAAGCCCCACAACTTTTGCCGACCTTCCCTGAAACAGGGGTGACATTGGCAAAGTGAACCATTTTTTACAGTATGGGTGGTCAGCCTCATACCAACCTATAAGTCAAGGAATAAATAATAAATATAAGTCAATAATGAATGGTGTAACAAATTGTTCAGTTGTAGGTAGGACATACTTCAGAGGAAAATCAATTTATATATATTTTTAGTGTTAATCTATTTACACGGTGAGGCTATATATATTGGTGAGACAGGGAGATCGGTACGCACAAGATTTAAAGAACATTCCAGAACACCAAGAGGCTTATCTGCATATTCTGAGATGGCAGACCACTGCATTGATAAAGACCATACTTTTGATACTACCAATGTAGAGGTAATGCACTCTGAGTGTGAAGTGAGGAGACTGATGGCTCTGGAAGCGCTAGAAATCTATAAAAATAGAAATGAAGACTTGGTGAATGTGTAGATTCCTTATGTTTCTCCAATTTTTCAGTAATTTATTTTTTGTTTTTGTTATTTTTAATATTAAACTAACACATTTTATTTTATAAAAAAAAAAAAAAAATCATTGTACCTAACTAAAATAAATTTTAAATCTTATATTTCTGTTAAATTTTGTCAATGACTTTTTTGTTTGTTTTGAAAATTATTGTAGTAAAAATATTTGTAACCATACTGCTCCTGAAGATGCCTCATTAGGCGAAAATGTTCGAGCACAAAAAATAAATAAATAAGGGAATTAAAATTGTGTTTAACAATAAGTAAGTGAAAATGAATTTATCTAAATAATAAAATATACATTTTAGTTTTCATACATATTGTTTATTTACGCAATCGAGGATAGTTTACGAAATGTTTTATATTCGGAGTACTGATAAATATCAGTGGAAACAGTAGCGGCATTGGTAAAAGTGAACAATTTGCTATTGTATGCTTTTTCATTAATACCTTTCATCGTATTCCATAAATTTAAAATTGCCCAAAACGCATAAACAAAGCGGCACCACTTTTTAAAAAGCCGATCTCTTTGTGACTTTATTATTTTAACAATTTAAACTTTGATTAATTCATGGAAATAATAGTTATTTATGCCACTGCCAAGTAATGATAGTCTTTTTAACACGAGTGCTAGTTTGTGCCATGAGGCGCAGCCGAATGGCACAATAGAAAGCACGAGTGTTACAAAGACTAATTACGTGCAGTGGCATACAATACTTTTTCTACGACCATGAGAGAATTAACAAAATAGTGAATAATAGTCATTATAATGTACTCGTCCATTTGAAGTAATTAAAACCTTACCTTTGTCAAAACGTGTGATTTATCATTCCCTTCGATTATCTAATCTAACCTAAGTTGTAAAAATAAATTATATTTAGGTTTCATATTGAATTCATGCCCACAAGCCGACACATATGTATAAGGTCGCGCTTTTACATCCTGCATATAAGCTTAAACATTCAAACCCAAAACTCAAATAAACATATGCCCTGCAGTTGTATTGGCAGGTGAACCAAATTTGTACAGCATAGGTGATCAACCTCATACTCACCTATTAACCAAGTAACTTTTTGAGTTTGTTTATTTTTTGCGGTGAAATTTTTTGTATTGTTTTCCTTTCAAGCCTTTTATATTTTCCATTGAAAAAAGGAAAGCTTTATTTGGAGCAATCCGATAAATAAATTCGATAAATTTTAGCACTATTAACAATTTTTATTTGACTCTACGCATAAAATATACTTATTTATTTTCATCTGAACAGGGCTGAAAGTCTCATCACCACGGTAATTCCTACCTACCGAATATCACTAATATTGTATGAAGCCTAATCAGCTGATCGCTTGCGGCCATCTTGGATTGACAGGTCTTCATACCCCCATACAAGGTTGACATTTGAAATTAAAAAATGGTTCCAATTCTGACAATGCGCATGCGCACATGTTCATTTTAACACGGTTACCGGTTGCATAATGTAACATTATGCAACGGGTGTAGAAATGTATGGCATTGTGATTGCGTTAGCCGTTTTGTAATTAGTAAATTACCAAATGGGAGTAGAAAAAATAATTTGTGAAACAACGCACATTGTGTTTTGACAATTATATTAATTTTTTTAAAACTGAACAATTTAAAAACTTATTTAAATCGGAAATTTAACGAACCGTTTTGAGAGAACTTACATCATTCTCTACGTTTCGTCAGCGACGTAGCCGACGTCTTCAGGAGAACATCCTCTCTGTATTCGAACGAAGGTAGTCAGTGATTTGTGACAAAGTGTTTTTCAAATTCAGTTCATCCTCAGTCGCCATACAGAGAGGATGTTCTCCTGAAGACGTCGGCTACGTCGCTGACGAAACGTAGAGAATGATGTAAGTTCTCTCAAAACGGTTCGTTAAATTTCCGATTTAAATAAGTTTTAAAATTGTTCAGTTTTAAAAAAATTAAAATAATTGTCAAAATGTCAAACGACCGTAATTCTAACTAAAACCTAACATTGTGATTGTTTCAATGTTAAAAAATATCTCCAATTTTGCAGTTTAAAATAAAAAAATAAAAATCAGTTAATAATTGTTTTATGCCAGAAAGATTTTCATTTTCGAAAAGCACAATTTCATCAATTTCTTTCATTTATCCTTCGGGATGGTATTTCTTTTTAGTTCTCTGGTTAATAGGTTGTTATGAGGCTGACCACACATACTATTTCACTTTTGCCAAATTCACCCCTGTTTCAGGGAAAGCTGGCAAGGTTTGCAGTGCTTAAATTCATTTGAGATTGGGTTTTTATGTCGTAAGTCCACATGCGACATGACTCGCTCCCCCAGTTCTTGTTTGCCGTATAGACCAATTCTGTCAAATATGACTTTTTAATGCAGTTGTCTTAAGACTCCGGTCAAAAAAAAAATCCCGTTGTTTTTAAAAATATGTTTCTTATACTTTATGGCCTTAGAAATCTAAAAATAAAAATAAAAAAATCGATAATATGAAAAAACTGAAACTAATTAACTTATTAAATTCTTGAAAACAGTTTTTTCATATTATCGCTACAACTATTCACATTATTATATTAAAAATTACACCACAAACTAGAATTTGTATCATTCTATAATTATAAAGAAAAAAAACATTTCCAAAATACAAAACAACAAAATGCTAGCAAAAAAAAAAAAAAAAACGAGTTTTTTTTATTATTTTTTCGTGGCATCATAACTCGTTTACTAAGGCCATAAAGTATAAGAAACATATTTTTAAAAACAACGGAATTTTTTTTTTAACACAGCCTAAGAATCAAATTTACACAATCTGAGCTAAGAAAAAACGTAAAATTGATAATGTGAGAGTTGTTTTAAATATTTTTTAAATCAATTTCCTGTTTTCATAAGATCTTATGAAAACATAAATATCTTTTTTTTTATAAGACACATTGGTCCAGGACACATGCAAGCATTGCTCATGTAAAATTAGCTTAATGGTCGATACGGCAAACAAGAACTAAGGCAGCGAATGTGTAAGCGAGAACTAACACGTGTCTTCTTGAGGAAATGCATTTAAAATGAATCTTAAATGCAATATATTTTTGCAACTTAGATTATAGATTAAAGCTGGTATAATGCTATAAAAACGTGCTAACAATTCCAACCCGTTTCAGGTAAAGGCGCGAGGAGTTGCAAGGTTTGATTTTTTTTTTGCAACTTGGACGGTTGAATTAATAATTATTTTAAAACATCGTTTTTTGTAATTTAAATATTTTTAATCCTTTTATATCTCAGCTGCAAATGAATGTCAAAGAGGAAACAATTGTATTACTGAGCTTACATTTTGCAAGTTTGATGACAGAAAGGCGGCAAAATTCTGCAAGTCGCATATAATTGGGCCCTACAAGCAAGCGCTCTCTCCAACACTTCAATGAAAAGTGGATTCTGCGAAAGGGAAGTCTTCTCTTCAACGGAGTTTGTTCGACGTAAAAGCGTATGAAGATAATAATAGTCATACTATAAGGTTAATTGAGTCAAATATTAAGATACGAAAGGAAAGATAAGAAACTTTAACAATACCGGGATTATAGTTAAAATTTATAAGATTTAAATAGTCAATGTTTATTGAAGCCAAAGACTGTAATGGTGCTATTCTTAGACATTTTAGTCTTCCGTTGAGCCCACGCTTTGACAAACTAATGATGCATCTGTATGAAGACCTAACTGTCAGTCCAAGATAGCTACAAGTGAACAGCTGATTAGTCTTCATACAAATATTACTAAAATTCGGTAGCTAAGAATGACCGTGGTGATGAGACTTCCAGCCAAGGCATCATTAGTTTGTCAAAGCGTGGGCTCAACCGACGACTAAAATTTCAGTGCAGTAAGTGTTTTTCTTAAAAAATATTTTTTTATCTTTATTGAAAAAAATCTAAGGCGCCTTTTTTTTTTTTTTTTTAAGAAATCCTGTGCGGGAGACTCCCTAGATTCTAGAGACTCTAGGGGTCTATGACACTCGTTGTAGTGACGCAGAGGTGTACGAGCTTGGTCGTCGCTACAAAGCGCCAATACTCAAGCAAGACCCAGTTGCTGTAAGTCTGGATGGACCTTTGGTGACCGGTCATTGATAAAGGTTTATGAATTTTTCAACCCAGCGAAGAGCAAACTTGAAAACATAAATGGTATATTTTTTGTGCTCTGCCGGGATTCGAGCCCACAACGTTCCCATTCAGAGTCCGCAGTGCTACCACTGAGCTACGGACCGGTAAAATTCCTTAATTCCTTAACAATATTTTTCATCTTTAATAGGGAAAATATGTATTTTTTCATCATAAACTTGCACAAAATTAGAAAAAATACTAAATCTATAAGGGGAAGAAATGTGAGAAAGCTTTGAAAGAAATTCCGCGAGATAGAATTCAACGAAGATGTGGGGCAGGAAAATGCATTCTCTCTTGTTCTTCTGAGGAAATTGTTTCTAGGAATCACTCCATTCCATTGGTTTCTTCGAAATTTTGTCTTTGAGGCGTATGAAGTTAGAAATAATCCAAAGGTTCTCACTTTACACTCATACTTCGTATGCTCATCTTCAAGCTAAGCCAAGACCTCATCTCCCGATGATCCTGGATACAATTTCGCTACGACACATTGAAAAATCCGTTCTTCTCTTTAACACAGTTCGTAAAGTCCGTTTTTAATTCTGTATAATATATCTTACCGGTCCGGGGCCTAGTGATTGGCACTTCAGACTTGTAAATGGAAGGTAGTGGGTTCGAATATATACAATTTATATTTTCGAATATGCTCTTCGCTAAGTTGAAAAATTCATATACCTGTACCGATGACAGGTCACCAAAGGCCCTTCCAGCCTTACAACAACTGGGTATTGCTTAAATTGGCGCTTTCTATAGTGACGACCAAGCAGCTCGCAGAGGGCTTTTGAGGTGTGATTCACACAAAATCAACGCTCACCAAATAAAGCATCCAATTATTATTACTAATACGAACATAAAATCAGTAATATGATTCATATATATTTTAACATTTTTAGGAATGAAAGCTTGTCTTCTGCCCTTAATTAAACACGAATATTCTATCAACTGGGCAATCTTTAATCTAATCTTAGTTGCAAAGATATGTTACATTGGGGATTCACATCAGGTCGCGCTTGCACATGCCGCATGTGAACCTAAAAGATAAAAGCCCAATCTCAAATTAACATAAGCCCTGCAACTCTTGCCGTCCTTCCCTGAAACAGGGTTGACATTGGAAAAGTGAACCATTTTATACAGCATGGGTGGTCAGCCGCATACCAACCTATAAGTCAAGGTACTCTAATCTAAAGAACACAAACCGAGATTTTGCATTAATATGGTACATTTAAAATTTTAATATGGTACATTTCTTAATACATAGGCTAAGTGTCTCATATCGTTATTCAGTTTTTGCTGGCACATGATAATATTCGGTGTACGTTCTAATTTATATCACCCGCAATAGTTGTATATTAAGGTTCTTTGTGCTCCCACAGTCTCTTAATTACCAACATGTATTCAGTGCTCACATACAAAGGGTAAAGTGGAACTCCGATATTCGTCCTACTTCCGTGCACTCGAATATCAAAAAAAATCTTAAAAAACCACATTAAAACTAAAAAAGTACTGATTTCCTGTATGTTTAAATAAGCTCGTTAACAAAAATCATTGGGAGAATCCTTGGTCAAGTAATGAGGATGCAAGCTTCAATATAAACATTTATTTTAGATTTTATTTTTTTAACAACAGCAAAATGCACATAGAAATACCGTTTCATTGTCTTTAAATATTCTAGATTGTTGACGAAATGAATGCACAGCTATTCTTTAAAAAAAAGTTTGTGAAGCGGAATACATTTTACCAACCTATTTTAGCCTGGCCAGAAACATGTGTATGAAGGCCTATACATAATTCATCATTGGATTTCATTTTGATGAAATATTAATTACTCTATGATATCTGTAGAAGCAGTTTTTAATGGACGCGCCCTCAGCGTTGTTCTGCGACAAGCACTTCTGGAAGCTTCTGGAATCAGGGGCACAGCTATGTCATGTGAAGTGTTGCTCCTTAGACAGCTAAATTATACCCCGGCTTGAAGTGCTGCAAAACACATTCAAGGGAAAAAGTTTGGTTTATTAAGAATGGTGTATACCCTAAATCTCCCGTTTTGGTTTCTTACACTTTATGGTCTTAGCAAAAGAGTGACAGTAATGAAAAAATCAAGCGTGTTTATTAACTTTTTATGTTAATTATAAAAGTAAAAACAGATATATTACTGAAAAATTGTCACCACAAAAAAATAGCAGGGTCAAGCCATCACCAATCGGGGACACGCGGGAGTTGCACTTGCGCTAGTTTCAAACAGGGTTATTCACAAGACATTGAATCCATAGCTGATCCATTGATCATCGTTTTAAAAAAAAAAAATCACGCTAGGTGGCGGTTGAGCCATGAATTTACTGTGTGTGAATAACACCGAATAAAGCTAATTCGAGTGCCATTCCTCCACAACGATTCATGATTAACTCATCTTCAAATGACCGTAAGTATAACTCTATCGACATTCCACTAGAGGGGGCCAGAGCCTCTGCAGAGCTGCCTTCGTAGCACCACTTTAAATTGTATATTAACCATTATTCCTTCACTTATAGGTTGGTATAAGGCTGACCACCCATATTTACCAATGCTACCCCTGTTTCAGGGAAGGTCGCCAGGTGAGCAGGGCTTATGTTCATTTGAGATTGGGTTTTTTGTTGTAAGTCCACATGAGGCATGTGTAAACACGAACTTATACGTGTTTGCTGTAATAATAATAATAATATTAGGATGATTTATTTGGTGAGTGCTGTTTTTGTGTGTATCACACCTCAAGAGCCCTCTGCGAGCTTGGTCGTCGCTGTAGAAAGCGCCAATTCTCAAGCAAGATCCAGTTGTTCTAAGGTTGGATGGACCTTTCATTGACCGGTCTTTGGTAAAGGTTTATGAATTTTTTAATTTAGCGAAGAGCACATTCGAAATATAAATGGTATATTTTTTGTGCTCCGCCGGGATCCGAATTCACAACCTTCCATTTCCGAGTCCAAAGTGTTGCCACTGGACTACGGACCGGTTCAAGAAGCCAACGACACGCGGTGTACCTGAGCGGTAGCCCATCCAAGTACTATCCGCGCCCAATGTTGCTTATATTCGGTGATATATGGGAACCGGTGCTTTCAACATGGTAACGTCGTTGATTTTGGCGTTGTTATGCATTTACTATGAATCTTATATTGTATATGTCTTTGAAACTTAGATTAAAGTTTATAGATAGAATATTATCATGCTCCTTAACTGATTCATAGGTTGGTATGAGGTTGATCAGAGGGGATTTTAAAAGTGAATCAACTTTGCCAATGCAATTCCGGTTTCAGGGGAAAACGGCAGGAGTTGCAAGGTTTATGTTTATGTGAGGTTTATTTATATATTTGTTTTTCTTATATGCACACAAGCATAGTGTGTAGGCGCAAACCTATGCGCCTTAAATGTTAACTTATTTTTGCAGCTTAGATTATAGATGATTTCATGTTAAAGGTTCATCAATGAAATTTCCTTAGTCGAATGTTGAGGTTATGGCGTTATTTAGATTTAAACTGCGAAGTAGGGTTCCTGCCCCAGAAGTTGGTCTCCTTATTGTGCCGTGATACCAATGGAAAGTTCTCATATCACTTGTAGGTACGTCGCTTGGAATATGGTCGCGAGAGAAAACTTGCTCCCATTCAGTGTAATGCTCATCCAATATCCTTCATGCGAGGCCTTAATCCTTCTTATTCACAGCGCTGGATTAATTTCAAATAACAGCAGCTACACCAACTAACGTCTAAAATACTTAAACATTCTTTTAAGGATCAGTGCGCAGGAGAGTCTCATAAATTTGAAGTTTTATGACACTAATGAAAGTTGTTGTTGGTTTCAACAGGTTTGGTTTGTTTCTTTAGTAAGTTGCTTTTCTAATCATGGATTTATATTAAAAGATTTTAATATAACTCCATGTTTCTAATACAGCAAAAAGGCTACTAAGAAAAATATTAAAAAATTATTGAGAGATTGAATTCATGGACAATGAAAGTTGTTCGTTAAAGGTTTTTTAAAATTACCAGCAGATGTACAGCAAACTGAAGCAGAGAATATATAAGAATATTTAGAAAACGAAGATGAATAAAAATGAGAAGAAGGTAAAGAAAAAATGGGAAAAAGGAGGCGGAAAATAAAAAGAAGAAAACTTTGTCGGTGTTATAGCCGCGGGGATCAAGACAGGTTATTTGGAACTGGATAACGCTGGTTCGAATCCCGCGACGATAACTTCGACCCTGGTTCAACAGATGCCGTTGCATGCACACAAGCTTCTGCTTTCGCATGAAGACAACTGGCCAGGTAAAATAGGTTGGTGGATTGCATTCCTTTCCACAAATCTAAAAAAAAAAAAAAAAAACATAGAAGAAACGAACATTTATAAAACAAAGTGTCGAAGAAGAAACGAAGAGGACGAAGAAGAACAATAATAAGAAGTTAGAAGAGAAAGAAAGAAGCAAATTGACACTTGAAGTTTGTCAGCGGGAAGTGTTTTATGGGCGTCAATAGTTGCGCGGATGAACCGAGGAGATCGATTGCTGCAAAGTGGAAGAATTCAAGTCGGGAAGTTGGATACGTCAGAGCGCGTGTCGCCGTAATAGTTTTTAATGGACGCGCCCTCAGCGTTGTTCTGCGACAAGCACTTCTGGAAGCTTCTGGAAACATGGGCGCAGCTACGTCATGTGAAGTGTTGCTGCTTAGACAGCTAAATTATGTCCCGGCTTGAAGTGCTGCAAAACACATCCAAGGAAACATTTTTGGTCTATTAAGAATGGTTTATACCCTAAATCTCTCGTTTTTTGTTTCTTACACTTTATGGTCTAAGCAAAAGAGTGACAGCAATGAAAAAAATCAGGCGTATTTATTAATTTTTTATCTTAAATATAAGAATTAAAAAAAAAAAAAACAAATATTACTTCAAAATTGTCACCACAAAAAAATATTTAAAAAACGCTTTTTTCCCACATTTTTTTCATGCGTTCTGTATTTTGGAAATTTATTTTTTCTTTTTAATTACAGAGCTATACATTGTTTAATGCAGTAACGGACCATTTTTTTAAATGTCAATAATTTTGGAGAAAACATGAAAAAACTAAATTTACTTCTAATCTAAATCTAAATCTAAGTTGCACAGATATGTATCATTTGAGGTTCATATTAAATGCATTCCCACAAGCAGACACACATAATTTCGCGCTCACACATGGTGCATGTGGACCTGTAATATAACAACCCAATCTCAAATGAACATAAGCCCTGCATCTCTTGCCGACCTTCCCTGAAACAGGGGTGACATTGGCAAAGCGAATCATTTTTTACAGTACGGGTCGTCAGCCTCATGCCAACCTATAAGTTAAAATTTCTTGAACTTGTGAAACCACCTCTGTTGAGCACAAGACAATCAAGCACTAAGGAGACGGCATGTCATCATTGTGATCTACAGTGTATTGTCATGTTTTGAACGATCAATTAACAATCGGATCTTTGAACCGCATTCCGCAACAGTCTATTTAATCGTGTAGACATTTCGTTGATTCCTCATTTACTAATGAATTATCAGCTGCGCAAGTGTAGCCTGCTGCGGCTTTCCGTGTTTGTGCTGCTTACTGCTCCATGCTGCTCCAGCTCTTGATGACGCCGTAAAGATTCGGAGCACGTCCCCATCCAGACGGCCGAACCGTTCCCCGGCTCCCCAGGGAGCGCCAGCCTCATACAGAGCTCCACCAACCAGAAAACTCAAACCGAAGATACAAGCTCCTTAAAAATTAGGACGTATCACAAATTTCTGAAAGCTTTTTTTTTTAGAAAATAATTTTGTAAAAATTCCTCACCCTCTTTATGTATGCCTTTCTCTTCGTTTTACCCTGTAGATTCCAGTCATTTGCTTTCTTGCTTATTTAATCTATCCACTTTTACTCTGTGTTCTCCATTTAAAAAAAAATGATTTGTGGAAAGGAATAACCTATTTTGACCGGTCAGTTGTCTTCATGCGAAAGCAGAAGCTTGTGTGCATGCAATGACACCTGTTGGACCAGGGTCGAAGTTATGGCAAGCGGACTAGATTCAAGATTCGAACCAACGTTTTACGGTTCCAAAAACGCTAGTCGAACATGCACCTCTACCCCTCGGCCATAACACCGGCAATTTGTGAGTTAACAATAAAAAAGATCTACTCCATAAAATCCAGTGAAAAGAGTCGGGAGGTCAAAGATAAAATCGAGTGATTGGGTCTTTGACTTCGACTTTGGTATGAGGCTGACCACCCATACTGTAAAAATGCTTATCTTTGCCAATATCACACTTGTTGTAGCGAAGGGAAAAGTTGCTGGTTTTATGTCCATAACTTTGATCCTGGTTCAACAGATGCCATTGCATGCACACAAGCTTCTGATTTCGCATGAAGACAACTGACCAGGCAAAAAAGGTTGGTGGATTGCATTCCTTTCCACAAATCTATTAAAAAAAAAATGTAAATGCAACTTGTCGACGTTTCACTAGGGAAGGCCAAAGCTCCTGCCAAGTCTCCTGCACTTGTTCATATCATGAATCACTTTCAGTTCTATTATCTAGATTTTCAGCAGTTACTTCGTGAAAGTTCATTTTTAAAACAATAAAATAAAAATTGCTTTGTTTTAATTCACATGAGTTTATTTTTGGACACGACCAGTTTCGGGAGAAGCAGTACCTCCCATCTTCAGGTGTAAATAGAAACTAACACAGAATACAGAATTACGAAGCAAGGATTTAAATTACAGAAGGGGAGGGGGAAGTTGTATGTGGGCGGGGCGTAATAGGAAACATAGAAAGTAGCGCACTTTCAGTTCACTCATATTCACTTTTTTTTCAAACATTTCTTGATTTTATTGTTTCCCGTCTATATAATATTAGATTCGATGCGGTTTTCAACTCTGCGCCGTCTACCCCCCCCTCTCCTCCCTCCCCCCTCTCCACGGGTTCATCTGTAGCTTCCAATCTGTTTGTGTAAATAAATACTTTTAATGGTATCATGCATTAAGAGAATTTATTCAAAGTGGCTCTGGCGGAATTATTCGTCTTCATTAAAGCGGAGAATTTATAAATTCCCTCCTTTTTATTTTCGACGCGAAATCAAGTGCTGCCTCTCGTCATGCCCCCCCCTCATGTAATCTGAAATCGATAATTCAAGTTTGCACAATCAAATTGCGAAAAAATATATGAATAATTTTAATCAAAAATTATTTTCGACTCGAAATTGGCGAAAAATGGCAATCTTATAAGTATGTGAAATTATAAAATTGTATGAAGACGATCAAACCAAAAGCAACAAAAAAAATTGAGAAGAATTTTCCAAGTCATTCCTTCCTTGACCTCGTTCCTTGTTCTTTTACTAATAGGTTGGTATGAAGCTGAATCCCCATGTTTCAAAAATTTTCTGCCCTTTTGCCAGTGCCATGCCGGTTTTTAGGTTGTAGGAGTTGCAAGGTTTATGTTACAGTGAGGTTTGGTTTATTTTGTAATTATACACGCAGCGTGTGTAAGCGCGAACCTACATGACGTGTCTGTTTGTGGACATGAATTTCATATGACCCTATAATGTCAATATATATTTGAGGGCCTTAGATTTAATGGATCCCCGTCTATTTTGTTTTTTTTACATCCATGACTATAAAATTACTTTGTAACTAATTATTGGCATATTTCATTTAAGAAATTTGTAAGTAAAAATTGTAATTTGTAAGTCCGGTCAATAGCTCAGTTGGTAGAGTGCTTGCATTCCGTCAAGGCTTACTAAGCCTTCACACGAAAAATGAGTACCATCCCTCTCGAGAGCTGGGAAAACCCCACTTCAACTGAAGTGGTTGGTGTGAGGCCGGCCCCCTTACCTGTGATAATAAATAGGTTCAACTCGCAATATGCGACCCTTTCGGGGATAACGCGGCAAGAAGTTACACTATATGTGTAGCTTAGTTGAGTTTTGCGTTGCGTTGCGTAATGGGTCTTGCTTTTTTATCTTCAGCGTAATGATTCGTCTCATTCCGCCTGTACTCGTATCACATTACACGCTTAAAGCTGATATGATGTCTCAGGTTTCTTGCATACTTGCCTGTATGAAAAAGATTATGACTCTGGAGGACATGAAAAAAGTATGTAAGGACAGAAAAAATGTTTGTTATCTGTATTGTTGGCGGCTAGGGTTTATTAAATTGGAATTTGTTTTCTGTTTTGGTTTTGATGTCCATACATATTATTATTTATTGATTTAAAAAATGTTATTTGTCGTGCATGTTCTTTGACTTATTGGTTGGTATGCGGCTGACCACCCATGCTGTAAAAATGGTTCACTTTACCAATGTCAACCCTGTCTTAGGGAAGGACGGCAAGAGTTGCGGGGTGTATGTCCATTTAAGATTTGGTTTTTATGTTGTAACTCTTGGAAAAGTGTAGCTTCACGGGAGGGCCTTCTGCCACTCGCATCTCACATAACGTTTTGCATGCGAGTCCTGTGACACATCCCCGGATGGGATGGATATACAGAGCGTGGGTCAGTGGAGGGGAGACTGACCCTGAGAGAAGGTGTTGTCATTTGCCTTGACTTATAGGTTGGTATGCGGCTGACTACCCATGTTGTAAAAATGGTTCACTTTGCCAATGTCATCCCTGTCTCAGGGAAGGACGGCAAGAGTTGCGGGGTGTATGTCCATTTGAGATTTGGTTTTTATGTTGTAGGTTCACACGCGGCATGTGAAAGCGCGAACTTGTACGTGTCTGGTTGTGAAAATGCATGTAATGTGAATCTCCAATGTAACATAATATAGCACGCTTAATAATAAAGAGTAATAACTCAAAAATTGAAAAAATCGAGATGTTGTAATAAAACGCAAGAACAATCCAAGAAGAATAGGTAGAATGCGACAGCCGTTCAATTTGAAGAATATGACGAAGATAAAAAACATCATTCGCCTCATCCCATACAAGTTGTACTGGTTGTCTGAACTTCAAATGTGATTTCCCAGCATTCTTATTTTTTGAGTTATTGCTCTATGACTAAGCGTGCGATATCTTTGCAACTTAGATTAGATAAGAAGCAGCCGGATTGATTCAGCAGCCGCCTCGGCGTGCTTCTTGGTGTGTTATTTACTGGCGGGCCTCCTTCACAAGGCGCGCAGGGAATGCCAATTTGTTCCATTAAATTTACGACATGGGCGAATGTGGGTTCGCGTGCAAAAAAATGACTGGCCAGTAGTCCGTGCGTGCAACATCCCAATCTCAAGGATATAAACGAGTGAGGGGAGAAACGCGCGCGCAAAACAGAAACTAGGTCGTGGTCGAATGAAGGTTTTCACTCGAAACATGTTTTTTTTATTAGCATATCCTGATATTATAGATTTATTTTTAACAAGTAATATATGTATATAACAGGCGTTTCTTGACTTATAGGTTGGTATGAGGTTAACCACCCATACTGTAACAATATAGTTCACTTTGCCAATATCACCCCTATTTCAGGGAAGGTCGGCAAGAGTTGCAGGGCTTATGTTCTTTTCAGATTGGGTTTTTATATTGTAGGTCCACATACGGCATGTGTTAGCGCGAAATTATGCGTGTCTGCTTGTGGGAATGCATATAATATGAATCTCAAATGTTACATATCTTTGCAACTTAGATTTAGATTTCGATTTAGATTTAGATAAGATGCGAAATTTTTATGATATTCTCGGGAAGAGAGGCAAAGTGAAGCATCTTTAACAGTACCTATGGGTGGTCGGCCTCATATCAGCCTATAAGTCTACCTAAAGGAATATAACTTTATAATTTAGATTTTATTATCAACGATGAGTGTGGACACTTTATATTCTAACGGTGCTATTCTTAGACATTTAAGTCGTCCGTTGAGCCCACGCTTTGACAAACTAATGCAGAGGGCTCTTGAGGTGTGATACACACATAAACAGCGCTCACAGAATAAATCATCCTAATATAATTATTATTAAATGACTGTGTAAACGCGAACTTATAAGTGTCTGCTTGCGGGCATTAATTTAATTACATGAATCTCAATTGTTAATGTATCTTTGCCACTTAGATTATCGATAAATGGATGTCTTCGTCCGGTCGATAGCTCAGTTGGTAAAGTGCTTGCATTCTGTGACACGAAAAGAAGAAGTTATTGAAATACAAAACAACTAAAAACGAATGTAATGGATATGGCTTCAAATTAATAAATCAAAAATGTGTTGAAGAGTTGCAGGGCTTATGTTCATTTGAGATTGGGGTTTTTATATTGTAGGTCCACATGCAGCATGTGTAAGCGGGAAATTTTGAATGTCTGCTTGTGGGAATGCATTTAATATGAATCTCAAATGATACATATCTTTGCAGCTTAGATTTAGATTTAGTGTTAGCAAGCCCACAAACACATTAGTTTTTATTTTTATTGTATGTGAGCATAGAGTTATTAGGTATGTACCTAAGGGAGTATTGTTATAAAAACTGCACTGGCGGTTGCAAAGGTAAACATGACATGGACATTGTATCGGGAATGTGTGTTTGCATGTTCTAGGGATACAGCTGGTTTCCGAATACCGGCATAACCCGAAATACTCAGTACACTCATGTTAAGGAGCACTTTTTACCCTAAATCTGCCGTTTTTGTTTCTTCCACTTTATGATCTAAGCCAAAGAGTTACAGTAATGAAAAAAATCAAGCATGTTTATTAATTTTTTATCTTAATTATAACGTTTAAAAAAAGACATAACTTAAAAATTGTCACCACAAAATAAGATTAAAAAAAAACACGTTTTTTCACTTTTTTGCGTATTTTTCGTGTGTGCTATATTTTGGAAATATTTTTTATAATGTCAATAGTTTTTGAGTAAATATGGATAGACTGAAACTACTTAATAAATTAAAATTCAATCAATAAAATTTTAATTCAATCAAAGAACACAGTTCCTCCTTTTAGTGCCCCCTTAGTGCTTGTTTGGTTAATACCCATCGGAGGTGATTTCACATGAGCTATACTTGTATGTGTACTGGACCATGATGTGTTTTATTTAACTGGAAATTAATTTAAAAAGTATTTAAAGCAACTCTCACATTATCGTTGTAACGTTTTTTCTTAGCTCAAATTGTGTAGAATCTGCTTCTCAATACAATGTAATTGAAAGGTCATCTTTGAATTAAATGGAAGATAAGTCAAACAAGCACTATCTAATGAGCTCCATTCATTAATCCCTCCCCTCGCATTTCAGAAAGGGAAACTCGAAGTACGACTCTCATTCATCCCTTTGCAGTCGATCTCAAAACTATGAGAACTTGGCGTTTTCATGACTCATTCCTTTGCCAAACTGCCCGTTTATGGAATGGTCTACCAGTATCTGTGTTCCCTTCCCAATTTAATCCGATTTTATTCAAAACCAACATCAATCACCACTTCCTTGCAGCGCCTCACGACAGAACCAAGAACTCAAGCAACACCTCTGCGGCACCCTTCCAGGGTGACATAGACCCCCAAGACTCTCAAGAATTGGGGAGCCTCCCGCACAGGATTCCTTAAAAAAAAAAAGGCACTTCCCGGACGGCGCGACGTGTAGACAATGTGATCTTCCTAGTAAGACAGTTTGTTTAGTATAATATTGTTCATATTTATTTGCTAAATGTATATATACGTAGATTTTGGTGTTTCGTATATACATAGGTATGTAGTTAACACTGTCCTAGGAAGTAGATCTAACATATTGTAACTGATATCCGATATCCGAAACGTCGGAAAAAAACCCCCCCTACTTGTATGTCGTATGTGCATTTTTAGGAACAGTTATTATGAATGATATTCTGAAATACTAGATATCCAATATCAGGTAACCAGTACCTGCAATATAACATCCAAACTTCTGATACATTTACAACAGCTCTACAATACTATGGGAGTTTCAAAGGTTTTTTATCCGGTGTTTCTTTTAACTAAATTTGTGAAGAGGAATGCAGTTCACAGGCTACTTTTTGTCAGAATCAAGTATTTTAAGTTGATAAATAAAAATTAAATGAATTCTCCAGCGTCCAATTGGAAATCGAATTGTCGCGTAAAAAAAAGAACAAAGAAACTTAATTTTTTACATGATGAATTTTCAATTCTTAATTAATTGTTTGTATTCCTGTACACCACCCATACTATAACAAAATGGTTCATTTTGCCAATGTTACTTCTGTTTCAGGGAAGGTCGGCGAAAGTTACAAGGCTTTTATGTTGATTGGGTTTTTATGTTGTAAGTCTACATGCGGCATGTGTAAGCGCAAACGGAAACGAGTCTTATGAGAATGCATGTAATATTAATCTCACATGTAAAAATCTTTGCAAATTTGATTATAGGTATTAGATGTCTGCAGTATCTGTTTTTCTGTCCACATATCGTCACCTTAGTGATTGTTAGTCTTATCTCCAACAGAAGTTATTTCACATGAGAAATGTTTTGTACATATGTATGTGTACTGGATCTTACGTTTTTTATTAGCTCAGATCATTTAGACTGTGATTCTTAAGACAATTTTGCATTTAAAGGTCATATTTAAATCAAGGGATAAACAAGCCTAAGAAGTACTGGGAGAAAAAAAAGACTGGGAGGACGATCTCCCGTAACTTCGTTCAGACTTCTAATTTAATTGTGAGATCATGACAGATTGCATATAATCTTAAGAAGCTTACACAAACCAAATGACTCCAGTCCCTTCCAAATGCTGCAGCCAGGTTGATATACGGCGGATCCAAGTACTGCCATATGACTCCTTTGCGTGAGAGCTTGCACTGACTTCGCATTTCTGAAAGAATAGTCTACAAGCTTTGCTTGATGGTCTTTAAGATTTTTCATGGGCTGGCACCTGACTATCTGGTGGAACTCACGACGAGAACTTGTTTAAGTGAAAGGGGAGTAACTCTGAGGTCAGCTGGGTCATGTGCCAGTCTGTTGGAGCTGCCGAAAAGCCAGTCATGCTCATTCTTCGGGAACCCTGTCTTTCTGTGTTGCCGGGCCAGCGGAATGGAATGCTCTCCTAA
This sequence comes from Agapetus fuscipes, assembly GCA_951799405.1. NCBI lineage: Eukaryota > Metazoa > Arthropoda > Insecta > Trichoptera > Glossosomatidae > Agapetus > Agapetus fuscipes. The sequence goes on from OX637332.1 coordinate 705,273, forward strand.
AGAGCCTGAGAGCCCAGGAAGATGAAACAACTTTCAGGAAGATGCTCAAAGCATTCTTGTTTTCCCGCTAGAGCTTACATGCGCTTTTGTAGTGATGTAAATCACAAAAAGGCGCATATAAATCTAGTTTATTATTATTATTAGTACCCAAATTTGTTTAATACAGTCTATCGATTTAAATGTTGATATTTCGGTCAGCAGAGTTCAACAAGACCCGGATTTTTTTTGTTTCCCGGTAACCCGGCTTTTAACCCGGTTTCCCGGTAACAGAATCGCAGTCATCTCTAGGGCATGCACTCGATATAACGGCGTAGGCATTTTGGAAGCCGGCCTGCATCGATTATAATGTGTTTTCAATTATTTTGCAGACAATACACGGGCAGTATGCAACGACGAAATTGCAGTTGCATACTTGATTAATGCATCGAGCCACAACACGCGTTCTCTCCACAAGAACTGTTAGAATGTGCACTCTGTAATAAATAGAAACAAAACGATGACCAATTCTTTTTGAAATATTTGTAACCATTTTAATGAATTTCTTAGTCGTGGTTGTGGAGTGGTTGCATTCCATGCCGTGAGCTCGGGTTCGAATCCCAGGGATTTCCCGTTTCGGTGTTTATTTCAAAACCCCAAAATAATCTACGGACAAGGTTTGCTCAGCCTTCACAAGAAAGAAGTACCAGCCCTATCGGGAGCTGGGAAACCCCCATTTCAACTGAAGTGGTTGGCGTAAGGCCGGCCCCCTTACCAATACAAATAAATAGATTTTGTAGGATTTGTGTATTCACACAGTGAAAATTCATTTTTTTTAAATAAAATTATTTTTTCTTTAACTGAATATTGACGGTCGAAAGTGCTCGAGATATAAAATATTATTGTGAAAATTAAACTACGTTAAAGAAAAAATAATTTTATTTAAAAAAACAAATAAATAGATTTAACTCGCCACATGCGACCGCTTCGGGGATAACGGGGCAAGAAGTTACATTATGTGTGTAGCTTAGATGCGATACGTAGTGTTATGAGAGACTTTTGTTAGGTACTGGAATATAAAGCATCATTGTGCTCGCTCTTATTCCGCGCAGAAAAGCACTTTTTATCTGCACCTCCCGCCGGGCCCCAGATGAATTTTCATAACAAAACACATTCAGCAGAATTCAATTGAATTTCTTTATGTCAATTTTCGCTTTGATTCTTAAATTTTTATTCACTTGAACGAAATATCCCCTCACGTTTTGTCAACGCAAATATATTACATCGGGCGAAGGAGTTTCATTTTATAGCTGTAACTGTGCTACTTTTACACTACAGGTGTAAAAAACACTTACGGGGCTTAGACATTTAAGTCGTCGGTTGAGCCCACGCTTTGACAAACTAATGGTGCCTGGCCTGAAAGTCTCATCAACACGGTCATTCTTACCTACCGAATTTTTGTAATATTCGTATGAAAAATAATCAGCTGTTTACTTGCGGCCATCTTGGATCGACAGGTCCCCATACAAATGCATCATTAGTTTGTCAAAGCGTGGGCTCAAACGACGACTAAAATTTCTAAGAATAGCCCCGTTAGCGTTCTAGATTTATATTGTTGCGTTTTCTGCTGGATTCTTTTTAATTAAAAATGCCGGAATTTATATTTCAAGGATTTATTTTTCACAATTTAATTTTACAATTAAAAATTTATTTCAACACTTGAGAGTCACTGGTTATATATGTTACTTAGCAAAGTCCTATCTTGTGACTGTTTGCTGTCCTACCATTTTGACCTCTTATATAGTAAAACGGAGAGATCTTCCTCCCAATTTCTGGACTATTCCACCACCAGAACATTTACGCACACTACCAGGGGCTGCTAGATGATTCTGTACCTATTACTTGTTTCAATGTGTGTAATCATTTTGATTTACTTATGTGTTTACAAGCGCACGTACTTCAAGTTCGCAACAATATCTATAATCTATGTAAGTCGTCTATTGTCTAAGTTGCAAAGATATGTTAACATTTAATATTCATATTAAGTACATGCCCACAAAAGACACGTGTTAGTTCGCTCTTACAAATGCTGCATGTGTACTTATAAATTATGAAACAAGGGTGACATTGGCAAAGTGAACCATTGTTTACAATATGGGTGGTCAGCCTGATGCCTATCTTTAAGTCAAAGAATATGATGTTAAATAAAAAGGTGTTTTTTTACAAAGCAAAAATTAGGCTATTATTGTCACTAAAAAGTAATAAAAAATATTTTTTCTGCTCCTGTATCCAGCTGCCATTTTGGTAGGGGTGGCCTGTACCTACGCAAATCATCTCGAGTGGAATATCAACTAGTCACAGTCACAGTTACAACCTTAAATAAATGACTTGAAACACAAGTTTGCTTCACGTCTCACTAAGTCGCTGTTGATTATTGATTTGGTTAAGTAAGAACAATGGAGCCGGCGCTCAGTACTTCGGCAGTGAATAAACTTATCAATTTGCGACTATTTCGCATAACAGTATTCAAAACATTAATGCCTTGTTCTATCAAAACCGTCTCATTCAACTCACAAAAGTGACTAAGTTCATCAACAACAGTAGATCCCGATATTCGTACGTACAGAAAGAATCTTTACTAAGGATAAAAGAAAAACAACTTTGTTTTACGATTACTTGAGTATATACATATATTTTATACCACAACCGGTTTCGCAAATTAAGTTTCGCATTATTAGTGTATTTTAAAAATTTAGCATTTAGATATACATTATAAGAAAAAACAGTAAATAACTCTTCAAACAAAACAAAAAACTCTAAGCTTTTCATTTTCAGTTGTCTATTTCAAAATTTAAAAATAATGATATTAACAAAGTAAGTACATTGCTAAATTATATTTTAAAGGGTATCTCTTTTGACAGTGAAAGTCCATTGTATTTTTTTTATAAATTCATTTGAAAAATAAACATTTTTATTTATCTTTGATTTATTCAGCCCCACCGGGAGCTGGAAAACCCCCACTTCAACTGAAAGTGGTTGGTGTGAGGCTGGCCCCCTTAACTGTAAAAATAAATAGGTCCCGAAGCGCCACACGCGACCCCTTCGAGGAAATGCAGGCAAGAAGTTACACTATATGTGTAGCTTAGTTGCGTTTGCGTTGCATTGCGCTCAAACGCTTGAGCAACAAATAAATAAAAGTGAATTAAAACTTATTTTTCCAATTGAATTTATAAAAAAAAAAAACATTGCAAATTGGTTGCAATCTTATTGATTGCTGTCCATATTTCTTGTAAGCATGATTTTAAATATGATTTAGTTTTCGAATAAGTCATTGTTCGAGATGGAAGCGAATGCCGAGGTTCACACTACGTTTCATTATGAGGAACAAACTTCCAAATATAAATTTGCAATTCCCGCGCCCCGCGCCTAGTCGGACCGATAACAGTTTAAGTGAATTCATACGCAGCGTAACATCCAGCCCGGCAACTTTACGACAGCCCTGGCGGCGAAAACTTAGCCAAGGGTACCAGGAGACATGCCCAGTAGCGTAAGAAAAAACCAACAGAACTAACCTACTCAATGAAAACTTTCCTTTTGTTGGCTCCTCGCGAAATACCCGTCAGGGAGGCTTTCCCGTCAGGCACATTAGCTTCAGTAACATCGAAATTCGGAGGAGGGGGGGTTCCTTAGAGTCATGCAATAGCCTCTGATCTGGAGGACTTTCTTTTCTTTGACACGAATAGAGTTACACTAGCTGATTAACTTCATCGGGAAGGCCTTCAGCCACTTGAAAAAAATATTGTAATGTTGTTAACCGAGTGAAGCAACTCCGCATTAGTTGTATGAACTGGATGGGAGGTGGTGGGAGAGTGCCTTTTATAAACACATCACAAATAAGGGAAGTGCAACTTCTTACCCCGTTATACCCCAAGGTATCGGGGGTAAGAAGAAGAGTGGAACCTATTTATTTTTACAAGTAAGGGGCTAACTATTTCAATTGACATGTGAGTTTTCCTGCTCGCGAGGAGACAGGTTCTCATTTTTTTGCAAAGGCTGAGTAAAAGATGCCGTAACTTTAAAAACGTATTTGAAACAAACACCGAAACATAAAATCATTGATAGAATTGAACCCTAGCCCTCTATCATCAAACGCAAACGTTCTACCATCTAAGCTATCTTTCAAACGTATAGATATATGAAGTAATTTCATACAAATAGACATCGTCAGATTTGAATAAATTAAATGGATGATGTAAGTAATGAAATCATTAAAATATGTAAAAGTTATTAGCAGAACAATAAAAAATAAATAAAAACATTTACAAAATTATCTAATTTAAAGTATTTTACAATAATTTATGAAATTACTGCATTAAATCAACATTCACTCTGTAAAGCACTGAGCTCTAAAAAATCTACATGACTATTGTTTTATAAATATTTTTTATCAATAATGATGTAAAGCACCTTTCAGGGGATTTTTCACAATAAGCGGAAGACTAAACTTTGCATTAGCTGAGTAAAATTGATGATGCGCTGTGCGCTATAAATGAAAACGACTCTTGAAAAATAACTAAGAAAAATCTAAGTCCGATGGTATGCAAATGCGGGTATTTTTTGCACACGCCCCTGAGCCAGACTCGCGCCCATCCTGCCCGCTTCCCGGGCCCTATAAAACATCAGGTGCTATTTATCACCAGCCTTTAATTAAGCTTTCTTTTAAAGTCGGTCCTTTTGAGCCAAAAAAATAGCCTCTCTCTTTCTCTCCTCTCCTGCGCGAGCAGGACGCGAATAATAAAATAGTTGGTGCAAAGTGTGTTGCGAATTTGAATAAAAATCCCGACGAGTGCGCACCGGCCCCGAGACAAACGCCAGCCACCCTCAAACTGCGGTCCGGGACGCGCCTTTTCTGCCAGTACCCTTAGTATGAGTTGCAAAACTTGAGTAATGTAAAGTTTACGGCAATTATTAAAGAGTGATTTCCCCCAAAATCTGCCGTTTTTGTTTGTTTGAACTTGATTTTCTTCATCACTGTAACTCTTTTGCTAAGACCATACAGTGTAAGAAACAAAAACGGCAGATTTTGGGAGAAATCACTCTTTAATATTTTCCGTAAACTTTACTTTTCTCAAGTTTTGCAACTCGTACTAAGGTACAGTTCGTCAAATCGGCGGTCCGCTCACGCACGCTCACGCACATTAAATTAATTATTTAGTTTCAGATTTTCCATATTAGACTGGAAACTGTTGACATTACCTAAAATATTTTTCATAGATTTTCTAGATATTGTATCATTCTATAAAAATGAAGAAAAAAATAGGACAAAAATATAAAACTACAAAATTAAAAAAAAAAAAAATTTTTTTTTGTTAATTTTTTTTTCCAGTGTCATTTTTTTAAGATTTATAAAAAATTTAAACTTAAAAATTTAGATAAAAAATCAATCACCACACGTGATTTTTTCCATTAATGTCACTTTTTTACTAAGGCCATAAAGTAATGAGAAAAAAGTTATGACTGGATAAAGTTATGCAAGAAATATGCAAGGACCGAATAAAACGGCAGTTGGTCTGTAATGTTGGCGGCTAGGACTGACGCTTTAAAATTTTGAATTTATGTTGTTTATAGATATTTTGTACATTTCAATTTTATTATTTTACTTATTGATTGTTTTTTTTTTATACAATGAAATGTAATTAAATATTTGTGTTCCTTAACTTACAGGTTAGTATGAGGCTGACCACCCAAAATGCAAAAAAATGGTTAACTTTGCCAATGTCACCCCTGTTTCACGAAAGTTCGGCAAGAGTTGCAGGGCTGAAGTTCATCTTACATTGAGTTTTTATGTTGTGGGTCCTCATGCAGCATATTGTGTAAGAGCGAACTTATGCTTATCGGAATGCATTTTATATATTTTTTGCAACTTAGATTAAAGATTAATTATAGATGATTTCCGATCAGCGATTGGAATGAAATTAAAAGAAGAAAAAGAACAAACCGACACTTGACTCTTTGCGTATAAATATCAATGACGGTAGACTAAACAATTTTCAAGGTTTTCCGAAACTTAAAATATGGGCTTTGTTTACCGTTAAGTTTTTGTAAACAAATACAAAAAGCTTGGCTCTTTCACGCTTTGTGAATTTAAATACACTTTGAGAATCCTTAAAAAAATACAATAATCTAGCGTACACAAGTGCTTGCACGTCTCTGTAATAAAATAAGTGTTTTTACTGGCTACTGTGTCATGAATTTTAAATCAAATAATTTAACGTGAACCGTTATTGGGGCGCGCCATTTTACTTTAAAGACAAAAATGTCTTGCAACTTTCTTTGTTATATTTTCCTCACAATGCAAACAATGAATACACACCGATATTATAGCGTGCTGTATGTAAAGTATGGTTGGATCAAATTTCTGAAATTGCGAATGGATGGGATATCCAGAGTCATAAAGGAGGGCTTGTATGAAAAAACGTTATGACTCTGGATGAAATGAAAGAAGTATACAAGGACAGGAAGAAGTGGCGGTTAATCTGCAATGTTGATTTTTAATGTTGGTTTATTAATTTGTTGCATTTTTTTGTAAAGGAAATTATTGACTTTTTTGCATAAATTTATTTTTAAGGTTTTTTTTATTTTTATACTTTACTGTTATTTATTATTTGTATTCCTTGACTTGTAGGTTGGTATGAAGTTAACCTCCTACATTGTAAAAAAAATGGTTCACTTTGCCAATGTCACCTCTGTTGGGAGGGTCGGCAAAAGTTGCAGGGTGTATGTTCATTTCAGGTTTGGATTTTAATTTGTAAGTACGCATACAGCATTTTTAAGGACGTGTTCTGTTTTTGAGCTAGATTGAATGTGAATTTTAAATGTTTACATTTGCAACTTAGATTATAGGGACATAGATTAATGAAAGGTTGTGGGCTCGAATCCCGGCGGAGCACAAACAATATATCATTTAAATTTTCAAATATGCTCCTTGCTTGGTGAAAAATGACATATATCTTTACAAAAGATCGGTCACTAAAGGTCCATCCAGCCCCACAGCAACTGGGTCTTGCTTGAGAATTGGCGATTTTTACAGTAATGACCAAGCTCGCAGAGGGCTCTTGAGGTGTGATACACACAAAAACAGCGCTCACCAAATAAACCAGCCAAATTTGTTTTAAGATGTTGTAAAGGCAGCAGTGGCAGCAGTCGATCAAGGATGTCAGGTCCCCCCATGAACTCTCATGTCTTTATTTTGATTACAATCGTCTATATTTTATGGCAATGCCATACAAAAAGTATAACAAATGAAATGTAGGCACGCTTTTGGGAGAATCATTAAGAATGCATGGGATTTTAAGTGACATCGGAAATCAGGCGAAAGAGGTCTATGACTCTTTCATCTCACATCCGGCGCCGCACTGGGACTCCATCAATTATTAACTGCCAGCAAAAGCTAAATAAAATGAAAAAGACGTATCGAAGCATCGAGAAAAAATAACGCACTGTTTCACAGATTTGTCTTTGTTGGATTTGCATAATCTCTCCTTCAACATGAGCTTTTTTTTTTTTAAGAAATCTTTATTTTATTTTGTTCACGATTTCATTCTCGTTCTCACGTGTATTAGTAGAAATATTGTCATCATGACTCTGGATGAAATAAAAGAAGTATGCAAGGACAGAAAAAAATGGCAGTTGATCTGTAATGCTGGCGTTTAAGGCTGAGAGATAGAATATATTTTCTAGGTTTTAATTTTTACTGTTTAATTGTTTAGTGTTTGTTTGTTTTATATACTTAAGTTTAATTAATTGTTTGCATTACTTAAATTAAAGGTTGGTGTGAGGCTGACCACTCATACTGTAAAAAGTGGTTCACTTTGGTAATGTCACCCCTGTTTCAGGGAAGGTCGGCAAGAGATGCAGGGCCATTATTGTAGGTCCACATGTAGCATGTGTTAGCGCGAACTTATACATGTCTGCTTGTGGGAATGCATTTTATATGAATCTTATTAAATGATATATGATATATTTGCAGCTTAGATTTAAATTTAGTGTTGTTGTCTGCCCACTATTAAGCAGAGAAAACTGATGTACTTTGGTCACATTTTGAGAAATGAGAAACACCGTCTCCTTCATCTTATCATACAGGGTAACATTGAGGGGAAAAAATCTCAGCCGCCGCCAAGGATATCGTGGCTGAAAAACCTGCGGCAGTGGTTCGGCAGAAGCACCAAGTGTCTGTTTCGAGCCGTAGCATACAAAGTCAAATAGCAATGATGATCGCCGATCTTTGATAGAAGGGGCACAAAAAGAAGAAGAAGCTGTTTCAGATATTATGTTTTTTTTGTTAACTACATAAGTTACACATATGGTGAGAATATAGTGAAGCTTCTTGCTCCGTTCTCCCCCAAGGAGTTGCATGTAGCGAGTGAACCTATTTATTTTTACAGATAAGGGAGTCGGCCTTACGTTAACCACTGCGGGATAAGTCAATTTTTGGAAAGACGTTTGTGCGCCCATTTTTTTCGAAATATTTTTTTCGTCAGTCCCGCAAATCTCGCGAGTCCCGCATTTGTCATTTTGCAACACAAATCCTACAAATATGGTGCGGGGTCGAATTCCCTAGTCACAGTATTTTCCATTATCATTGTATAAGTATAGATACGTAGATAACATCTTAAGAGGGTTCTTCCCAAAAATTTCCATATTTTTTCAAATATGTTTCTTAATCTTTATGGTTTTAATAAAATAGTGTCAGTAATGAAATAAATCAAGAGTATTTGTTTTTCTAAATTAAAAGGTTAAAATAAAATATCGTTTCAAAAGTGTCACCACAAAAAATATAAAAAAAACACGTTTTTCCCATTTTTTATGTGTCATTTTTTGGTAATATTTTTTCCTCTTTAATAACAGAATTATACATTATTAAATCACTCAATGAGACGATTTTTGATAAAACGAATAGTGTTTGAGACTATGATAATCTATAATCTAGGTTGCACGGATATATTCATTTAAAGCTCCCAGATGTAGGTATGTTCACAAACAAACACGTGTAGTTCGCGCTTACAAATGCTGAATGCGTACTTACAAATAAAATCCAAACCTCAAATGAACATAAGCCCTACAACTTTTGTCGGCCTTCCCTGACACAGGGGTGACATTGGCTAAGTGAACCATTCTTTACAGTATGGGTGGACAATTTGAATAATACTGCCTGTAAGAAATTCAATTAATTAAGTCATTTCAGTCATAAAGAAACGATAAAAAAATGTGAAACAAACGTGATTCTTTAAAAAAAAATTGCGGTGATGCTTTTAAAATTACATTTTTGTAAACCTTTATTATTAAGACAAGTAACCAATAAACACGCCGCATTTCTTTTATTTATATCCCCTTTTTTCTAATACCATAAATTTCAAGATTTTTTTTGCTTATAAAACGACAGGTTTAGGGCAGTATTGTTGTGTTTTTAGGGTTCAAAATAGTCTTCTAATTAAATAAAAACTGGTCTTCTTTACAGGATATTTATTTTACACTTAGATTTATCTAACAATTTATATTTATTTTTAACAATTCACATTTATGGTTTAGCAATTAACATTTATTTCACAGTTGGTTGGTGTTCACTAGCAATGTTTTTTTTGTTCAAAAGCAGAGCGTCGTATATAGACTGCCTCCTGCAAGCCGCTTGCAACCCTTTATATTCCAAAGATAGTAGTTACTAGAAGCCAATTTTACTGGAACCTTCCAGAACGACGGTCTTCTACAAGCTTCCAGTACATACATAAATTTGAATATCTCTTTACTCTAGGTAGGTACTTATAATAATTAATCCTACTTATATACACTCTTATCAGCTATAAATGTTAAATCTATCTTATTTTATATTTATTTGATACTTACAAAACAGTTTAAAGCGCTCTTTAAGTTTTTACGAATTTCTTACTTTGATTCCGCAGGTCATTATGAAATTGATGTTAGTTTCGTATTATATTCTTCATTTCTATGACTTGCGTATTTCTCCCCAAAAAAACCTAATACTCAGCTAATGAAGGCTGTAGTGCACGTAACGCTCCCTTATATTGTGAATTGTATGGCAGATTACAAACGCAGTAATGAGGGGTGAGTTTGGCGTTTTGGAGAAATTCCAGCTAAGGGAAACGAGTATTGAATTTCGCAAAATGTATAAGGTACAATTATAACTTTAAACCACTGAAATAAACTTATCCGGCAGGGTTGTACACAATATTATGTTTTTCCATTTTTTTTCAATTTAGTAAATTGATAGGATTTGATGTTTTAAGTTTGTTTCTTGACTTATAATAATCTATAATCTATAATCTAAGTTGCAAGGATATATTCATTTAAAGCTCTCAGATGTATGCCCACAAACCAACAAGTGTAGTTCGCGCTTACAAATGCTGATTGTATACTTACAAATAAAATCCAAACCTCAAATGAACATAAGCCCCACAACTTTTGCCGACCTTCCCTGAAACAGGGGTGACATTAGCAAAGTGAACCATTTTTTACAGTATGGGTGGTCAGCCTCATACCAACCTATAAGTCAAGGAATATGAATAATAAATTACATTTAAATATAAAAAAGAACAAAACCTTACAAAGAAATCTATACAAAAAAAAGTCAAAAATTTCCTATGCAAAAAATGTAGCAAATGAATACACCAACATTAGAAATCAACATTGCAGATTAGCCGCCACTTCTTCCTGTCCTTGCATACTTCTTTCATTTCATCCAGAGTCATAACCTTTTTCATACAAGTCCTCCTTTTATTATGACTCTGGATATCCCATTCATTCGCTATTTCAGAGATTTGATCCTTCCATACTTTTCTCGGTCTTCCTCTACCACGACATCCATCTATTCTAGCAACATATACTTTCTTCGTCAATCTTTCATCACTCATTCTCTCCAAATGCCCGAACCATCTTAACATACTTCTTTTAATCTTCACTTTCACACTTTCCCTTACACCACATTCTTCTCTTACAAAATCATTTCTCACCCTGTCACTTCGTTTTTTCCCAATCATACTTCTTAGATAGTCCATTTCTACTGTATGGACTTAACTAATTTCCCTTTCATTCACCGTCCAGGCTTTACTTCCATACATCAAGGTTGGCACTAGTATACCACCGTGCACCGCCAATCTAACATTTTTTGAGAGATTTTGGTTCCTGGCGATGCAAGCGGTCGCACCCAGTACACACCTGCCTTTCATTATTCTTCTTTCAAATTCACCGGCCATTCTTCCATCTTTTTCAATTTTACTTCCCAAATATACAAACTCATTTACAACATCAACATTCATTCCATTAATTTTAAATTCATAATTCATATTTTCATCATCTCTTTCAAAAATCAAAACTTTCGTCTTTCTTGCATTCAACTTCAAATTATTACCTTTCAAAGCTTCGTTCAATCTAGAGAGCATCATTTGCAATTCCACTGCTGAATCAGATACAAGGACTGCATCATCCGCATACAGTAGAACGCTTACTTTGCTCTCTCCTATCATTAATCCACAATCATCAAGTCTAGCATCACGAACACACTTGTCCATGACTATGTTAAATAGCCATGGGCTCATCACACATCCTTACCTTACACCCTTAAAAACTTCAAACCATTCACTATACTCACCATCAATACGAATGCAGGCCATACTATAATTATTACTTGTGTCTCACAAATGCTTCATGTTTACTTAAAGAGACTAAAATAAAAATTAAAACCAAAATATGAAATTAACATACACCATGAAACTCTTGACTCTACTTTCCTGAAATATAGGAGACATTGAAAAAGTGAACCTTTTTTTTAGTATCGATGAATAGTCAGCCTCATGCCAACCAATCAAGCCGGTCAAGGTATATCTCGACTGCTCCAAGGAAGACAGCACTAAGTCAAAAAAGACAGTTTTGCAGGAAAGCCAATTGAATGTTATTTATTCCATGGAGTACAATGCATAAAGTATTTTTTACATTCATTTATCAACGAATTTAAAAGTGATAGAGACACGGCTGTCATATTGAAATGAAGATAATGATTTGTTTCCTTCAGAAATGGAAATAAGTATAAAACCTAAATTTCGGATTTAAATCCTTCTTCCTTGGAGCAGTCGATCTCATCTTTAACAATAATAATAATAATAATAATTGGACAATTTGTATACAGCGCCGTTTAGTGGCACTAGCCACCCCAAGGGTGCTTTTATGTGTTGAAGCTTCTGTTAAACAAATTAGCTATCATGTCTGCAATTTATAATTTAAAATCCAATAAACTGAAAACGTGATTTTACAATAATTGTATTCTGCTCTTTCAAAACTCACAAATCATGAGATAACGAAAAGACAAAATGTTTACATGTCGCATATTCAAAGGCTATAGACGTACACTTATTTATCATTTTTTACACGATATTGTTGCATCACATTTTCTCTCTCACTCTCGGTATCTGTTGCTCTGGGGCAGTGGTCGGCAAAGTGCGGCTCCGGAGCCGCATGTGGCTCTTTGGCTTCGTAAGTGCGGCTCCGGTGCAATAATATTTTCATTTAAAAGAAAAAATTTCACTGACATAATCCACCGTGTAATGACTCAGAAATGGCAGTGGGCGGGACATGTAGCCAGAAGTCCGGATGACAAATGGACAAAAAGAATGCTGACTTGGAGACCTCGAACGACGAAGAGAAGTGTAGGGCGACCACAGTTGAGATGGAAGGATGACCTGAACCGGCATGCTGGCGCGACCTGGACGCAGATTGCACAAGACAGGACGATATAGAAACAGATTGAGGAGGCCTTCATCCAAGAGTGGACGGAAATGGGCTAAAGAAGAAAAGAAACTTGGTAAAAAACAATGGCTCGACAATTTTTTTAAATATTTTTTTGCGATATTACAGAAAAAATAGTAGAGAATTATTAAGGTGTATAGAATTATTAGGATGAGAGAGAATTTAATGTTAAATGCTATTTTACTTTGAGATTAACACCGACATTTCGCTCATTACTTGGAAGATGCTCATTGAAACAATTAGCGAAACGTCGGTGTTAATCTAAAAGTAAAATAACTACCAAAACAAGAACACTTGTTTGTTTGTGATGTTTGTTTTGTTGACATTTTCATTTGATCACACAAAATATTGTTGGCAAGAAGGTTTGTGGCTGTTTACAAACTTTGAAATATTGTAAATTGTAATTTTGGCTCTTCCGACTCGAAAGATTGCCGACCACTGCTCTGGGGTATCAGGGACGTCGCTGAGAGCGGCAACCATCGAGTAATAACATACATAGAGGAGCAGAACCTAACTTACTGCATTGATACATACTACAGCTTAGTCAACGACGTTAGCCATGTTGAAAGCACCGGTTCCCATAGATCACCGAAGTTAAGCAACATTGGGCGCGGACAGTACTTGGATGGGTGACCGCTCAGGTACACCGCGTGTCGTTGGCATCTTGGACCGGTCCGTAGTCCGTAGTGGCAACACTTCGGACTCGTAAATGGAAGGTTGTGGATTCGGATCCCGGCGGAGCACACAAAATATACCTACCATTTATATTTCGAATGTGCTCTTCGCTGAGTTGAAAAATTCATAAATCTTTACCAAAGACCGGTCACTGAAAGGTCCATCCAACCTTACAACAACTGGGTCTTGCTTGAGAATTGGCGCTTTCTACAGCGACGACCAAGCTCGCAGAGGGCTCTTGAGGTGTGATACACACAAAAACAGCGCTCACCAAATAAATCATCCTGATATTATTATTATTATTATTATTATTACAGCTCACTTTTGTCTCAGGTCTGTCAAACGTTGTTATGGTATAGTCATACAAAATAAGGCCATTTTATCCAAAACCATTTTATGTTTCGACACCCAATTATAACACAATATGCCATAATGTCTTAAAATAATGCATTTTTCTTTTAAAATTTGTCAATTTTAGCGATCACAATATTTATGACGCGTATTATCTGTCAACTAAAAAGGTCATCCAGCCTTACAGCAACCGGGTCTTGTTTGAGTATTTGCGCTCAGTAGCGACGACCAAGTTCGTTAACACCTCTGCGGTACTACATTAAGTGTCATAGACCCTAGAGTCTCTAAAATCTAGGGAGCCTACCGCACATTTCTTTAAAAAAAAAACTGGCAGCCATTATTGTAATAATAATAAAAAATATTGTATTGTTTTTATCAAAATTTACATATTCATATTACAATTACAAAAATCTAATTACAATAAATACTACCCAAAGTAAGCATAGCTTGTGTTTCGGGGAGGAGTATTATTCGCAATAATACCTTCTTTCTAGGAACATTTTTATATTCGCCCGAGTTTTTTTTGTACGCATGGAAATGCAACTTTGAAATTCTTTGTTCTCAGATATAAGTCAATAATGTAAGGGACAAAGCCTACCAGAGGTTGGGGTTTGTCATGCGTAATACTCAAATGATGTCGGCCATGGCCATAAGAACATTATACACTGCACTGGTACGAAGTGTCCTTGAAACTAATGCAGTAATCTGGGCTCCTCATGAGAGTAAATATATTCTTATGCTAGAGCAGGTACAAAAAATGTTTTTAAGAAAGTATTACAAATCAGTCTATGGATATTATCCCTACCTATATCCCACTGCATTCTTACAGGGACACCTCGGATTTGACTCCTTACTCCTGAGAAGGCAACTGGCACTTGCGAGATTCATCCTCAAACTTCTTAGGAGTGAGGTTGATTGTGTAGTGTTGAGTGACCGCTTCTTGACGCTCTATGTACCCGACTCATTTATCAGAGCCCGGTCACATAGGCTTTTTAATGTCACCGCGAGCCGAACCAATATTCTTCGCAATTCATTTGTTTCGCGAGCGCAAACGCTCATAAACGAATTGATGTCGTCCTCACCACATCTGGATATATTTAATACTAGAATGAATGGACTGATGTGTGAATGGAAGGTTCTGCTAGAAAGACGAATGTTAGAATAATGCACTTATATTGTTTTGATTTCTTTTGCATAAAATATTGTTTATTTTTATAATACTTGTATTGCATTATAACTTTATGGTATCAACTGTCATGTTATATTGTTTCAATAAATAAATAAATAAATAAATAAATAAATGTAATGTTTATTTGCGTCGAAATAATTTCTAGTCCACAGACGTCAATAGCGGCAACCCTTTACGCCGTAATCCGCACCATTACATGGCGCTGCCCTCGCTGCTCGCAAGAACTTGGAGCGGCTGGTGAATGGGAAGAGCCGCGATCAGGCACATTATTATTCGCAATCCCAACATCAAAGGGCGCGCAAGCCGATGCTGCTAGCGGAGACCTCACCAGTCGGACGCTTCACTTAGCGATTAACTTGTGTTCTTTGCAGCTTAACTGACAGTGATTTTGTTGTTACGAATATGTGATTGTGTGTTTTTACTTGTTATTGTGTGTCCGTGTGCTTTTACTCGTGATTGTGTGTCAGTGTGTTTTTACTCATGATTGTGTGTCGTGTTTTTACTTTTTACTGAGGTTGTGTGTCTGTGTATTGTTACTCAAGATTGTGTGTCCGTGTATTTTTACTTGTTATTGTGTGTCTGTGTGTTTTTACTCATGATTGTGTGTCGTGTTTTTACTATTTACTGAGGTTGTGTGTCTGTGTATTGTTACTCAAGATTGTGTGTCCGTGTATTTTTACTTGTTATTGTGTGTCAGTGTGTTTTTACTCATGATTGTGTGTCGTGTTTTTACTTTTTACTGAGGTTGTGTGTCTGTGTATTGTTACTCAAGATTGTGTGTCCGTGTATTTTTACTTGTTATTGTGTGTCTGTGTGTTTTTACTCGAGATTGTGTGTCCGTGTGCTTTTACTCGTGATTGTGTGTCCGTGTATTTTTACTTGTTATTGTGTGTCTGTGTGTTTTTACTCGAGATTGTGTGTCCGTGTGCTTTTACTCGTGATTGTGTGTCCGTGTATTTTTACTTGTTATTGTGTGTCTGTGTGTTTTTACTCGAGATTGTGTGTCCGTGTGCTTTTACTTGTGATTGTGTGTCCGTGTATTTTTACTTGTTATTGTGTGTCTGTGTGTTTTTACTCGAGATTGTGTGTCCGTGTGCTTTTACTCGTGATTGTGTGTCCGTGTATTTTTACTTGTTATTGTGTGTCTGTGTGTTTTTACTCGAGATTGTGTGTCCGTGTATTTTTACTTGTTATTGTGTGTCTGTGTGTTTTTACTCGAGATTTTGTGTCCGTGTGCTTTTACTCGTGATTGTGTGTCCGTGTATTTTTACTTGTTATTGTGTGTCTGTGTGTTTTTACTCGAGATTGTGTGTCCGTGTGCTTTTACTCGTGATTGTGTGTCTGTGTATTTTTACTTGTTATTGTGTGTCTATGTGTTTTTACTCGAGATTGTGTGTCCGTGTATTTTTACTTGTTATTGTGTGTCTGTGTGTTTTTACTCGTGATTGTGTGTCCGTGTATTTTTACTTGTTATTGTGTGTCTGTGTGTTTTTACTCGAGATTGTGTGTCCGTGTGCTTTTACTCGTGATTGTGTGTCCGTGTATTTTTACTTGTTATTGTGTGTCTGTGTGTTTTTACTCGAGATTGTGTGTCCGTGTATTTTTACTTGTTATTGTGTGTCTGTGTGTTTTTACTCGTGATTGTGTGTCCGTGTATTTTTACTTGTTATTGTGTGTCTGTATGTTTTTACTCGTGATTGGTGTGTCCGTGTGCTTTTACTCGTGATTGTGTGTCTGTGTGTGTTTTACTTGTGATTGTGTGTCCGTGTATTTTTACTTGTTATTGTGTGTCTGTGTGTTTTTACTCGTGATTGGTGTGTCCGTGTGCTTTTACTCGTGATTGTGTGTCTTACTTGTGATTGTGTGTCCGTATGCTTTTACTCGTGATTGTGTGTCCGTGTGCTTTTACTCGTGATTGTGTGTCTGTGTGTGTTTTACTTGTGATTGTGTGTCCGTATGCTTTTACTCGTGATTGTGTGTCCGTGTGTTTTTACTTGTGATTGTGAGTCTGTGTGTTTTTACTTGTAGCAACCCGGCCGCGAGACGTCACATTTTATTACTTTCTTATTTGTGTATTTGTCAGCAAAACGATCAGAATATAAAACTATTATACTTTTAATAATTTACGTATTAACACTTTGAAATTGATTATTCTTGTGAGTAAACTTAGAAAGCCTAAATACAACAATAACAAGTAATTCAGATTAGAGCTATAATCAATAATCAATAGCACCTGTTGATGGTAGATACTGCTCTACCAAAACTAGTCGTGCATTACTAAATAAACTCACAGTGAATTTAAACTAAGTTTATTTATTTATTTTAAATTGTATCAATAATCTAAGTTGCAAAGATATATCACATTTGAGATTCATATACAATGCATTCCCAAAAGCATGCACGTATAAGGTAGCGCTTAAACATGCCGCATGTGGACTTGCAATATAAAAACCCAATCTCTGTTTCAGGGAAGCTATAAACTTTGTCAATATCAATAAAAATTTCTGAGGATATAATTTAAACACATTCTTTCTCAATGGTTACCTACGAAAATGAAGTAAAATCGAGATTGAAAACTTTATTTATTGTTTTCATTGTAATGGAATTTATGGTTATCAGCAAAAACACAAACGCCTCCGTACATGTAGAACTAGATGGCGAAAGCATTGAAAGATGCACTAGTTACAGGTACCTGGGATGTGTGGTCAACGAAAAGTGGGACATGTGTCAAGAAGTCAGAAGCAGACTAGAGCAAGCCCGAAATGTCTTCGCTAAAATGAGCAAATTACTGTTGTGCCGAAATTTAAGCCTTGAACTCCGGAAGCGCATAGTGAGGTGCTACGTTTTCCCAATCGCTCTGTATGGTATGGAGGGATGGACTCTCACGCAGGCACTGGAGAGACGTATTGAAGCATTCGAGATGTGTCTATACCGAAAAATGCTTCGGATCTCTTGGCGTGATCGAGTCACCAATGAAGAAGTCCTTCAACGAATGCGCACTACAAAGGAGCTCCTGCCTACCATTAAGCAGAGAAAGCTAATGTACTTCGGTCACATTATGAGAAATGAGAAGTACCGTCTCCTTCATCTTATCATTCAGGGTAAGATTGAGGGGAGAAGATCTCAGGGACGCCGAAGGACATCGTGGCTGAAGAATCTGCGACAGTGGTTCGGCAGAAGCACCAAATCCCTATTTCGAGCCGCAGCATCAAAAATCAAAATAGCTATGATGATCGCCGATCTTCGTTAGAAGTGGCACAAGAAGAAGAAGAATTGTAATGGAATAAATGTATTTGATTCTCTTATTTGGTTTGAGTCCTTTGTGCCGATTTCATGAATGAAATGTAAGACCTCAATGTTCGTATTATTTCGCATTCAAAAGCTTTCTTTGTGAGGATTATTTATGTAGTTTTATGTTTAACTTTATGTTCCAAGTATTTCCAAAGTGCAACGTTCAACTTACAAAAATACTACAAAGTAGCGCAATATTCCAGCGCCTAAGGCCACAGAGCATAAAATACGTATTCCCGAGTACATACATATTACATCTTTCATACTCGCAAAGCTTTCAAACAACTGCTATTCTCTAACAGTTCAATTTCATAAGCCGCAAGCACAACTTGTACCTACATTATTTTAAGCCTTTTGATTGAAAACTTTTTGTTTCATCACATAAAAGGCACCCATATAGGTACCTACTCAAAAAAATACATTTATTAATCTATTGGTTTTTATTTTTTTCTTCTAAATCTAAATCTAAGCTGCAAAGATATGTATCATTTGAGATTCATATTAAATGCATTCATGCAGACATGCATAATTTCACGCTTACACATGCTGCATGTGGACCTACAATATAAAAACCCCAATCTCAAATGAACATAAGCCCTGCAACTCTTGCCGACCTTCCCTGAAGCAGGGGTGACATTGGCAAAGTGAACCATTTTTTACAGTATGAGTGGTCAGCCGCATACCAACCTATCAGTCAAGGAGTACAAGCAATAAATACAATCAAATATATAAAACAGATAAATTCTAAGCAATTAAACAGTAAAAAATTTAAAAAACTACAACACATATTTTTTAAATTTAAAAGCCTCAGCTTTAACCGCCAGCATTACAGATCAACCGCCATTTCTTTCGATCCTTGCATACTTCTTTCATTTCATCCAGAGCCATAACCTTTTTCATACAAGCTCTCCTTTTATTATGACTCTGGATATCCCATTCATTCGCTTTTTCGAAAATTTGGTCCATCCATACCTTTCTCGGTCTTCCTCTTCCACGACATCCATCAATTCTCGCAGCATATACTTTCTTCGTCAGTCTTTCCTCTTGATCTGTTTAATTCCATTTTAAGGGGAGCAGCTTCACGCTACAACAGGTCCAAAGATTAGTTTGTTTGTTATTCGACGTTCAGTTAAGGAAGTTTACACGATCCGTTTGGAGGTTAATCTACATGTTTCCTGAAAATTTGTTCAAAATGTGATGAGCTGATAAGCCAGGCATATCGTCTTCATTAAACTACACAATAACCATTCTGTATATTTTTACTTTTTACATTTAGTAGGCATCTATCTTTGTTTCCATTCCAATTTAACCTCGCCCTATTCAAAACCAACATCAATCGCCAATTATTTTCAGTGTCTCAAAACAAAGCCAACGCAACACACAACACAACACTACGCAGCTAACAGCCCTGCAACAAAGGAACACGGGACACCTGGACCGGTCCGTAGTCCAGGTGGTAACACTTCGGACTCGTAACTGGAAGGTCGTGGGTTCGAATCCCGGCGGAGCACAAAAAATATACCATTTATATTTTCAAATTTGCTCTTCGCTGGGTTCATAAACCTTTACCAAAGACCGGTCATCAAAAGGTCCATCCAGCCTTACAACAACTGGATCTTGCTTGAGAATTGGCGCTTTCTACAGCGACGACCAAGCTCGCAAAAGGGCTCTTGAGGTGTGATACACACAAAAACAGCGCTCACCAAATAAATCAGCCTAATTTAATTAATTTTAATTTTAACAGGACATCAACTGCCACATCACCAAAACCTCTGCGGCACTACAACAAGTGTCATACACCCCTAGCGTCACTGAAATCTTGCGGGATTCTTGTGAAATTCTCCCGCATAGGATTACTTGAAATAAAAAGGTATCGACATGATTCATGCTTAGCATACACCTTTGGTGGTTTCATGGAAGCATTCATCGAGTGTTCCCTGGACAATCTATAATCAATCTAAGTTGCAAAGATACATTAACATTTAAAGCTCATATCAAATGCGTACCCACAAACAAACACATGTAGTTCGCGTTTACAAATGCTGAATGTGAACATACAAATAAAATCCTAACCTCAAATGAACATAAGCCCTACAACGTTTGCCGACCTTCCCTGACACAAGGGTGACATTGGCAAAGTCACAAAAATTGGACAAGTTTTATTAATTATTTATTTTAATTAATTTATAATTTTTTGAATGAATTCAAACAAAACACTGTTTATTTTCACAATAAAAAATTAAATAAATTCAAAAAATTATAAATTAAACAATATGAATTTTCACAGTGTTAATACACAAACAATACAAAATATATTTATTTTGAGTTTTCTTTTATATTCCAGACAAGGTTTCTACATCCACTGCCCTGTCTCCCTGGCTGCCGTTCAATGCATGATAATGAAGGTTCGAGAAGTGCATACCTCGCCCTAAACAACCCTTCTCCAGTCATTTATCCGCACTCGAGCCCCTCAAGGCGGGATCAGCCCCTCAGTACAATGTCAGCTTGAAGAGCGTCAGGGGGGGGGTGCAAAAATAATACCTGCATTCTTATAGTGTTAATGATTAAATCAACGCAACAGCGCCCATTAACATTATTTTGGGTTTTCCCAAAACAAAATGTGCTAGTATTATTTTAACATATACAAACCGGTTGGACCGGTCCGTAGTCCGTAGTGGCAACACTTCGGACTCGTAAATGGAAGATTGTGGATTCGAATCCCGGCGGAGCACAAAAATATACAATTTATATTTCGAATGTGCTCTTCGCTGGGTGGAAAAATTCATAAACCTTAACCAATGACCGGTCACCAAAGGTCCATCCAGCCTTATAGCAACTGGGTCTTGCTTGAGTATTGGCGCTTCGTAGCGTCGACCAAGCTCGTACACCTCGCGGCACTACAACAAGTGTCATAGACCCCTTGAGTCTTTAGAATCTAGGGAATCTCCCGCACAGGATTTCTTGAAAAAAAAAAACAGTAAAAAATAATCACTTTTATTGCTATTTTTTCAGTCGTTACTTGTAGTAATTATTTGTTACCCGAAGATGGAGGTTCTCCTAAAGAGCGTTAGTAACGACTCAAAAAATAACCATAAACGTGAAATAAAACTAAGAAACTAAACACATGTTAATAATTACTTTGTACAGCGTTTCAAAAAAATAATTTAAAACGTTATCTTCTATTCATTTTTACTCTTAGAATATTGCAATGATCCATGATTTATGCAGATAAAGATACCTAACCATACTGGTTAAAGTAGATGACTTTTCCAATGGTTTTCAAAAGTTTCAGTGCTTACGTTCATTTGAGATTTGGGTTATTATACTGTAGCGCGAACTTATACGTGGCTGCTTATGGGAATGCATTTAATATAAATATTAAATGTAAAATATCTTTGCAACTTAGATTGTAGGTTATAGAAGATATCCTTACTTTATAGTCATCCCTGTTTTAGGGAAGGTCGGCAAAATTTGCAGGGCTTATGTTTATTTGAGGTTTTTATATTAATTTGAAAGTACACATGCATCATTTGTAAGGTGGAACTTACACGTGTCTGTTCGTGGGCGTGCATTTAATATGAATTTTAAGTGTTAACTTATCTTTGCATTTTAGATTATAGACTTGCTGATCTTATTATGAGGTGATCAAAAAAAATAGCCATAGGTAGAGAGGAATGGCAAGATACTTGATGGAAATTGTTGCATGCTAATCTTAGGATTGACCTAAAAGAGGAAAAATATTGTAATAAATTTGTCATCTTTGAATCAAATGGTAGATAAGCCCAACAAGCACCGGGGGTATGGAGTAGAGACCTCGCGGTACATGTATTTGGTATAATGGCATATCTCAAATACTCGGCCCGTACTGAACAGTCGTATGCGCCATTGCCTCTCGCCTTGGAGGAAATTAGAACAATGAATGTCACTCCAGAGGGCAGAGCCAGTACTCCTGTCCGACCCGAGCCTAGTGTACCCGCCGTTATTGTCTGTATTAATATTTATTATCAAGCAGGGGTGAAAATAAACCATCTTAATATTCCTAGTATGAACTCGCCTAGAATCAAATGGGCCACATATTTAAACCAGCCTCCCACGTGAATGTGTCAGAAAGGCATATAGCACGTGAAACCTAGACGCGCATTCCATTCTAGATACCAAGCTCCTTGGCTTATAGGTTGGTATGCGGCTGAACATAAGCCATTTTTTTTTTTTTTTTTTTTATTAGACAAACAAACAACAAACTCTTGCCGACCTTCCCTGAAACATGGGTGACATCGGCAAAGTGACCCATTTTTACAGTATGGGTGGTCAATCTCATACCAACCTATAAGTCAAGGAATACAAGCAATTAATTACATCCAGTTATAGAAACAAACAAACACTAAAAAATCTACAAAACATCTATAAAAATGAAAATTGACTCTTAGCCTTAGCCGCCTACATTACATTTTTTTCGGTCTTTACATACTTCTTTTATTTCATTTAGAGTCATAACCTTTTTCATACAAGCTCTCCTTTTATTATGACTCTGGATATCCCATTCATTACTTTTTATTCTATAATTATTTTACTTCATTATTATCTCGTAATCAGACGCGTGCATAGCAAAAAGCAAATTGTTTTTTCAAGTCGGACGACTTTATCATAGATTTACTTGTTCACACAAAGCTTTATATTTTTTAAAAGGCTACGCCATTGAGTTAAAATCGATGGCAAGACACTTCAGGTCAGAGGCGTGCCCATTCTTTCTGCACTACATGCATCGATGCGAGTTTATAGAGACAGGTGACAATACTGTATCACGCGAGTGAGGATCGAACCCGGTTCTTGGATGGCATCCAAGGTATGTGGGATAGTGATAGGTACCTCGTTGAGGTGGTAGCCGCACTACGAGTATACTCGTACATTGGTTTGGACAGCTAGGTTGTTGGTCGGTAGGGTTGGCTTGGCCGACTTGATTCCATAAAAAGTTTACGAAATCGAGTACTTACTAATGAAAAAAGTGGCTAATCCAAGTCAATTTCTCAAGCAAGACCCAGTTTTTGTAGAATTCGATGAATATTTTTAATAGTTCGAATCTAAAATCATTTACCAAATGGATTCATTAACTTATAGGTTGGTATGAGGCTGACCACCCATACTGCAAAAAATGGTTCACTTTGCCAATGCCACCCCTGTTTAAAGGTAGGTAGTTAAGAGTTGCAGGGCTTATGTTCATTTGAGATTGGGTTTTTATGCTGTAAGTCCACATGCGACATGTGTAAGCGCGAACTTATACGTGTCTGCTTGTGGAAATGCATGTAATAAGAATCTGAAATGGAATATATATATGCAACTTAGATTAAAGATATATATATATATATATACAAGGATAATTTATTTATAAGGTACACATAATAAAAGAGCGCCGTTTTTGTGTGTTACACCTCAAGGGCCCTCTCAAACCACGGATAAGACTTTTTGTAAAGATGCGTCTTTAGTGCTCCTTTAAAGACACCAACAGTTTCTGCCTTCCTCACATTAGGTGGTAGTCTGTTCCCCTCCATTGGGCCCGCAAACCGGAAAGCACGGTCCCAAAAATTAGTGCGTGTCTGACGTGACGGCTGGACTAAGTCAACCACCCCACACTCCACAGATCTGAGAGTTTGGCGTCTCAAATCTATCTCAACACGTGAGAACATGTCAGACAAGTATGAAGGAGCCATACCATTGACAGCTTTGTAAACCATCAGACAAACACGGTAGACCACCCTCTCCGGAAAACGAAGCCAATGCAGTTTTTTCAACAATGGAGTAATATGGTTAAATTTAGACATCCCGAATATGAGTCTTGCTGCAGAGTTCAGCACAGATTGAAGCCGGCTGAACTGTTTTTTCGGCTGACCTATATACAGCGTTGAGTAATAGTCAACCCGAGACATCACAAAAGCGTTAACCAGGGTTTTGACCGCCCCTGATGGTAAACATCTCCTGATTGCCTTTATCTGGCGAAGTTCAAAAAACGAGGAGGATACCGTGATATTCAACTGTTCTCCCATGCTGAGGTTCCGATCCAGTGTGACTCCTAGAAGTCTCACTGAATCCGACGGCTGAATCAGCTGTCCCCCAATGGAGAGTGGTGCGCGTGTTGTCAGGAGATGATCACGCCTGGACGTAGCCGCCCACATAATTTCCGTCTTACCCATGTTAAGGATCAGGCTTCTCCAGGAGACAAGTTGGAAATCCTCCGCTAAGGACAGGATGAACTGTAGGCAAATGCTACAGGAGATCAACGAGAGATATAGGTGGTAGCGTCATCGGAAGAATGAATAAGACATATTCAGGAGAAAATTGATGAACGGTGAGCAGGAATGAACTGATGATCTATATTAAAAGTCAACGTAAAGAACAGAAGTTTTTTCTATTCTTGAAAATAAGTTTCCAAATTTTACGGATTTATCAATCCATCATCTAATCTAATCTAAGCTGCAAAATATATGTAACATTAAAGATTTACCTTATATTCACTTTTACAAACAGACATGCACAAGTTCACACTTGAACATGCCGCATGTGGTCCTACAATATAAAACTCCGAATTTCACATGGACATACACCCTGTAACTCTTGCCGACCTTCCCTGAAAACAGGGATGAGATTGGCAAAGTGAACCATTTTCAGCAGCATGGGTGGTTAGCCGCATGCCAACCTATAATTCAACTCTAAAATTCAAAACAAAAATCAAAATTCAAAACATCATAATTCAAATTCAACAATTTCTCACCATAGGTGGAAGTCGATAATGTGAAATCACAGTTCACTTCCATCTTTTGTCTTTGGTTTATTGAATATTTCCTTATTTCCTTTCCCCGTCGCTCTCTGAGAATGTCAGCCACGCCGGCGGATGATTTGAATACTCTGCGGGGAGCCCCCTAGCGCCAGGCTGCCATCTGTCACGGGCACAGGCACACGCGCGGCGTACTACATTCTCCACTCTAGTTTTTGATGTAAGCCTTGCTCTTCAAAAATACAGCCCAGCCAACTGCTTTCCTTCAAGCAGGGCTGCGAAAAAACAAACCAATTTTTGATAAAAAAAAATATGAAGATTTATTTGATGAGCATCTTGCATGGTATTGAATCATTGACCCTCAAAATAAAACATGAAGTTCATACGAAGAGAGTGACAGATTTTAAGTATCTTGGTAGGATCCTGGATCTTTGATCCCAAAACTGAGGCCAGATGAAGGATATGATCTGCTATCACAGCATTTGAATCTGAAACTTCAGCAAAGGATGGTCAAGAGCTACGATTGGTTCATCTTTTTGATGATGGATGATTTCTTTTCTGTGGCGCCATTTAATGGTCCAGGAGCATCTCAAGGGCGCCATGGCTTCTGGAGAAAAGCAATGTCTTCAGTCCCTTTCTGAAGGTGGTGGTAGGCTGGTTCGCGCGAACACCGACGGGCAAATTGTTCCAGGCAACCGGCCCGGCCACCGCAAAGCTTCTGTCTGCAAAGTTTGATGTGTTCGCTCTTTTGGGCACAATGACCTTGTTGGCAGCAGTGAGGGCAGAGTGTAGTGGTCGTTTTGAAGGCTTATCGACAGAACATAGCTTAGCGAGACATGGGGGTGCCGTGCCGTGTTTGGTGTTGACTCATGGACCATAAAAATCAACAGTGTAATCTGTCTCAAAGCATTTGAAATGTGGTTGCACCGTAAAATGCTGCTAACACCATGGACAGATATGGTCAGCAACTCTGATGTGCTCCAGACAGACACAAGTTTCAAAGTCAGTGTCAGTTTCAAATATATTTTTTCTTTTTCTCAGTTTGACCATTTTACATTATTCTTCGAATCTTTTTGCGTAGCTGTTAAATATTTGATATTAAAGATAACAAGCGTCTTGGGTGATTTTTGTTTTAGCTTCATATCCTATTGTTACGTTCTCAATGTACAATTTATTTCACACTTGAGAGTCACTGGTGTAGGTATGTGTTTTTTAGCAAAGGGCTTTATTGCAACTGCTTCGCTGTCCTACCATTTTGACACCTTATATAGTAAAATGGACACATTTTTCTCCCAATTTCTGGACTATTCTATCACCAGAAAATTTACGCACACTACCAGGGCCTACTAGATGATTCTATACTACGTGCATTGGTGTGTGTAGTCATTTTGATGTACCTATGTGTGTACGAGCGCCTGCACTCGAAATTTGCAAACCTTTCATTCAAATTCAAGCAATAAAACATGAACAACTGATTTGGCAGTCAAATTTTCTCAATACAATTCGTAAGGTAAGCTATTCAAGGAACCATTTGAGTATTCATTAACCAACAGAGACAGGAAATCAATTGCTATTTTTGTTATTCTATTAAAAATTTCTGCAGCCCTAACTGTTAAGTATGCACGCAAAAGTGAATGCTCGCTCCAGGGGCAGAGGGGCGACATTAGCTAGCGCCGACCTCCTCCTCACCACGCTCTAGTACGTACACCTCTCCACACTCTGATACTACTCCCATATATAATATAATCCCGCAATAATATTGTCGTGGGGAGCTGAAGAGAAAGAACTCGCTGAGAAAGAACTGTGATCTATGGAGAAAATATCGATGGGAAAATGAAAGAAAGGTGAGGAGGCAGGAATAGGTGTGTTTTGTATTAAAAATCGTCAATCATCATGGCCATTTTACTTTAAGTGATACAGTTCCGTTAATAAGGTTTTGGTGTTTCGCTAGACTACCTATTATCTTAAGTATAGTAAAGTTAACTGAAATGCAATTTTAGTTAATTTTTTATAATATTTTACTCACCGAATTTCGCCAGTAAATATTTAGATAGTTAACCTACGATTTTGAATGAATTATTAATTGATGATATTAATACCTGTATCTGGCCAGGCAGAATAGGTTGGTGAATCGCATTACTCTTCAAGAATCTATTTTTTTATAAAAATAAAAATAAACAACCATAAATTTTTTCAATGCTGTTTTGTGAATTCACTAAAAGGGTACTTCTTGTACAATCAACTATTGGTGTAATCAGAAAACATCAAAACTGTAATGAGATATCACCCCACATTCAATCTGGAAGAAATAAATTTGCAAGTTGTATTACCCTTGGCGAATATTTTAATGCAAACATAAAAAGTCGTTTCTACACGTTGTAACAAATACAGAACACCATTCCATTTGATATTTTTGCATGCATATATTTCTCGTCCCCTTGCATATTCATCACGAGCTTTCTTTCTAATTTTCCCTTAAGAATGACAAATGTCATATTACTTGTAAGTGCATACCCATACGCACACCTGCCCCCCCCCCCCCCCTTCACTAGTATTCACATCTTATGGGACCACTACATTCCCCTGCTCTCCCCTCTCACAGCCGCGTCACACCAATGTCGCACATTTGTCTTGCTTTATACCTTCCCCCACAGAGTAAGGTCTAAGACAAGCCGGCGTCCCAGTGCTTGTTTGGCATAACTACCATTTGAGTCGTATAAATGCAAACGCCGTCAACTCATTAGGTACGCGATGATTTTGAGAAAAATAAACTTGAGTTTTGAACGCAACTTGGAACCAATTGGAAATGACGGCGCTTGCACGAAATCATACTTTTTCAATTAGGTTTTTATCACATTGCACACAGCAAATGATTTGTGACACTACGCAGAATCGAATTCAATAATTATCTCAAAAATCATAAAAATTGGAAATGACGGCGTTTGCAGTTATACGACTCATTTCGTCCCCTTAAAAGAAAAATAAATTAGGCTGATTTATTTGGTGAGAGCTGTTTTTGTGTGTATCACACCTCAAGAGCCCCTTGCAAACTTGGTCGTCGCTATAGAAAGCGCCAATTCTCAAGCAAGACCCAGTTGCTGTAAGGCTGGATGGACCTTTAGTGACCGGTCTTTGGTAAAAGTTTATGAATTTTTCAACCCAGCGAAGAGCAAATTTGAAAACAGAAATGGTATTTTTTTGTGCTCCGCTGGGATTTGAACCCACAACCTATCATTTACGAGTCAGAAATGTAACCACTGGACTACGGACCGGTCTAACTTCTTACCGGTCTTAGTGTTTGTTTATCTTATGTCCATCAGAGGTAATTTCACATTAGCCATTGTTATGTACAGAATTGAGAGGTACCTCCAGGTGGTACCTGCGATACTGTTGCGAACTTGAAGTACGTGCGTTTATACACGCATCCACCCTATGACGTACTATGAAACCAAAGTGACTACGCACACCGGATCACGTAATATACATAGAACCATCTAGGAGTAGTCCATGATTGTATTCTTTCCTTGGAATGGCGTTCTAGTGATTGTGTGTGTACAAATGTTCTGGTGGTGGAAGCTATAATAATCTATAATCTAAGTTGCAAGGATATATTCATTCAAAGCTCTCAGATGTATGCCCACAAACAAACACGTGTAGTTCGCGCTTACAAATGCTAATTGTGTACTTACAAATAAAATCCAAACCTCAAATGAACATAAGCCCTGCAACTCTTGCCGACATTCCCTGAAACAGGGGTGACATTGGCAAAGTGAACCATTTTTTACAGTATGGGTGGTCGGCCTCATACCAACCTATAAGTCAAGGAATACGAGTAATAAATAACATTTAAGTATAAGAAAACAACAAAACCTTAAAAATAAATCTATACAAAAAAATGGAAATGAAAAAGTGGAATGATCTAGTAAATGTGAGAATCACCTTTCTGGTTCATTATAAATGAGAGACGTTAGAACAATTCACCAAGTAACACCTATAAACAGTGATTGTCAAGTTGTGAAATAAAATGTGAAAAATAGATTCTGTAAAAATTAATTCTGGCATTTAATTTAAAAAGAGAATCCAGCAGAAAACGCAACAATACTTACTTCCGGCTAGCTCTCATCATCATCATTCTCACAGCGTGGGATTTTTTCTAGTGGTGTTGTTTATTCTATCTTGGGAAAAGGTCACATAATGAAAACACTATTTGGAGAGAAACAAACTCAAATATTCTAAATGGAATATTCTGGCATGGTTTCGCATATGCCAAAATATTTCTTATACGCCTATAAATAGAGACCGAGATTCCTTGAAGAAAGACTAGTATAAGAGGCAGTTAAAAAGCCACTATGTTATCGAAAAGATCAATTAGGACAGTCTTTAGAGACCGTGCTTTTTGCACAGCGGCACCGGTGGCCTGGAACGCGCTGTCCACATATCTGAAGGAGTCCCCGACAGAAGCGGGATTCAGAAGAAGCCTCAAGACACACTTATTTCCAGGATCACACCATGCCTTTTAGGAGAAAAACCTAATCTGTTACGCACGAAGCGCCTTTGAGGTGACTATAGTCACGAAAAGGCGCTATAATAATAATAATAATTGGACAATTTGTATACAGCGCCGTTTAGTGGCACTAGCCACCCCAAGGGCGCTTAAAAGAAAATATTATATGGTAAAATTCTACATTTGATTTTGATTTGATTGGATCAAATATGAACGAAACCTTCCAATAAATTGTGTAAAATAAATTAACCGAAGTGTTTATTAAAAATTGAGCCCGTAAATCGTAACACTAGATATTTTTCATTCATGCTAAAATGTTTCGCAATAATAAAATAGGTCTTCAAACGACTGCGACCCGGATCGATTGCCAAGAATAAGGTTGTACTCTATCTTTGCAGCAGCCTTCGGGAAATATTTTATTGCATGCAAATAAATACGTTTGGCAATACGTACACATTCTCCTGCAGGGTTGAGCGTTGCCATTCAATTCACGGCGAGAAATTGGAAATATTGCTCGACACTTAGAAATAAAACCGCGAGCCTCGGAATGAAAGTCATATTTTAAATTTGAATGTAGTCTTTCAACTTACATGTCAAAAACTGAAATATCTCCATGCAATATATTTCAAACACTTTTCCGTATGAAGTGCCACCCGAGGTATTCGCTTCAGTAACATCGAACCACTTACTTTTGGAGTCATGAGCACGTCTCTGACCTAGACGTTTTTTCTGCTTTTAGAGTAGGTATAAGAAATAAAATACTTTTGTTAATGTTGTTTAATTAAAAATAACTTTTTTTATACAACTCAGTTTTATTTTAGATTTTTTTTCATTACAATGCCTAAGCGCTATCAGACTTTAACCGTCCATCTTCAGAGGCTAACCGAGGTAAAAGAACAACAAAAGTAATCAAAATTCAAGGTAGGAAAGAGGAAATGGGTGGGATTTTTCGGGCAGGTACTGTTAGTAGGGGATGTTTTTTCAATTGATATCGTTTTTATTTTGACTGTTTTCCTCTAATGAACTCGGCACAGAATTAGAAATTAATTATTTTGTCACTGGTCTATGTTACTACGGTCCTTAGCAGCCAATAAAACAGCGCATAATAAGACATACTTATATCGATTTTGACCTCTTTTTAATTCTAATCCGACATTGACAAGACAGCGGATGACGCACAACTTTTTTGTATCTTAGATTGTGTCTCTTTTCCGTTTATGTAATCGCTATTGTTTTTACCCTCCATCATTATTGTTTTTAGTTAATTTTTTTATTGTTTTTAATCTTGAATAATCATACTCTTCTCTGTTGTTTTTATAAGTAGGTTAATCAATATTATGTTTTTCGCAAAAACCTATAATTGGCTCTTTATATCTATTCATACTTTCAATCCTGTAAATTTAGCTATTGGTCTTCCTAATAAAATAAAATAAAAAAACACATTGACTTATTGGCAAATCGCATTCACCTTCTTCTCGTTCAGTCCTGTCAGGTCTTCCCGACGTTGACGATCACACGGGAATAGGATTCTCGGTCCTGCACATAAACTATGTAATTCAGAGTTGTATCTCATTGGACCATAAATACGGCGGACAGTTTTACTTTCAAAGATTTTGGGAGAGCCTTGGTCACGCTTGGCTAGTGTCCAGGTTTCGGAGGCATGTGAGGACAGACTTAATGAGTGTTTTGTACAATACAACTTTAGAACTCCGTGACAGCAGTCGTGAATTACACTGACTAGGGAAAGAAAACTGCTTTTGAAACTAAAAGTGAACCATTGGCTGACAATTCGATTGGTTTCTTCAGCCTCATAATTGGTATTGTCTATTGGCATTTCGATTCATTAAGATATAACTAAGCAATTTTTGCGAGGAAGAGTGACGGACGTATTGAAAGTAAGCAATTGCGAAAGAGACAGATAACAGAACGATAAAACTTTCACAAAATATTTGTTACTTTACGTACTGAGTTTGTAGGAAAGTATAACAATTAATTGATGGAATGTGTGTGCGAAAATGTATCCAATATTTGTAAGAATTCTTCTTCTTCCTTCTACAAGATCCTATGGATCTGTTGGTGTTATTACTTCCTACTCTTGTCAGCTAAGCTGTGTGCTGTCACGCCATCGTTTCGAAAGGGTCTTCCAGTATGATTATCTTGATCAGCAATGCAAAGTATCTCATCATTATATTTATATGTTCGGCTCTGAATCTTTTTCTTGTCTTTTCCAACTTTCAATATCTTTGCACTGCACTTTTTCCTTATTTCCGTGTTTCATATTCTTGGTAGTAGTGTGCTAGCGGTGATTCATTGTAGTGTTTTCATTTCCCAAGTTCACAGAAGGGGTTTAGTCTTCAAGGTATTGTTATGTAAATAACAAATACATAGAAATGTTACGTAGGTAGGTAGGTGTATTAGTTATAGCCGATGAGAGTCGGAGTAATTATTATAGGTACCTACAAAAGAGACATTCAATTATGTACCTACTGGAAGCTTTATGTTCTGGAAGGTTCCAGCAAAATTGGCTTCTAGTAACTACTGTCTTTGGGAGTATAAAGGGCTGCAAGCGGCTCGCAAGAGTCTGTCGATATACGACGCTCTGCTTTTGAACAAGAGAGACATTGTAAGTGAAGACCAACTGTGAAATAATGTAAAGTGCTACACCACAAATGTGAATTGTTAAAAAGAAATATAAATTGTAAAATAAATATCAATGAAAGAAGACCAGTTTTTTTTTTAATTTAAAGACTTTTTTAACCCTAAAAACACAACCGTATCTTCTCTAGCCTCTTTGCCGTATGATTCATCGTATGTTTTCTTGCTCTTTTGCTTAAATATTGTCACTAGAACTTCTATCAAAACTGCGGCCCGAAGCTCGTAGATAGACAAAGCTGTTTATGGATTCAAACTCATGCGAAGTTGTGTTCTATTGTGCGAAGATCCCACGGCTGTCCGCTTTCTGTTCTGCAGTCTTCCCACCCAAAGCTATCATCTATGTACATGTCTATTATAGAACATTCAAGAAATTTCAAGTAAGCTCGCCTAATCCAAAACTAGTTGAATTTCCCGGCACAATATTTTATTTTTTGCATATTTATTCTCAAATTACAAATAGATTTTTCTGACAATATTTCAAATGATAATCTCTTATATTTTACTTAAATATAGTTATATATTTTACTTATAAAATTGCATCACTTTTTGTTAAACGACTATTTGTTAAAAAAAAAACAAGATTCGATAGAAGTGGCACCAAAAGAAGATGAAGATAAGAGTTGCTTGGCTTTCATTTTTGAGATTGACAGATGCAGCATTCCTTGACTTATAGGTTGGTATGAGGCTACTGTAAAAATGGTTCACTTTTCCAATGTCACCCCTGCTTCAGGGAAGGGCCGGCAAAAGTTGTGGGGCTTATGTTCATTTGAGGTTTGGATTTTATTTGTAAGTACGCATTCAGCATTTGTAAGCGCGAACTACACGTGTTGGTTTGTGGGCATACATCTGAGAGCTTTAAATGAATATATCCTTGCAACTTAGATTATAGATTATATAGTTGGATTGTATAGCATATGTAGCACGAACTTACACGTGTCTAATTGTGGACATTCATTAAGTTTGAGTCTTAAATGCTAAAACATCTTTGCAACCTATAGATTATAGACATATAACTATAGATTATTCCTATAATCTCAAGTAGAGTTCATTGTGAATATATCAAATATTTATTTATTACTACATTGTAGACAGCTAAACTTAAAAGTGTATTTTAAATCTCGACTCTATTATCCTGTTAATATAAGTTAAATGATTACTACTTAATAGTATTCTAGAAATACTAGCAACAATTTGTGGATGCTAGCAATATTCTGTACTGTTTCTGGAACATTCACAGTTGATAAAGCATTAATATTTGATCTCCCGATGAGTGATTATAAATGCACGGGCACCGCAGAGAAATGGTTTTCCTTTATCAAAAGCTGATTTGGGTAAAATTAGTACGGGAGGCAAACTAACAATAAGACGCTCCTCTCGGTAGTACATCTATTAGCAGAAGGTAAAGCGTGTTATACCAAGTAATATTGATGATGATGATTATGATGATTTCCTTATCAGTGCCGTTTCGTAACTCAATGTCACTCCAAGGGCGCTTAGTATTTTACTGGGCGAAGAAAAATGTCTTCATCCTCCTCTTTAGGTCCTCAATCGTCTTAGACCTCCGGATTTCTGGTGGTAGTTGATTCCAGGTCGCAGGGCCGGCCACTGCAAAAGCACGGTCTCCGAAAACAGTGGCAATTTTCCTTCTAGGTTCATTTAGCAGGGTTTCCGCTCCGTTCTCTGCTGATCTTAGTGTTTGCTCCCTTGAGCCCAGGACTTTTGAGACAATCAGCTCTTGGATGTAGAAAGGAGCTGCATCATGGAGAGTTTTGTATGTGATAAGTCCAAGTTTAAATTTGACGCGTTGAGGAAACCTCAGCCAGTGGAGTCGCTCTAAAAGCGGAGTTATGTGACAGTGTTTGGTTTGGTTGAATATAAGCCGCGCGCCTGCATTCATTACTGACTGCAACCAACTTAATTCACACTGTGGTTGGGCTGCATAAAGGCCATTACAGTAGTCCACTTTGGATACTACAAAAGCGTTGACGAGTGACCTTTTAGCTTCCAACGGTAGATATTTTAATATTATTAATATTAGCTTAATATTTGCAAAAAAATCATCTCATTAAGCAGTTAAACTATTTTCACAAATTGCAATATAGGTCGGCAAAAGTTGTGGGGCTTATGTTCTTTTGAGGTTTGGATTTTATTTGTAAGTACGCATTCAGCATTTGTAAGCGCGAACTATACGTGTTGGTTTGTGGGCATACATCTGAGAGCTTTAAATGAATATATCCTTGCAAATTATCTAATCTAATCTAATCTAAGCTGTAAAGATATATATCATTTAAGATTTATATTAAATGCATTCCCACAAGCAGACATATATAATTTCGCACTTACACATGCCGCATGTGGACCTACAATATAAAAACCCAATCTCAAATGTACATAAGCCCGGCAACTCTTGCCGTCCTTCCCTTAAACAGGGGTGACATTGGCAAAGTGAACCATTTTTTGTTTACAGTATGGTTGGTCAGCCGCATACCAACCTATAGATTATATAGTCTGCTTTTTTGGCTTTTTGGTGCACAACAGGTTACCTTAATTACAGTGCCCCTCACAGCCATCATCAAGCTGAGAGGAATTCTTTCACCATACTTTTAAAGGTGTTTAAATTAAAGTCAAATATGCCATTTCTGTCCTCGCATAAAACAGTTCTCGTGCATTCATTGATAAAATGTGTATTCACCATTTTTATACGAGTAGAGCAGGTGATCACTCGGTTGCTTAACAATTGTTTTTCTTCGTAGTTAACGCATGAACTCTTAGTGTAATAATACCAGCCATACTCAACCTGCGGCCCGACAAGCTTTTTTGTGCGGCCCTAAACACATTCGTTATCAGGGAAGTGATTTACAAAATCTGGCATTCTAATCTAAATCTAAACTGCACAGATATATTTATCATTTAAGATTTATATTGAACGCATTTCCACAAGCAAACTAATTAATTTCGCGCCGCATGTAGACCTACAATATAAAAACCCAATCTCAAATGAACATAAGCCCTGCAACTCTTGCCGTCCTTCCCTGAGACAGGGGTTACATTGGCAAAGTGAACCATTTTTTACAGTATGGGTGGTGAGCCTCATACCAATCTTTAAGTGTTGCGGCGCGCGTAGCTTTTCAGATATATGTATGTGGCCCGAAGACAAAAAAGGATGAGTACAGTATCATTGGCCTACACTATCTGCTATTTACATCATGGAATTTTCCATCAACGTATCAATCTATATTTTCTTTGTTTACTCCGCTGGCATATTAAATTTTCAGGCATCGGATTACACGGGGCAGAGGGAGAGAGCGGTCTGGGAGCGCAATAGAGCGTGTCCCGCAGCTCGCGCCAATGTCACTTTCAATTAATACTGAAATATCTATTATCTAATCATGGCCGGAGATCGCCGGACCGACCCAGGCAGAGGACGTGCGCAATATTAGGAATTTAATGAGAGATAGCAACTTTGAGCTATTATATCGAGCTGAGATTAGATAGC
The DNA here is from genome assembly GCA_951799405.1 of Agapetus fuscipes. NCBI lineage: Eukaryota > Metazoa > Arthropoda > Insecta > Trichoptera > Glossosomatidae > Agapetus > Agapetus fuscipes. Next base: position 740,989 of record OX637332.1, read on the forward strand.
CCGGGTATTGCGGAGGGTTCCATGATAAAACGACACAGTGGCGAAACGACACATGACAGAACTACACAATAATAGTTCAACACATGACAGAAGCAGTTCTCTTGCGGTAAACTCACAAAACGGCACTAAAAATATAGACAAATTATTATTATTATTATAAGAAATTACAAAAAAAAAAAAAACACAGAGTTTTATTTTCACTAATTGAGTATTTAATTCCACCTCAAGTACTTTCGACTTATTTATGTCATTATCAAGAGGACACTCAAAATGACGTGAATAAATCGAAAGTACTTGAGGTGGAATTAAATACTCAATTTGTGAAAAAAAAACCCTGTGTTTTTTTTAAATTGTATAATTTTTTTATACAAATGGATTTTCACTGTGTGAATACACAAACTTTAAAAAGTATGTATGTTTTGTTTGAATTCATTCAAAAAATTATAAATTTAAAAAGTATTATTATTAGAAGATCACAATGACAGTAGGTACATCACGTGATATGATATAATATCACATCCCTTAAACAGAACAGGTGATGTGTTTTTTCATATGCCGTTTATGGTATTTTCTGATTTAGGTATGGGATGTTTTTGTCATGTAATGTTTTTTCATGTGTCGTTCTAATACGTGTCGTTATGTCATGTTTCGTTCTGACATTTTATTTTATTTTTTTAAAATAGGTTTGTGAAGAGTAATGCAATTCACCAACATTGTTTGCCTGGCCAGTTGTCCTCATGCGAAAGCAGAAGCTTGTGTGCATGCAATGGCATATGTTTAACCAGGTCAAAGTTATGGTCAAATGGACCAGAAGTGATCGGAACCAACGTTATTCTGTTCCAATTACGCTAGTTGAAGATGCGACTTGATTCCCTCGGCCATATAACACCGACAATGACGACAACTATATGACACAATTGTCAGTGTTATGGCTTATGGGTCAAGTCGCTATTCATGACTAGCGTATTTGGAAAATAACAACGCTGGTTTGAATCACGCTTGGCCCATAAGACCATAATTTCTACCCTGGTTCAACATATGCCATTGCATGCACACAAGACAAAACATTACATGACAAAAACATCTCATACCTAAATCAGAAGATACCATAAACGGAAAAACACATCATATGTTCTGTTTCAGGTATGTTAGATTATATCATGTCACGTGATGTACCTACTGTCATTCTGATGTTCTGTCATGTGATGAACTATTATTGTGTCGTTCTGTCATGTGTCGTTATGTCACTGTGCCGTTCTATTCTGTTGCCTAACGAAATACGGCCGAGCTGGCAAAATATATGAAAATTATTAAATACCTACCTACCCTTGTATTTCAATACATTGTTCTATAAATCGAAACATATGGTTGTACTGTGTAGTGCCTTAATACTCCTCTTTATAATTTAAAGCCTAAGTTACAAAGAGAAGCAAGTTTTCATGTAAGATTCATGGTATATCAAAATACAGGATCCAATTTTTTGTTTGTTTTGATTATGATTTTGATTTTGATTATGTAAATCAAACAATCTATAATGTAAGTTAACAAGATTTTTTTAATTTAAATTTCATATTAAATGCATGCCCACAAACAGGCACGCGCAAGTTCGCGCTAACAAATGCTACATGTGTACTGTAGAGTTCCCCTCCTGATGAAAAGATGGGGAGAAGTTCTCCAGATGATTCCAATTGGTGAGATCTTCCCTCTCAGAGAGATTGTTGAAGACCTTTCCTTGGTCCATGATGAAGGTGAAGGTAGATCAGAGATCTTGGAATCCTTGTGGATGCTGGTGCTGCTCGAACTGGAACTGGTAAATGTCCCTCGCTGCCTCCTCAGGTGATCGTCGTCGTAGTTTTGGCCATTTGTGTGATCGTCTAGCTAAGGTTAGGACTCCTCGTCGCGTGGAAGATTATGAAACGGAACGTTGTGTAAATTTTTTGTTTTACCGTTTCAAAATCTACTTTAGTGGCAAACCCAAATTCGTTATCGTTTGGTGTGGAACATACGCATTTTCTAACTAAATTGTAAATTCAAAATTATAATTAAAAAGCTTACGAGATTTAAGTTACGTGTAATGCAAAATGACTATATGATATTAAAACCGATTTTAAAACAAGTGACTTTCATTTTTTAATGGGATTTTGTTTTCTGTGAAATTACTAGAACCCGCTCTGGTAAGGTCACGGCGTATAGAAAAAAACATGGCAGTCAACGTATTCAAAGGCGTATACAAAATGAGGAACAGGAAAAAGGGGGGACGCAAATCGCGAAAAGTTACTTGATGTGTTAATTTTGTTAGTCTTTTTATTTGACAGATTACATAAATGTACAAAATAACATTATAATAACAATATGAATAAATTACATTGCGCCTAAATGTATTACGTATAATATATTTATAATAATATGCAAATCTACCTCCACCCACCCCATAATTATTTTAATTAAAATCCCACCTCTAAGTAGAAAATCTGCCTGCTAGCTTCAGTGGAGAAGCCAGTGGACTTGCGACCTCTGGAGTAGGGTTATTCGATCGAATTACAAGCTCAACGCTCCCCTTCTTCACCAAAGAAACGTCACAGGACTTTAGCACGCTAATTTTTGGAAAAAGGAAAGGAAGTCTTGTCACCAGCTTCGACTAAGTGTTACCCCACTGGGTCGGATATTTCAGCATTCCCGTTACCAAAACTTAACGCGCGCCTACTCCATACTCTATTCCAAGCTGCTTTTGTTAGAGAAGACAGCTTCTAATTTACCCCAATCATTCTACCAAAATTCGCAATACCATGGCACCGTCTGATGCTCAGCAAGTCCGGCCAAGTAGACCCGAGACAGATGCCAAAATAAAGAAAACCTGGCAAAACAATATTTGTGGAAATATCTACTCCATAACCTGTTCCTGGTGCACCTCAATATCGGGAAAACCCGATATGGGTGGAAGACCCGAAGCACAGACTACGAAAGACCTTTCCACATCCCCATAAATAATGCCTTAACCAATCGAAATTCGAATGGTAGAAAAATAATTGTGCAAACCGCTTTACTCACGGACAGGAACACGCCACTGGTTTTAAGTTTGTATTAATGTCGCGACATTAGTTATTTTTAGTGCAATCAGCCTAATTATTTTCTCCCGGCAGCATCTCAGGTCCATTATCAGCTCCATCCTCACACAAACACCCACAAATCAAATATTAAACAGCAATTTTCAGGATTTTAGCTAATGATTTTACACAGAAGAGACACGTCACCCACGGGAAACAGATCGAAACTGAATTCAACCCAGCAATGGAGTTGTCAAAGGACAGCTCAAGGTTTTTTTATGAGGGTACCTTTTTTTTGTTCCAAGTTTTTAAGTGCCATAGAAAGATATATAATACTTTGTATAGAATTACGGATGTTTAAACGAATATAGATGGAGTCAGATCTTTACATTCCCCCCTAATTTTATGGAAGGTTTTCAAGAGTTTACGAATGGAAAAGTTATCAGAAAATTCTTTAGTTAAAGATATGAAAAAAAAATATTAATGCATCAATATTATTTCCGAATTGAGCTCGCGCACAAATATTTGTATCATTTTACTTCATTTATGTTTATCTTCGCACAAATTTGTAGAACGATCGATAATTTTATTTTCCATCACTGGATTTCCATGCTTTGGTTACCGCACTGCTCTGTTTTGTCGTTCGCTCTGTCCGCTGCATTCCTCCTTCCAATATCTCACACACATCTGGAAGCGCTTAGGGTTGCGTCAGTCCCCCGCCTCCCTTGCACTTCTCCCCCCTAAAAGTCTTACCCCGTGGACCATTTCAACATAATATTATGCGTGTACTTTTGTGGGCGAGAATTTAAAATAAAAAATGATATATGCACTTGTGTTCATAAATCAGTAATGTTTATTTTCCAAATCAGAACATATTATCATCGCATTGGCACAACGTATTATATCAATTGAAGGTAATAGTCATAAATAAAATCAGACAAAATTATTTTTCAAATGCAATCGTGTTCAATTCTTTTAAGGCGTTGACCTTCTCCTTCCCATTTCTTTTTAACCGTCGCCGCAACTTTGTCCTTCGTCTCCGCTTGGTGTAGTCAGCATTCGTCTTTCGTGGACATGACTCTTCATGTTTAGGACATCTGGAATCCTCTGCGGTTGAGTTCACTCTAGCTCTCGTGATTTCCTCTATGTCTTGTATCATCCTCAGGTATTCAGCGGCTTCACAGGCTGTAGATTTTCCGGTCACACTCCACATTCTCCATACATCGTCTGGATAATGTCTCATCACGTCTTCAACAGCTTGGGTTTTATCCTGGGGTGGTATCACGGATTGCGACAGCATGTAATGCTCGCAGAAATGTTCCACCATATCTTTGTTTCCTTGAGGGTCCCATTTTCCTGTTAATATTTTTATCCTCGCCTCTCGCTGCTCAATATATCCCCAATATCGTTTCAAAAAGTCTTTCTTGAATTCTGCAAAACATGCCCATTTTGAACGATAAATATCCGCCCATAGCCGAGCATTTCCAATCAAACATTCATCAACAACCTGCATTGCACGTCCCCCGGCATCCGTTAGTCTTATAAATGTTTCCAATTCTTCTAAGAACCGTAAAGGGTATTCGTCAAACCCCGCGAATATCGGCCTCTCAATTTTCAATGGAAGAATCGTCTCCATCTGTTTTTCCATTTATTTTAAAAAAATGCCTTCCAAAAGCTTCCAAATTACGACAAATTCTGTTGCACCTCAAAACAACACAAAGCAAATACAATCACTCAATGATCACTTATGACGTTCGTTTTTCGAACTTAATAAGATATATTATGTAAGTCACTCAAGTATATTATTATTTCTAATAAACTAAACGCACGTATATCACAAAATCACTTCACCCAAAATATAAAAACACTCAACACTTAAAATATATTTTGTTCACATGAAAACCTATATCACTCACACGAAAGCAAAAAAATAAACTATAACTGTTACTTGAAATGACGCAAGTTATAAAATTTTATCACCAGGGCTCGGGGTTTATGGTTTTTAAGCAAAAAACGATAATATTATTTAAACTAAGGGTTTTTTTCTTACGCGTCGAAACACATCTTGCATTCATTTAAATATTGAATGTAGGCAATAATAATATTCCTAAAATAACAAATCCTTGTTTCGAACAAGTTCAAAAGTCTTTTTTTTTTAAAAGAATGAAGGCAATACATTATTTCCAAAGTGGATATATGAGCCAAAAAAACCCATGCCTCGACCCTAGACCAAAATTCTAAAATCACACAAAAAAAATCGACACATGTGTCGCAGCAAGATCAGGGCCGCGCGCGTAAAAAAGCAGCCCTAGGCGATTTTAACCAAATTTAAAATACACTCTTTTTTACTCGCAAAGTTTTAGATTTAATAAAATTAAATGCGACTTTACAAATCAACTATTAAATTTTTAAGAAAGATACGTTAACATTTTACTCGTGAAGTTTTCAATTAAAGAAATTTAAACGCGATTTTACTAAACTATTATTGAGTTTTTTAGATACGTTAAACATTTAAAATACGTTATTCTTTTACTAGTTAAATTTTCGCTTTTAGAAGTTAATACTCGATTTTACAATTTATTATTAAATTTTTATCAAAAATTAATTCAGTAACCGTGACATTTTCGATTTAAGATATTTAAAAGGGATTTTACTGATTTACTATTGAATTTTTAACAAAATACGCATGTTCCACTTGTCTAACCAAACGATCCTTGGTCACGGATACCAACTGTAGAGTTCCCCCCCTGACGAAGTAAAAATGGGGAGAGCGGTCCGGGTTCTGGAAAAGGTATTCTGGTGAAGTGTTCCTCCCCCTACGAAGAAAATGGAAATGGGGAGATCTTCTCTCTCAGAGAGATTGTTGAAGACCTTTCCTTGGTCCATGATGAAGGTGAAGGTAGATCAGAGATCTTGGAACGCTGGTAGATGCTGGTACTGCTCGTACTGGAACTGAAAATGCTGGTGTGCTGGGAATCCCTCGTTGATGAAGAAAGATCAGAGATCTTGGAAGGTGGAAGTTCCCTCGCTGCCTCCTCTGATTATCATCGTCGTAGTTTTGGCCATTTGTGTGATCGTCTAGCTAAGGTTAGGACTCCTCGTCGCGTGGAAGATTATGAAACGGAACGTTGTGTAAATTTTTTGTTTTACCGTTTCAAAATCTACTTTAGTGGCAAACCCAAATTCGTTATCGTTTGGTGTGGAACATACGCATTTTCTAACTAAATTGTAAATTCAAAATTATAATTAAAAAGCTTACGAGATTTAAGTTACGTGTAATGCAAAATGACTATATGATATTAAAACCGATTTTAAAACAAGTGACTTTCATTTTTTAATGGGATTTTGTTTTCTGTGAAATTACTAGAACCCGCTCTGGTAAGGTCACGGCGTATAGAAAAAAACATGGCAGTCAACGTATTCAAAGGCGTATACAAAATGAGGAACAGGAAAAAGGGGGGACGCAAATCGCGAAAAGTTACTTGATGTGTTAATTTTGTTAGTCTTTTTATTTGACAGATTACATAAATGTACAAAATAACATTATAATAACAATATGAATAAATTACATTGCGCCTAAATGTATTACGTATAATATATTTATAATAATATGCAAATCTACCTCCACCCACCCCATAATTATTTTAATTAAAATCCCACCTCTAAGTAGAAAATCTGCCTGCTAGCTTCAGTGGAGAAGCCAGTGGACTTGCGACCTCTGGAGTAGGGTTATTCGATCGAATTACAAGCTCAACGCTCCCCTTCTTCACCAAAGAAACGTCACAGGACTTTAGCACGCTAATTTTTGGAAAAAGGAAAGGAAGTCTTGTCACCAGCTTCGACTAAGTGTTACCCCACTGGGTCGGATATTTCAGCATTCCCGTTACCAAAACTTAACGCGCGCCTACTCCATACTCTATTCCAAGCTGCTTTTGTTAGAGAAGACAGCTTCTAATTTACCCCAATCATTCTACCAAAATTCGCAATACCATGGCACCGTCTGATGCTCAGCAAGTCCGGCCAAGTAGACCCGAGACAGATGCCAAAATAAAGAAAACCTGGCAAAACAATATTTGTGGAAATATCTACTCCATAACCTGTTCCTGGTGCACCTCAATATCGGGAAAACCCGATATGGGTGGAAGACCCGAAGCACAGACTACGAAAGACCTTTCCACATCCCCATAAATAATGCCTTAACCAATCGAAATTCGAATGGTAGAAAAATAATTGTGCAAACCGCTTTACTCACGGACAGGAACACGCCACTGGTTTTAAGTTTGTATTAATGTCGCGACATTAGTTATTTTTAGTGCAATCAGCCTAATTATTTTCTCCCGGCAGCATCTCAGGTCCATTATCAGCTCCATCCTCACACAAACACCCACAAATCAAATATTAAACAGCAATTTTCAGGATTTTAGCTAATGATTTTACACAGAAGAGACACGTCACCCACGGGAAACAGATCGAAACTGAATTCAACCCAGCAATGGAGTTGTCAAAGGACAGCTCAAGGTTTTTTTATGAGGGTACCTTTTTTTTGTTCCAAGTTTTTAAGTGCCATAGAAAGATATATAATACTTTGTATAGAATTACGGATGTTTAAACGAATATAGATGGAGTCAGATCTTTACAGTACTTATAAATTTAAGTCCAAACCTCAAATGAACATATATCCTGAAACTTTTTCCGACGTTCCCTGAAGCAGGAGAGACATTGGCAAGGTGATTTTATTACAGTATGGGTGGTCAGCCTCATACCAAAATATAAGTCAAGGAATTAATCATACATCTTTGTACATAAAAAGCCTTAGCCTCCGACATAACCTGCAGATAAACTGCCATTTTTTTTATGTACTTACATTTTATTCGTTCAAAACCCTGTTGCTGTAAGGCTGGATGGACCTTTGGTGACCGGTCATTGGTAAAGGCTTATGATTTTTTCAACCCAGCGAAGAGCAAATTTTAAAAATATAAATGATATATTTCTTGCACTCCGCCGGGATTCGAACCCACAACCTTCCATTCAGAGTCCGAAGTGCTACCACTGAACTGCGAACCGGTCATTTACCTACCACGCATCATTTACACCTTTAAGTCATTTACGGTAATAATAATATTAATAACATAATCATAAAAATAAAAATATAATAATATGTGATTGTAGAGAAAAACGAGTTAATTTTTATATCTGTAAAAAACATTTAAAACATTAATATTATAAATCCACCCTAAAAAATAGAATTTAAAACATTAGTCACGAATGAAATTTAAACGCATGAAAATTATCCATCGTACGATTCTGTTTTAATTTTTGTAACGAATAAAATGAAAATTACAACTAGTTTATTTTTTAATCAGATTTTCATGAAAAGCTGTTATTTTTCGCAAGGCACGACAAGCTGACACTTGTAACTAAATTTGGCGCGCGCGGGCGGGCTGCAATCCTTGCTCCCGTAATGAATGAAACCATATTGCGCTGTAGGCACGTCAAAGTCAGGTGCAGTCGCGACCAGTCAATTAGGGAATGGCCCGCCAAAAGTTGCAAAAAATTAATAAACAACAAAAAGAAGTAGAACGGTAGGAGCTTTTACAGTCAATCAGTCAAAAGGAAGGATGTGATTTTTCGCTGTCTAACCATAAAAAACGATACATTTTTCGTACCTTGAATGAATGAACAACCCAAAAAAAACCTTCTTATTGATTAAACTTATTATTTGACAAGGGAACTCAATTGAATTGCATAAAAACTGACTTCAAAAATATATTTAAAAATGCAACATCGACAGCCCGGTCAATAGCTCAGATGGTTACTCTACGCTTGCATTTCACACCGAGAGCCTGAGTTCGAATCCCACCGAGGGTGTTGGAAATGATTTCTTGTTTCAGTGTTTATTTAAAAAAATCCAAAATAAAAATACGGGTAAGTTTTACTCCGCCTTCTCAAGAAATGAGTACAAGCCCCCTCGACAGCTGGGAAACCCCCCACTTCAACTGAAGTGGTTAGCGTAAGGCTGGCCCCCTTACCTGTAAAAATAAATAGGTTTCACTTGCCATAAGCAAAATGCTTCGGGGATAACGCGGCAAGACATAATCATATCATAATCATAAGGTCTTTATTGTTTTATCAATATGTACAAAGTATTACAATAAAAATAAATTTTAAAAATCTAATTACAATAAATACTCCCCAAAGTAAGCATAGCTTGTGTTTTGGGGAGGAAACGGAGAAAAGGAGACGCTACACCATATACGAAACTTAGTTGTGCTTTTTAACATACCAAACTGTTTTCATACAATCCCTTTCGGTTTCACTTTTCACATGAATCGTTTAATAATAAAGAAGGCTTCTTAGTAGGTTATTCGTTAATTAAAAAAGTATAAAAAAATTCTAAAAAAAATGATAGGAATTTGTGGTGATCCAGCGAAAATCACATCCTCCCTTTAGGCACATTGATTGTAAAGGCGAGAACGGGAGAGCATCAATATTGCGATGGCCGGCCTAACTTGGATGTCTAGAATCAGAATTTCCCCGTGCAAGCCTTTGAGAGGCGCCTAAAGGGGTTTTAAGGCTTTTCAGAAAATGTCAAAGCTAGCGAACAACGCGTGTGTATGATGGAGCCTCAATATTCGTTGATGTTGCAATAGCTCAGAGTGAGTGACCGGTCCGTAGTCCAGTGGTAACACTTCGCAAATGGAAAGTTGTTGGTTCCAATCCCGGCGGAGCACACGAAATACGAGTACACCATTTATATTTTCAAATATCGACATGGACTAAATTGTTCAGGAGAGCAGTTTAATGTTTGAGATTGCAGAAAAATGGCATAACTTTTTTTATTTTTTTATCATATCTTTAAAATCACAACAGCTCTAAAATTAAAAAAATAAAGGCATTTATTGGCATTCCTATTAATGTGGTTTTACGATGTTTTACAATTTTTTTATGTCACAAGCGTCTTTAGGACAAAAAGGCCAAAATCTTGTCGGTTACACGAAAACCGTACTTCGAAAACGCAGATGAAATTTTAAAGATCTAAAATTATTTTTTTAAAAACGCAGATGCATTTTTTTAAATGTAGTCATCATTTTATGTAATAAAAAAAGGGAAATTACCTTATTCAAGATTTGCGCATAAAGAAAACTGGATTGTTTTGTTATGTTAGTATACTGTATACAAGGTACATACTAATACTTTAGTAATTTGCTAGAATTTATAATTTGTAATCTTCACAATACTGTGAAGCTTCCATCCATATCAGCCCGGTGCAGCTTTCCCCCGAACTTAAAAACGAATTGGCATGGCGCGCTATGCGAAGTACTGTCACTCCTCTATATGCTCTTATGCACAGACAGATTATTCCTGAGCTTAATCTCATTCTCATAGCACTGGTGTCAGGGTTGCTGTCTTGCAAACAGTCACCAAAAATCCCCGGAATATTAAAAAAAACTTCGAGTGCTAATGAAAAAGTATGGAATTTTTGTGCAATGTTACAGAAGAAAATGTATTTTTTATGTGAATCAATACGTTATTAATTTTGTTTTACTCTTTTATTTTTCACATAATTACTACGCTATCGTTCAGCAGGATTGATAAAAATTACACCACTAAGTGCTTGTTTGTCTTATGTCGATCAGAAGTAATTTCACATGAGAGCAATGATTGAATGTTTTCTGGACCAATATGTCTGATGAATGCTGGGCATTGATTATGAAAATACTGAAAACATCTCTAACATTATCGTGTTTTACGTTTTTTTCTTAGCGCATATTGTGTAGAATGTGATTCTTACATAAGACAATTTAATTTAAAGGTAACATTTGAATCAAATGGTAGATAAGCTAAACAAGCACTGAGGGGACGACCCGAGTTATTTTTGGCGAATTTATGCTCGAAATATCGCCTTACACCACTTAGCCATAACACTGACAGTATTTTATCTCTAGACTTGTATTTATTGCACAAACAAGTTCTCTGAAGAAAAAAGTAACTAAAGTCTAACGGGGCTATTCTTAGACATTGTAGTCGTCGGTTGAGCCCACGCTTTGACAAACAAATGGTGCCCGGTCTGAAAGTTTCATCACCACGGTCATTCTTACCTACCGAATTTTGTAATATTTGTATGAAGACAAATCATGCATCATTAGTTTGTCAAAGCGTGGGCTCAACCGACGACTAAAATGTCTAAGAATAGCCCCGTAAGATTATTGTTACGTATTCAGAATGATTGAAAAAATAGCTAGTTTTGAAATCGTTTAATGATTTGAAATATATGAATTCGTTTGAAGAAATCAAATCAATAAATTTAACTAGTAATTTTCATCCGAAAATATTTTCACTTAAATAGTGGATCTATTAAGAAAATTAAACTTCCAAATTATTTTCCATGAAATCAGCAATAATTTAATAATAAAGTGTGGAAAATGGATGAAACAACTAAAATTTTCCTGACTAACGTTTACACTATAATCTATAATCTAAGTTGCAAGTATATATTCATTCAAAGCTCTCAGATGCATGCCCACAAACAAACACGTGTAGTTCGCGCTTACAAATGCTGATTGTGTACTTACAAATAAAATCCAAATCTCAAATGAACATAAGCCCTGCAACTCTTGCCGACATTCCCTGAAACAGGGGTGACATTGGCAAAGTGAACCATTTTTTACAGTATGGGTGGTCAGCCTCATACCAACCTATAAGTAAAGGAATATAATATAACACAATGAAACAAAAATTACGAAGACTAAGTTTTTGCGTTAAAATTTTGTTGAACACATTACTAACCTTAGTTCCGAGAACAATCTAACTGTTGTTAACGTCAATTATGAGGAGAACTAACTATATAAGCTCAGATCCCGGAAATTTACCTTCTAAGGCGGAAGCTCCTCGCTAAGCCCGGAGAGGTGGCAGCCCTGTTCTCATAATTAATGCAGATGCTCGTCAAAACGACACTGTGTTTATGCAAAATTCAGGCGCGTGATTCATTGCCTGCGAGGTAGACACTCCTAATAGAATAATCAACTAGGAATAAGTAACGGCAATATGGCTAAAAGGGGAGACGCCAGCCCGGCACCTTATAACGATCTTCATTCTAGGAGATGTGAGCGCTGAATAAATCAACAAGTAGCTCTACAATAATTATACAAACCCTTATATATTTTTTAAGTGGCGCCTAAAGGTAATAACCATAGTATATTATTTCTCTATGGTAATAACCTATCCTTGACTAAAGGTTGGTATGTTCCTTGTCACGGCGTAGGCGGGTTCGAACCAGTGGTAGTGTCAATCCCGCCATCTCTATAATAATAATGTATAATTTAAGTTGCGAGGATATATTTATTTGAAGCTCTCAAATGCATGCCCACAAACAAACACGTGTAGTTCGCGCTTACAAATGCTGAATGTGTACTTACAAATAAAATCCAAAACTCAAATGAACATAAGCCCTACAACTTTTGCCGATCTTTCCTGACACAGGAGTGACATTGGCAAAGTGAACCATTTTTTACAGTATGGGTGGTCAGTCTCATACCAACCTATAAGTCAAGGAAGCGTCAATCTCAGCGACCTTATATAATTACACTTTAAGCACACAGTTTGATTAATGCTTTTATAATTTCCAACACAGCATTAAGTTGATACAGAGTAATAATATCAATAACATTTACCGTAAACTTTACAATAATTAATGTTTGCCGTGGAATAATAATCTCTCCTTTACATCATTACACATGGCAGGGGCGTCATCGTGATTACAGGCGGGAAGCCTGACGTATGCCCGCCGCGTTATTTATTTAATATGTTTATTAATATTGCTAATGTTCCCGCACACTCGGGAGCTCCGCTGACTTGACGCGAAGGGGTTTCGGCTTTGGCAACTTCGTTCTGCCGCCTCACCTAATTCGCTTGATGCTTCAATGGCGTAACGCAAAAATAAACTAAAACAACGGTTTCTTCTATATTCAAAGTTTCGCATTGCAATTCATAGATGGTGCTTTTAAACGACAAACACATACTTGTAGATAGAGATGTTTTGCTCATATACCCCATAGTTTCACATGTGAAAAATTCAGAGATGTCGTTGCTAGCCCTACAAACTCTTATGCAAAGTATTATTAGTTTTCACATATAAACCCCGAGTGTACACACACTTGCTTCACACCTCTCATCAAGATCATTTTCATTATCATACTTCACGCTGAAGAAGCCCATCGTAAAAATGGGCGGAACGTCCGGAATCTCCAGCTCCCACAGACCACGGCAACAGATCCCGGAAAACATCACTCCACCATCATCAGCTGGCCGTGTAAGCCTAAAATTCTTTTTTATAATTATTATTATTATTATTATTATTTTTTTTTTTTTTTTTTTTTTTTTTTTTTCAACAAAACAGGAAAATACATTAAAATATATAAAACAATAATAAAAATATACACAATTGATGTTGTACCTTCCCAATTACAATGTTGACATTAAATATAAGTATTAAAAATAAAAAGAATATAAAAAAAGAATATAAATATAAATACTAATGACAGTAAGATATTTTTTCATACAATGTTGACATTAAATATAAGTATTAAAATAAAAAAAAGAATACAAATATAAATACTAATGATAGTAAAACATTTTCATTCCTTTTTATCAAACACAAAATATAAAATATAAAAACCTATTAAAATAATCATGATAACCGTAATGACACCAAACAATAAGAGATAAAAACAGAATTACATATATCAAATCAGCCTTACATTCACTTGAACATGCCAATATTTTTAATTATAATTTTAATTTTTCCCACTCACTAATACCTACACACTGAAATTCTAGACAAAATTCATTATATTTCATGAACACGTTTCTATTATTATTACAATTACAATTATTATTATTATTATTTTACATCATTAATCAAGAATTAAGGGCAAAGTATGGCCGTCGTTAACTTTTTCAAAGTATTGGTCGATTGGTAAAAAATATCCAGTTCACTAAACTTTTCATTGAACAACCGCGAAGCTCTCAAGAGGAATGAGTTTCTGTATGAATTTGTTCTGTGAGACGGAATATAGAGCTGGATTTTGGTGTTTCTTGACGTCATCCTAGGCACTCGGATTCCCACTTCAGACAGGAGTTCGGAGCAAGACACGTTACCCCGGATGAGTTTGAATAGGAACATTAGGTCCAGAACACTCCGTCTCGCTTGGAGCGAAAACAAACCACAGTGTTGCAGCGCCGTATGATAGTCGGCAAGCTCTCGATGGAGACCGTCTCGGTACAAGAGTGTCCTGATGAGGCGTTTTTGGATGGCCTCTAATCTATTGACATAGATGATATATTGCGGGTTCCAAACTTGGCAAGCATATTCAAGTATTGGTCTTACGTAAACTTTATAAAGACATAATGCCACTGCAGTGTTTCGGAATGGCTTACAAGATCTCAAAACAAACCCAAGCAGTTTGTATGATCTTTTAATGATGCTATCTATGTGGTAATTGAATCTCAATTTGTTGTCTAATACAAGCCCCAGATCACGTACTTGATCGGCAGGTTCCACGAACTCCGATTGAATCTCGTATTCAAAGACTAATGGGTTCTTTTTCCTAGTGAACCTCACGATGCAACATTTAGAAACATTTAAAGAAAGTTTATTTACGATACAATATTCACCAAAGCGTTTCAAATCTCTTTGGATAGATACACAATCTCTCACGGATGCCACCTCTGAAAAAATCTTCATATCGTCTGCATAAAGTAAGACGCTTGAATTGAGGAAGCAATGTCTTATATCGTTTATAAAAATTAAGAATAAAAGAGGACCCAGATGGCTACCCTGCGGCACACCCGAGACGACCCGTTCACGTTTGGAGGTGATTCCCCCAATCGTTACAGATATTGTTCTATCATACAGGTATGATTTGAGCCACCGGAGTAGGTCACCGTGTATTCCTTGCCACTCCAGCTTGGCAATTAGGATCTTGTGGCTAATCTTATCAAAACATTTGGAGTAATCAGTGTAGATCACATCAACATCAACAACTGTTGCAATAAAACTGTTTATTTTTCATCTGCAATGTTTTGTTGGGTTTTAAAATGACTTATAACTTGGTAATATGTTGACCACCAGAACTATGAAATTGGTATTACTGTTAAATTGTTAGTATTGTTGCGAACTTGAATTACGTGCGCTTATACATACATACATGCATAAAAATGATTACACACACTGAAGCACGTAATACAGAACCATCTAAGAGTATTTGTGCCTTGGAATGGCATTCTAGTGATTGTGTGTGTGTATAAATGTTCTGGTGGTGGAATAATCCAGAAATTGCGAGAAATATCTCTCCAGTTTACTATCTAAGAGGTCAAAATGGTAGGACAGCAGGAGTTGCAAGAAAGAACTTTGCTGAGTAACATCTATAAACAGTGATTGTCAAATAAATTGTAAATTGTAATAATTAAATTGTGAAGCAATAAATTCTTTAAAAAATAAATTCTGGCATTTGAATTAAAAATATAATCCGGCAAAAAACGTAACAATATAACAACCTTTTCAGGAGAGGTGGTGAAACTTTTTGAATAAAAATTTTTGAACGCACAAAAAGATTTGACCGTTAACGAAATAATATACAGCATTACGAAATGATACCATAACCAACATTTTGAAGCTAGTTCTGTCAATTTTCTTGTATCCTGGATTCAGTCAAAACCCACCAATGGCTGTC
Source organism: Agapetus fuscipes (assembly GCA_951799405.1). Lineage (NCBI taxonomy): Eukaryota > Metazoa > Arthropoda > Insecta > Trichoptera > Glossosomatidae > Agapetus > Agapetus fuscipes. The sequence goes on from OX637332.1 coordinate 756,764, forward strand.
GATGATGATGATGATAATGACTGTCAATTTTTAGCAAAATTGTTGACTGTGCTTTTAGAGGCTTCCCAGTTTTCCTGAGGCTCTTTTCTCTTCCGTTTTGTTGCTTAGTCTCAGACTTATAATTGTATAATGCGCGTCCTTGGGCATGTCAAAATAATGAATCATGATAGACTGACAAAGTATGTATACAGAGGAAAAGTGAAAGTAAAAAAGAGGTAAGAGACGACGAGAAAAGTATAGAGTAATCATATTGAGGAGATTGTGAAAGTATGGGATATACAAAGTGGGTGTAAAAGAAGAAAATGAACGAAAAAGGTCATAAGTATGAATGAATTGAATTAGTTATGTAAGGAAGAAGTTGAGTCAACTCTGCAGAGGCTCTGGTCACCCCTAGCGGAATGGCGACAAAGTTACAGTTACAACACAGTGTACCAACTGGCTTACCTTTTTATCTCGTTTCCAAATACAAAACTAAAGACTAAAAATATATTAACGAAGTTAATTAGTCACAGTAATTTTCCGTCTAAAATTTAAAGACACTTTTAGACGTGACGAAGACATTTATACAGTATTTTTTTTGCCCATGAACGGGTTTTTCCGGAACGGACTATAATCGGAGTGTGAGCAGGGATTTCAGATGACAACGCGGAAGTGAAAGAGTTTGATGGTTTGTCAATCATGGCGACTGACTGAGGTATGAGCGTCACCCAGGAACGTCAAGATAGCGATATTTCTGACAGGGATTCTCGCAAAAAATAAATTGATACTTTACGTTTGACGGCCTTTATCTGAATAGGCGGTGTGCATCCAATCACACAAAGAATGTGAGTTGCAATTTTTTTCACCAACCTATCATCACGTCTTCCTTCTACTTTTAAATTTCCTTCATTTCTTAGATTTTATTCTATCAAAATATAAAAGTGCACCATACTTCACTTTTCATTTTATTTTCGAAATAAAAGTAGTTTCGGGAATCACAGTTATTTATTTATTTGTTAAGTTATCTCCCATTAACAAGTGTAAACTTCAACTTGAAGTTGAATTAAGTAGAAATAGACACTGTAGAAACTCAAAATGTGTAAAAATAATAACAGAATTTTTGATTGAGCCAATGATTAAAAAAATATTTTGAAAATTAACTTAAACGAATACAGTCCTAAAAAACTAAATAACGTGTTTTCTATGATTTAACAAGTATTTGTAACTATTTTATGACATTTGTAGACTATTTCATTTTTTTTTTTATTTAAACAAATTGATGGCTGAAAAACCTTTTACATATATAAAGTAAATAGATGTACGTAAACAAATTAAAATAAAAGCTAAGAAATATGGATATAATTAGAAGTTTTCTTAAAATTTGTTTTCATGAACTATAATAAATAACTGAAAAAAAATAAAAAATCGGAAATATAAAGTAGAAACATACATTTAATAAGTGAAAAATCATATAAAATGATAAAAATGTGTACAAAAGAAAAGTAAAAGTCAATAATTATCTTTCATAGCTATGAACACATATTCAACGCAGTCAAGAATATTGACGTTCAGAAATAACTTTCATGAAAAGTTATAATCAAGAAAAAAACACTAAGTTTTATTTTCACAATCTAAGATTTTTTTACCACAAATACTTTTGTTTTGCTTACGTCATTTTCAACAGGAAACTCGACTGAAAATGACGTAAGCAAGTCGAAAGTACTTGACGTACAAGAAATGCTCAATTCGTGATAATTAAACTCTGTGTTTTTAAAACAAATTAAACTTTCTCATAAAAATGTTTTTTCATTTTGTATATACACAAACTATAAAAAAGGTTTAAATTATTTTTAAAATGCACTTGTATCTACCAAGATAGTAAATATGGTGTCAACGTTGATCCTTTGCAATATATTTATGTACAACTGTGATTATTAAATTTATTGTTGTATTTGTTTTGTATGGTTTGTGTGAAAATTCCCATTCAATTTCTACTTAATTCTATAGAATCAAAATAATTCTTACTAAACACTGTTTTACATTGACTCGATTTTTTAAAATTAATATACACGACCGTTTTCGATCTCTCGATCATCATTTTCAGGTGCAATAATAAAAATAATATTTTATTATTCCAGCCCGGTCACGCGGGAGTGCAATACGTGACCAGCCATATAAAAAATACATATTAGAAAAAAGAAACAGATGACAGCGTGGAGATGAGGAATGCGTTGTAGCTAAAAAAAACCTATGCTAATGGATTAACAAAAGCATCAAATCCCTGTTCGGAGCTGCAGAGCTCAGTCTCAGTGGTGTATCCTTGTCAGCCCCAGCATTCCCGCCCAAAACCTCCACAACCCCGACTCCCATCTGTTGGCTTTCAATATCACCACGATGTCGTTGCTGCTGGACTCGAGCCTTCTTAAAATCCAGCTACTCGGTGCCGCAACCGTCCATTCCAGTGTGGTAGCTGGGCCTCAGCAAACATACCACTAGCGCTGCAACGTCTTCTCAGGCGCATTATGGCTCTGTACCCCAAGCTATAGCAAATTCGCATGTCGTTCATACTCTGTACCTTGTACTGACAAGTGGCGAAGGGTGCCATACAACTTGATTTCCATGTCAAGTGGTTCCAGGCCAGAGGACCAGCAACTGTAAATAAACGCTCTCCAAACATTGTGTTAACCCTATAGGTTCTTCAATCCTTGATTTGGCTCCAGTCTCAGCCGAGCGCGGTTTATTGGGCGAAGAGTACTTTAAACAACATAATTTAAACTGCTTTGGATAAAATTGTTATATAGTTTACGTATTTTCTATATTTCTGCCTTTTTAATTACCCCCTTTTCTCGCATCGGTTCCGCCTCTGCCTCCTCAGCAGCACAAAGCGCTCGCAAGTGATTCCATATTGTGCTCGCTCTAAAGCGGCGCTCACACAGAATGCGCTGATAATTTCTTTTCACGGGCCAACAATTGAAGTGTTTACTCAACAAGTTTATATAAGCTTACTGTGTAATAAGGGCTTCTTACTCCGCATCTACTATCGCATAAAAACGATACTCACAGGAAATTTCACTAAACATTTATTTTAACAGTTTATGATACAACGCAACTAAGCAACACATATAGTATAACTTCTGGCCTGCGTTCTCCCCGAAGGGGTCGCATGTGGCGATTAAGGACCTATTTATTTTTACGGGTAAGGGGGCCGGCCACACACTAACCACTTTTAGTTGAAGTGAGAGTTTCCCAGCTGGGGGCTGGTTCTCATTTCTTGTGAAGGCTGAGTAAACCTCGAGATCGAACCCTTGCTCTCAGCATGGAATGCAAGCATTCTACAAACTGAGCTATCGATCTTTTTACGAGCATGGTCGTCGTCGCTAAAAAGCGCTAATTTTCAAGCAAGACCCAGTTGCTACGGCAGGCTGGATGGACCTTTGGTGACCGGCCATTGGTAAAGGTTTATGAATTTTTCAACCCATCGAAGAGCAAATTTGAAAATATAAATGGTATATTTTTTGTGCTCCGCCGGGATTTGAGCCTACAACCTTCCATTCAGAGTCCGAAGTGTTACCACTGAATACGGACCAAAACGGATTACAAATAATAAATAACATTTAAGTGTATAAAAACAACAAAACTTTCAAAAGAAATCTATATAAAAAAGTCAATACCTACTTACCTATACAAAAAATGTAGCATAAATGAATAAGCCAACATTACAAATCAACATTGCAGATTAGCCACCACTTCTTCCTGTCCTTACATACTTCTTTCATTTCATCCAGAGTCATAACCTTTTTCATACAAGCCCTCCTTTGAATATGCCTTTGCCAATGTCACCCCTGTTTCAGGGAAGGTCGGCAAGAGATGCAGGGCGTATGTTAATTTGAGATTGGGTTTTTATATTGTAGGTCCACATGCGGCATGTGTTAGCGCGAAATTATACATGCCTGTTTGTGGGAATGTGTTTAATATGAATCTTAAATAATATATATATTTGCAGATTAGATTTATTTAGATTTAGATATCCTGACAATGATAACTAATCATGGATAGGTACACATGTCTCAGCTGTGGCTGATATCCCTAGCAACCCGGCAGTGTGACGTCACAATTTTGTTGTCGCACCGTGTCCATTCTCGCTTATAAGAACATTCTCGAAAGATAATTTCCGCCGAACCACAAAGATTCATCAGTAATAGTAATTGCCCGACTTGGGATATACAATGGTAACTAATAATGGATACACATGTCTCAGCTGGGGGTGATATCCGAGCTCGGATACGGCGGCCGCTACAACCCACTGTCGGATATGCAAATCGCGTTCACGGAGGGGAGCATGGACAACCTCAGGGTTGGTTGTAAAACGTCCGTTCGAAAACCAAAACAAAACCACAAATAAGAGAGTGCCTTCTTAGGCGTAAAGCGTTTTAATTAAACATTTTTGGTGTTATTTATAAATTCACTAGGATAAAACAGAGTTTTAATTCACTTTTTATTTCATTTCTTTGCTCAAACGTTTTCGCCTAATAGGGCATTCAGGGGCATAATTGTTACCAAAAAAAGATGCAAAAAAAAAACAATAAAAAGTGAATTAAAACTCTTTAAAAAATTTTGAAAATTATTTTATAAAAATATATTTGTAACCATTCTGCTCCTGAAGATGCCTCATTAGGCGAAAATGTTCGAGCAAAAACAAAAAGAATAGTGAAAGTGAATTAAAACCATGTTTTACCATTTAAATTTTTTAAATATTTAAAAAAATGGACTTTCACTGTGTTCATAGATCAACTCTAAAAATAAAATTAAAACTCTGTTTTATCCTATTAAATTTATAAATAATACAATGGACTTTCACTGTGTGACTAGATTTACCTACTAATCTAATATAATCTAAGCTGCAAAGATATATATCATTTAAGATTTAAATTAAATGCATTCCCACAAGCAGATATGTATAATTTCGCGCTAACACATGCCGCATGTGGACCTACAATATAAAAACCCAATCTGAAATGAACATAAGCCTTGCAACTCTTGCCGTCCTTCCCTGAAACAGGGGTGACATTGGCAAAGTGAACCAATTTTTTATATTATGGGTGGTCAGCCGCATAACAACCTATAAGTCAAGGAACATACATGACAAATTACATTTTTTAAATCAATAAATAACAATATATACATGGACATAAAAAAACTAAATCATAAAAACCAATTTCACTTTAACAAACCCTAGCCGCCAACATCACAGATCAACCGCCATTTCTTTCTATCCTTGCATACTTCTTTCATTTCCTCCAGAGTCATAACCTTCTTCATACAAGCTTTTCTTTTATTATGACTCTGGATATTCCATTCATTCGCAATTTCGTCTTCCTCTACCACGACATCCATCTATTCTACCAACATATACTTTCTTCGTCAGTCTTTCCTCATTCATTCTCTCCATATGCCCAAACCATCTTAACAAACTTCTTTTAATCTTCACTTTCACACTTTCTTTTGCACCACATTCTTTTCTTAATACACTTAATAATATTTTTGGTTTTATTTACGTAAAGCAAATCCATGGCTCGGCCGCCACTAACGTGAATTTTTCATATAAAAAAAACATGATCCACGGATCAAATGCTCAGTGAATCACACAGTTATGTATAATTTAATGTAAATGTAAACTTTTCAGTTATTATGGTTATTTGTAAACAAATTGAAAAAAATAGACTTTCAGCCACTAAACCTGATGAAACATAAATTATAATTATTCTTCTTTAGGTGCCAAATCTATCGAAGTAAAAAATGGTTCACTTTGCCAATGTCACTGCGCTTCCAATGTCACTGCTAATGTCGCTTGCCGACCCCTGTTTCAAGGAAGGTCGGCAAAAGTTGCAGGGCTTATGTTCATTTGATAATTGGGTTTTATGTTGTAAGTCTACACGCGGCATGTGTAGGCGAAAAATTATATGTGTCTGCCTGTGGGAATGCAGTAATATGAGTTTTATTTGTAATATATCTGTGTAACTTTGATTATAGATCATCATCATTAGGTACTAACGGTGCTATTCTTAGACATTTTAGTCGTCCGTTGAGCCCACGCTTTGACAAACTAATGATATATTTCTTGATTTTCTGGTTCCGGGTTTTGACCGTGGTCCATGTTTTTGCTTGTCTTCTTCTTTTTTCTTTTTATTCTTTCTTCAAGAAAGTCTTCAAGAAAGAATAAAAAGAAAAAAGAAGAAGACAAGCAAAAACATGGACCACGGTCAAAACCCGGAACCAGAAAATCAAGCATCTAGATCCGGCCGTGAAAGCCTAAAAACATTTATAATGATATATTTGTATGAAGACCTGTCAATCCAAGATGGCCCCAAGTGAACAGCTGATTAGTCTTCATACAAATATTACCAAAATTCGGTAGGTAAAAATGACCGTGGTGATGAGACTTTCAGCCCAGGCATCATTAGTTTTTCAAAGCGCGGGCTCAACGGACGACTAAAATGTCTAAGAATAGCCCTGTTAGATATTTATTTTCATAATTGAATTAAACCAAGACTAACATTATCATTTCGGGTATAGACGATTACCGAAGCGACGATAATCGAGGGAGGTTCAGTTATAGCTTATAGACACTCGGAGATTACACTCGTATTTAGACGATACCCTTCCTGTACGAATTATTATTATCGTAAATAATATATATGCACAGTCCTTTTATCTGGAGACGATTTGGCTCGGCAACGCTCTCGCTGCGAGCCGGGGCATTAAAAATAAACGTAATTATGCATATTAAAGCTTTATCTTGCGCATATAATTTACTCGGCCTTACTTTGTACAGCTGAGTTCAACCCAAATATAGAAACTTTAAACATTGAACAATCTTCTGTTTTTGTTATTAAATTTCATTAAAATAGATTTTTGAAGAGGATTGCTCCTTGACTGACAGGTTGGTATGAGGCTGACCCCCCGTGCTGTAAAAATCGGTTCACTTTTGCCAATGCTACCCCGGTTTCAGGGAAAGGTTGCAAGGTTTATGTTCATGTGAGGTTTTGTTTATTTGTATGCACGCATGCAGAATGTGTAGACGCGAACCTACATGTGCCTGTTTGTAGGCATGCATTTAATATGCGACTTAAATGTTAATATATCTTTGCAGCTTAGATTATAGATTATTATAGATAGAATGCAAATTACTTCAGTAGAGGGCTTTTGATGCGTGATTCATACATAAACAGCGCTCACCAAATAAATCATCCTTATATTATTATTTATTATTATTACTTTGCCTGACCAGTTGTCTTCATGCGAAAGCAGAAGCTTGTGTGCATGCAATGGCATCTGTTGAACCAGGGTCGAAGTTAAGGTCAATAAGCAAGGCGTGATTCGGACCAACGTTATGCTGTTCCGAATACGCTAGTCAAGAATAGCGACTTGACTCCCTCAAGAGCAAGAACACCGACATTATGATTAGGTAGATATTTTCGAAAATACTGATAACATTAGTATGATTAATATTATATATGATAACATTAGTATGATTAATATTATATATAAGAGACTTTATTTATAGTTGTGTAATTAAAAATAAGAAAATCCAATTTGAAATGGTAGAAGAAAATATTTCCATAATATAGCAAATAAGAAAAAACCATAAAAAAGTGAAAACAACGTATTTTTTTTAAACATGATGCCTTTTTTAAGTAATGCATTTTTTTTGCCTTTATTATTTAGATTAATAAATCAATAAATACGCCTGATTTTTTTCACAATTACTGTTACTCTTATACTAATACCGTAATGTTTAAGAAACAAAAACGACAGATTTAGGGTACAAAGTACTCTTAAGTATATAAAAAAAATATTACTTTTATAATGATGTCTTCTCGTAGCAGGCATTCATCTTGATTCAATGCAATTTAAATGCAGAAGCTCTTAAAAGGGATGAAGTGATTCCACAGATTTGGGTTTTTATATCTTTATTGTATATATTCCTTGACTTATAGGTTGGTATGTGGCTGACCACCCATGCTGTAGAAAATGGTTCACATTGCCAATGTCACCCCTGTAACAGGGAAGGTCGGCAAGTGCTACAGGGTGTATGTCCATTTGAGATTTGGTTTTTATATTGTAGGTTCACATGCGGCATGCGCAAGCGCGAGCTTGTGCATGTCTGCTTGTAAGAATGCATGTAATGTGAATCCCCAATTTTACATATCCTTGCAACTTAGATTATTAGATTAGATATTTTCAGCTTAGTAATTGTACAATTGCTTCTCCCAATAAAGAGGTACGTGTTACACTTCTGTATAAATATATTACTATATAGCTTAGTATGAAACATTTCATTAACTCTCTTTAAGCGCGTAAATAGAAAAATGTACGGAATACACTGCAGCACTCCTACACAGTGATTTAGATTTGATGCATTTTTCTATTTACACGATCGAGGGGAGCTTACATAATGTTTTGTACTAGAGCACCCCCTCACCACATATACATCAACTGTCAGATCAAGCGCTTTCCAATATGTGATCTAATTTAACTCAATCTTCCATTTCATCCCTGACGTAATTTTAAAATTGATACAGACAGATGCCGGATACAAATAAAATATTCCAAACACCGAATATCAAGGGGAAATAGCGCACTACATGATATTTTGTTCTATATCCTAGAAGGCAAGAGCCGGATGTGAAAATCCCTACGTCATCAAATCGCTCTCCCAGTTCTTGTTTACCGTATACGCCAATCTTGTAAAATATGACTTTTTCATGCAGTTGTCTTATGAATCAAATTCTACGCAATCTGAGCTAAGAAAAACCTTAAAACTCGATAATGTGAGAGTTCTTTTAAATATTTTTAAAATAAATTGCTTGTTTTTATAAGAAACATATTTGGTCCAGTACACATGCAAACATTGCTCATGTAAAATTTTCTCAATGGCGTATACGGTATACAAGAACTAAGGCAGCGAACTGCCATGCCAGTCGGAGACATATTTGGGGAGGTACCATGCTTTTTGCATAGGGTTGCCCATTCAATCCTGGAGCATTTTTAGATGCGGCTATTTTTACGTTTAATTTGTCTTTTATCTTTTCCAATGTCACCCCTGTGTCAGGGAAGGTCGGCAGTATATTCATGAGTAATGTATTGATTCCGTTTGTTGTCCTTGGAAGCAATATTAAAATAAACGATAAAGATGGAAATTTCTTCAATCTTTGTTGGCGCTTATTCACCTGATTTCATTTTATTATGAATCCGTTTATTTTGTTTCAGTATTGAATTTCATCGAATAAAAAACTCAAGCTTGATATCAAACTTTGATAATGTAATTCCATAGACGAGAACGGAATGAGTATTATTTTTAACTCAACTTATTGGAAGTAAATTAGGTATCGCTCTCATTCGTATAATAAGAAATATTAAATATATTTTTCAGGGTTCGGTGGTTAACACAGTGAAAGTCCATTGTATATTAATTAAATAACACACAGTTTTAATTCACTTTTATTTTATTTAAATTATGTCTCACGTTTTCGCCTAAAAAGGCATCCTCAGGACAATTTTATTCATTCATAATTTTTAATTCATTCATATCCATCACTTTTTCTTCTTTTGCGCTCGCTTTGTACATCCCATTCTTTCACAATCTCCTCAATCTTTTAACTCCATACTTTTCACGGTCGCTTACCTTCGTCCTGAGGATGCCTTTTTAGGCGAAAACGTGAGACATAATTTAAATAAAATAAAAGTGAATTAAAACCGTGTGTTATTTAATTAATAATAATAGAAATATTAAAATTTATTTTGTAAATTATTTTTTGAATACATAGGTATTTGTATTGACTTTTTTTGTATAGATATAGTTTTGTTGTTTTTATATACTTAAATGTTATTTATTATTTGTATTCCTTGACTTGTAGGTTGGTATAAGGCTGACAACCCATATTGTAACAAATCGTTCACTTTACCAATGTCACCCCTGTGTCAGAGTATGTCAGCAAAAGTTGTAGGGTTTATGTTAATTTGAGGTGTGGATTTTATTTGTAAGTACACATTCAGCATTTGTAATCGTGAACTACACGTGTTTGTTTATGGGCATGCATTTGATAATAGCTTTAAATGTTAATATTTCTTTGCAACTTAGATTATAGATTATTGTAGGGGGGGAGGGGCTCATTCAATAAAGATAATGCCCTTTTTTAGTGAATCATAACTGAAGGATTTCTACATGTTAAGCTAGATCCGGTGAAGGCTAGGTGAACTTGTTGTCCGGTCTTGATAGCAGTGCATGAATATTTCATCTTGTACGAGTATCTTTAAATGTCGGTAAGAGTTGCAGGGCTTATGTTCATTTGAGATAGAGTTTTTATATTGTAGGCTCACTTGCGGCATGTGTTAGCGCGAACTTATACGTGTCTGCTCGTGGGGAATGCGTTTAATATGAATCTTAAATGATATGTATCTTTGCAGCTTATATTTAGATTTTTTGAATAAAATACCTTTCAATATCTAATCTGAAGCGATAAACACTTTATTTACAATTAATTGGATAAGGTTATCGGATAAATTAAATTTATTAAGAAGAAAATATTGATTCCTTGACTCATAGGTTGGTATGAGGCTGACCACTCATACTGTAAAAAAATGGGTCACTTTGCCAATACCACTACTTTTTCAGAGAGATTTGCAGGGTGTCTGTTCGGTTAAGATTGGGTTTGTATATTTTCCACATGCAGTGTGTTTATAATACTAATAATAATATTTTATCTTAGTTGCCGAACTTCCCAGAAAAAAGGGAAACATTGGTAAAGTGAAACATTAATACAGTATGGGTGGTCAGCCTTATACTAACCTATAAGTCAAGGAGACCGCGAACTTATCCGTGTCTGCTTGTGAGAATGTGTTTATTATGAATTTAAAATTAAAATATCTTTACAACTGTGGAAGTTTGCAATTGAATGGGACAAAGTATGATTTTTGTTACATTTTGAGCGGTCAGCCTCATACCTCCGTACGATAGTAATAATAATATTAGGGTGATTTATTTGGTGAGCACTGTTTACGTGTGAATCTACACCTCAAGAACCCTCTGCAAGCTTGGTCATCGCTAAAGAAAGCGCCAATTCTAAAGCAAAACCCTGTTGCTTTGAGGTTGGAAAGACATTTGGTAGAGGTTAGAGGTTTGTGATTTTTTCAACACAACGAAGAGCTTAATTTTTTGAAATGGTATTTTTTGTGCTCCGCTGAGATTCAACCCCTTAACCTTCCAATAACGAGTCCGAAGCGCTAACTACTAGACTAAGAACCGGTCAAATAACGACGATCCACCTAATATAACGCAACCACTAATCTACTGATTGCGCTACTTCAGTGCTTATTTTGGCTTTATCTTTTACTCTTTCTCTACCAATATACCGTTATACATTCGTTTATTTTTACACACTCATTTACGTTTTACAAGTTCGCGCTTAAAAACATGCCTCATGTAGTCCTACAATATAAAAACCCTAATCTCAAATGAACATACACCCTGCAACTCCTGCCGATCTTCCCTGAAACAGGGGCGCCTTTAGGACAAAATGGCCAAAATCTTGTCGGTTACACCAAAACCATACTTAGAAAACGCAGTTGTTTGCTTGGACACAAACAACAAAATAAACATCGACAAGCTATTGGAGTTAGCGCATTAGAAAGAGCGGAAAATTTTAAGTAGGATAGCATTCATAATTCATTTAGACCAAAACGTCGCTTCCTTTTCTGTTACTGTAACTGTAACTCTGTCACCATTCCGCTAGGGGTGGCGAGAGCCTCTGCAGAGCTGCTCCCATTTCTTCCTATCCTTACATATCTCTTTAATTCATTCATATCCATCACCTTTTCTTCTTTTGCGCTCGCTTTGTACATCCCATTCTTTCACAATCTCCTCAATCTTTAACTCCATACTTTTCACGGTCGTTTACCTTCCTTTTAACTGTCCATATGACTTATCTTGTATCTGACTTAGCACGCGCTAGCTTTTCGACTAGGCAACTCGTCTGCGGCAGTGGTAGGGTTAAGGGTACGCCAGGGGTCTAGAGTTACGCGCAATTACTGTTTATTTATAATTCAAGAGCCGGTAACTCTATATCGGTAATCGCACTGCGCTCCCCTATCCTCTTATTGGCAGCAAGCTCCCCTGCTTTTCCCATCTCCACCTTTGCATCGTTAGACTCCTCTTACCTCCGCACATAATGAGGTCCGGACCAGCTTTTTATGCCTTTTCAATTAGGAATAATACGCGACGTGTCTTTTTAACAAGCGTAGCGGACTTTCAGCGCCGTAAAATATCATATTTACTCACTGGAACTGAAACACACAAACGTCCTTTCTCTTTCACGCCTTATTTACTTCATTACTAAAGATCATATAAAGGTAAAGGGTAAAAAGCAAATGCAAGTTGAAAGAGGATATAAAAGTAATGTTATATAAATAACAAATACATAAAAATGTTAGGTAGGTAGGTGTATTAGTTATAGCCGATAAGAGTTGGAGTAATTATTATAGGTACCTAGGAAAGAGAAATTCAATTATGTACCTACTGGAAGATTTATGTTCTGGAAGGTTTCAGCAAAATTGGCTGCTAGTAACTTGAATGGAATATCCAGAGTCATAATAAAAGAAGAGCTTGTATGAAGAAGGTTATGACTCTGGAGGAAATGAAAGAAGTATGCAAGGATAGAAAGAAATGGCGGTTGATCTGTGATGTTGGCGGCTAGGGTTTGTTAAAGTGAAGTTGGTTTTGTGATTTAGTTTTTTATGTCCATGTATATATTGTTATTCTTTGATTTACAAAAATGTAATTTGTCATGTATGTTCCTTGACTTATAGGTTGTTATGCGGCTGACCACCCATAATATAAAAATTGGTTCACTTTGCCAATGTCACCCCTGTTTCAGGGAAGGACGGCAAGAGTTGCAAGGCTTATGTTCATTTGAGATTGGGTTTTTATATTGTAGGTCCACATGCGGCATGTGTTAGCGCGAAATTATACATATCTGCTTGTGGGAATGCATTTAGTATAAATCTTAAATGATATATATCTTTGCAGCTTAGATTAGATTAGATTAGATAACTACTGTCTTTGGGAGTATAAAGGGCTGCAAGCGGCTTGCAAGAGTCAGTCTATATGCGACGGTCTGCTTTTAAACAAGAAAGACAGTGTAAGTGATCACCAACTGTGAAATACATGTAAATTGCTAAACCATAAATGTGAATTGTTAAAAATAAATATAAATTGTTAAATAAATCTAAGTGTAAAATAAATATCTTCTAAAGAAAACCAGTTTTCTTTAATTTTTAGACTTTTTGAACCCTAGAAACACAACAGTAATAGAAAAATAATGTGATGAGATGTTTTTAGACATGTAGAAAGAATGGATGATGAAAGACTTACAAAGTGTGTTTGAAGAAGAAATGTGAAAGGAAAAGAGGAAGAGGAAGACCGGGAAAAGCATGGTTGGTGAAATTGTGAAAGAATGGAATATACAAAGCGAATGTAATGTATGATAAAGGTGATAGATATTATTGAATTGAGAATTATGTAAGGATAGAAAAAAATGAACACAAATCTGCAAGGGATCCAGCCACGCCTAGCGCAAGGGCGACAGAGTTATAGTACAGTATATGGCTTGTAGTTCGAGAGTTATCGCTTTTGACTTACCATTGAAAGTGACTGGTTAGAGTTCATTCTTAGACGTAAAGCCTGTAGAAAAATTGTTATGTTATTTTAAAATAACATGTAAAAAACAATCTCCAAGTGTACAGTGTGTTTTGTGGGCCGAACGGAGCCGAAAGGTCACGGAAGCGGCCGAACTGCCCCGTGTGATCTGATCGGGCCGTCGTTCATCAGTTCCCAGCAAGATGTGAAGAGAGTCAGACGTCAGCGACCAAGCACCAAGCGGTGCAAGAGGGGGCATTACAATGGAGCTCCCTCCTCCCCATCTACTTGGATTTCCTGCCAGCAAGGCACCCGCCTTGTGGACCAGAGGCATAGGAGACATAGTGCATAGGAGCGCCCACCCAGGGGCTCCAACGTGTGGAGGCGTCCGCCTCGTGAGACGCCGCTAGCCTGGGGCGCTGCCCCAGGCCATTCAGTTCAGAACTCCAGCCAACAGAGTAGGGAGTATTTTAGTGACGAGATGCAGGTCGGGCCATTCCCTTATTTCCCCTTTTTTCCCCATATTATTAAAGTAAATAAACCCTTATTTGTTCATGTTAAACTTATCTTTGAATATAAAACCCTTCCCAGGATACAAGTAAGCAATACCAAAGAAAGAGCCCCATGCCCTGAGAGTGATGCTGATGAGAGCTAGCCGGAGTAAGTATCCTGTAGGTACATCCTGGAGATACCTTTCCATTATAAACATAACAAAATATTTTAATTTGCACTATGGTACTTCTTACTGACTTTGTATAACCAAAGATTCATGTTTTCTATTTCAGATTCGCTCACTTAAGCTTGCCAGTATACCTACTAGACTAACTCAGTATGTGTTGTTAAATTAAAGCTAGCAATATTATTCCACTATTAATTATGCCCGGCGCTAAACAAACTCGTCTTGATTGTAAGTAAGCCTAAAACAGCAGCGTGTCTAGCTACGATTCATACCCGTACATAAACTCCTGCAAATTCATTTATATGAGAACGCTACGAAAGGCAACCCAGTCTGCTCAAAGCGGGAATTGTAGAAGCCGCGGACTGCGCTTTATTATTATTTTGAATACAAAATTTATACAGCGCCTTTTATGACAGTGTGTCACTACAAAGGCAATTGTCCATATGATTGGACGAAGAGGTGAGTCTTGAGACGTCTTTAAAACAGTCTCTCGAAATCCAGTTCCCTCAGTGAGACGGGAATAGCATGCCAAGTCATTGGCCGCCTTGAATGCCCTGTCTCCAAAAACAGTGCGGGGCCTTCTTGCAGGGATGTCCAGGCAGCTGCTTATTGATGTAGCTGACCTCAGTGTTTGTCCGCGCGAGGTTACAGTTGCTGGAGACACCAGCTCCATCAGGTACCCAGGAGCACTCCCAGAGCTTTAAAGGTGAGCAAACCGACTTTGAAGGTGATCCTCTCATAGATTTTCAGCCATGCAGAGCTTGAAGGTGAGGAGTGATGTAGCAGGACTTTACAGCCCCATATATAAGTATAACTGCGGCGTTCTGTAGCGATTGAAGCCTATTGAGCTGATTTTTGGGCTGGATAGCATAGATTGCATTGCAATAGTCGAGTCTAGCCACCACAAAAGAGTTCACAATCGCCTTTTTAGCACTTCTAGGCAGACTTTTAACCACAGTCTTAATTTGACGGAGAGCAAAGAAATCGGATCTGACAGTATTTGATACTTGAGTATGTGTTAGTCCATTCAAGCTCCGAGAAGTTTAATGCTGGTGGACGGGTTGACGTATACTCTGCAGATTCTGATGGGTTACAAGTCAAGAAAATCCTCGCGCTTCTTAGCTTTATGTCTTTTAATGATAATAAGTAAGTAGGACAGAAAAATAAGTTCAGATAAAAAAAACGCTACAAAGCTACTAAGCTCAACGTAAAGTGTTGTGGACGGGGTCGCATGTGGCGAGTTGAAGCTTTTTATTTTTACAGGTATGGTGGCCGGCCTTACGCCAACATTCAGTTGAAGTGGAGGGCTTACGAGCTAGAGTGATGAATTTTAGACGCTCTACATTTTTGTGTTTATTTCAAACCCAAAATAAAATACCAGCAAGGTGTACTCAACCTTCACAATAAATGAGTACCAGGCCATTTGGGAGCTGACAAAACCTCGACTTCAATTGAAATTGTTGGCTTAAGGCCGGCTCCCTTACCTATTAAATTAAATAGCTTCCACTCGCCAAAAACGAAGCAATGAAGTTACACTACATATATATATTTATATATATATATATATATAAATATATATATATACAAATATATATAGCTTAGTAGCTTTTTAAATGCATTACATATGTCTGAATAGGTCCTTGTGTTTGCCAATTGTGGATAATATTGAAATTTGTTAATATGATTTTTTTTTAAATGAAGTTCTACAAAGTTTCCGCAAAACGTTTCATAAATTTCATTAAAAAACACATATTGAAATGCAAAACCAAATGTCTATAAGTCGAACTCAACAAACGGCATCTTGCCATTGCAATAGTTAACGTTCGGCTTGAATATTATTTCTATAAATTACCCGGCAAATTTGTTTTGAATGAGCCCACCAGGGTTTACCTTTAGAAAATAGAAGCTCGTGATTATCATCATTAGGAAACGATAGCAATACACCTCGCTCCATACAGAAACAAAAATATCGTATCACGTAATACTTCAAATTTAGTCGTTCTGTCATTGCAATGTAACTTATTAAGCTACACACATAATGCAACTTTTTAGCGCGTTGTTCCCGAAATCAAGAAACAAGGGTCCAGTCTGACTGACCAGCCAGGGGTTAACACTTCTGACTCGTTGTGGGTTCAAACCCAGCGGAGCACAAAAAAATACCATTTATGTTTTCAAATATGCTCTTCGCTGGGTAAAAAATTCATATATCTTTAACAAAGTCTGGTCACTAAAGATCCATCCAGCCTTACAGCGACTGGGTCTTGACTGAGAAATTTCGCTATCTACAGCAACGACCAAGCTCGCAGAGGGCTCTTGAGGTGTGATTCACATAAAAACAGTGCTCACCAAATAAAAACCAGTTGTAAATATTTAAAAATATAAATGGTAAAACATTGTTTTAATTCACTTTATTCTTTTATTTTTAAAGTGAATTAAAACAATGTTTTACCATTTATATTTTTAAATATTTATAAAAATGGACTTTCACTGTGTTAACAGATCAACACTAAAAAATATTAAAAACCAGTTGCACTATATTTGAGCCTTGTGTTTTTGGGTATTCAAGAACCCGTAAAAAGCATCACAACTACGCTAAACCTTCAGTGTTACTTATTTTGTGTGTGGGTTTCTCAGCTTCCGAGGGGGCTGGTACTCATTTCTCGTGATGTCTGAGTAAATCTTGTCGGGCTTATATTTTGGGCTTAAACAAACATCGAAACGGAAAATACTTTCAGACACTCTCGGTGGGACTCCAACTGGAGCTGTCATACACCCTGCAACTCCTACCGATCTTCCCTGAAACAGGGGCGACATTGGCAAAGTGAACCATTTTCTACAGCATGGGGGGTCAGCGGCATACCAACCTATAAGTCAAGGAACATACACACAAATTACATTTTTAAAATCAAAAAATAATAATATGTATGGACATCAAAAACAAAACAGAAAACAAATTCTAATTTGAAAAACTCTAGCCACCAACATAACAGATCAATCGCCATTTCTTTTTGTATTTACATACTTCTTTCATTTTCTCCAGAGTCATAACCTTCTTCATACTGGCTCTCCTTTTATTATGACTCTGGATATTCGCAGTTTCGGAAATTTGGTCCATTTATACCTTTCTCGGTCTTCCTCGTAACACTCTTTAATACGCTGGATTACACCCGCTTGGACCTCTCAATCATAGCACCGGCTGTTTTGTAGACAACAAAGGAATCACCTGTGAGTGTATTATCATATTTCTCGCTGTGTTTTGTAGAATCATGCGATGATTTGTTACTTTCTGTAGTTTCCATTGCTAGGATTGAGCCACCGCAGAGTACAGCATCCTTAGTGCGAGTTGCAAAACTTGAGAAAAGTAAAGTTTACGGAAAATATAAAAGCGTGATTTTTCCCAAAATCTGCCGTTTTTGTTTCTTACACTTGGTGGTCTTAGCAAAAGAGTTACAGTGATGAAGAAAATCAAGTTCAAACAAACAAAAACGGCAGATTTTGGGGGAAATCACTCTTTAATAGTTGCCGTAAATTTTCTATTATTCAAGTTTTGCAACTCATACTAAGGGTATAGAACTCGTATTCCTTTGGGACCCGCGCAACACAGACAAAGAACGGCTGCAACGCAAAAGCGTCCGAGGCTTTTAGGTATTTTACACTTCAACATCATACTCGTACTATTACACTTTCAAGATTTATTTAAGCTGAGATTGCCAAGTTTTTTTTTTGTTTTTTTTTAAGAAATCCTGTGCGGGAGACTCCCTAGATTCTAAAGACTCTAGGGGTCTATGACACTTGTTGTAGTGCCGCAGAGGTGTACGAGCTTGGTCGTCGCTATAAAGCGCCAATACTCAAGCAAGACCCAGTTGCTCTAAGGCTGGATGGACCTTTGGTGACCGGTCATTGGTAAAGGTTTATGAATTTTTAAACCCAGCGAAGAGCACATTCGAAATATAAATGGTATTTTTTTTTGTGCTCCGCCGGGATCCGAATCCACAACCTTCCATTTACGAGTCCAAAGTGTTGCCACTACGGACTACGGACCGGTCCAAGATGCCAATGACACGCGGTGTACCTGAGCGGTTACCCATCCAAGCACTGACCACGCCCAATGTTGCTTAGTTTATTTTCATTTGAAGTTGAATTAATTGTAAATAAAGTTGCAAGTGTCTGCTGGTGTGCATGCATTAATTGTTCCTCTTCACACGGTCTGGCACGGTACTGAATCGGGAAGCGCGTTGTATAATTGATAGATGATTTTTTTTCAAACCATCCGGTTCCAATTCGTTGACGTATAGGTTGGTATGAGGCTGACCATCTATACTATAAAAAAAAAGGTTCACTTTTCTTATTATGTTTATGTGCATTTGAGTTTGAATCTTAATTTACAAGAACACAAGCAGCTGTAAGCGCTAACTTACACTTGTCTATTTGTGGGCATGCATTCAATATGAATTTTAAATCATTTTTAGGGTTTGGTGGTGTACACAGTAAAAGTCCATTGTATATTAAGTAAATAAACAAAGTTTTAACTCACTTTTATAATTTTATTTCTGTCTAGCACTTTCGCCTACAAGGCATCTTAAGGACAATGTTGTCCTAGACAAATGCTAGACAGAAATAAAATTATAAAAGTGAATTAATACTTTGTTTATTTAATGAATATGAATTTTAAATGTTAATATATCTTTAAAACTTAGATTATAGATTATTACCTATATCAAAAACACCGTAAAGGGCATTTTCTGGTTTTCATATATTTATCTATAATCTAGGTTGCATGGATATATTCATTTAAAGTTCTCAAATGCATGCCCACAAACAAACAAGTGTAGTTCGCGTTTACAAATGCTGAATGTGCACTTACAAATAAAATCCAAACCTCAAATGAACATAAGTCCTACAGCTTTGGCCGACCTTCCCTGACACACGGGTGACATTGGAAAAGTGAACCATTTTTTACAGTATGGGTGGTCAGCCTCATACCAACCTATAAGTTAAGGAATGCCATTTTCGAATAAACCGCCTTTGGTTCCATACGAATCTGAATTTAAAACACATTTTTTTTGTTTTTCTTTGTAAATGAAATGAAATCAGACGGTGTCTTATTTATTGTTGAAATGTATTTTTGTTGTTGCCATCTCGGCAATCGCTTGACAATAATTCCGTGGCGCTTCCACATAGGTAGGCGGATTCGCAGGCGGGGCAGTTGTCTGGATGGGCGGGTTCTTCTCCGCCCCTGCGATCTTCCAAATCAGAAGTTCTCACTCACAATAATGCCGTGTGATGGAACCAAGCAACCGCAAGCTCGGAGAACTAATGCGCCCAAACAGGCATACAAACTCGCCTCATCTCACAACATTCACGACAAGATTATCTGACAAACAATAAACAATGTTATAATCATTGGAATATATATTTTTGTTGTTATTGCCAAGTAATTGCCAAGTCCGGTCGATAGCTCAGTTGGTAGAGTGCTTGCATTCCATGCCGCGAGCTCGTGTTCGAATCCCACCGAGGGTGTCAGAAATGATTTCCCGTTTCGGTTTTTATTTCAAACCCCAAAATCAAATACCGGCAAGGCTTACTCAGCCTTCACAAGAAATGAGTACCAGCCCTTTCGGGAGCTGGGAAACCCCCGCTTCAACTGAAGTGGTTGGCGTAAGGCCCGCCCCCTTACCTGTAAAAATAAAAAGGTTCAACTGGCCACATGCGACCCCTTCGGGGGTAACGCGGCAAGCAGTTACACTATATTTGTAGCTTAGTTGCGTTTTTTTGTGTTAATAGACCTAAGGTTGGGCAAAATATAAATTAGCATTAATGTGTAATTTTTTTTAATTTACTTAATTTTTCCACTCAGAGAATTGCTTAACAGTCATGGAGATATAATTCAATGGAGGGGCTATGACTGTGATTTAGTACCAATCAACATGATGCACCGTCTTTGACACCAAACATTGTTTATAATGCTGTCTCGCTCACGACATATGAAATGCTTTTCTCATTTATTTTGCTCTGTAAGCATCGTATCTCTACTCCGTCTTCAATATATTAACATATCACCATAGAAACCATGAAATCACCATGGCAAAGGACTTTGTTACAAGTGTTGTTGAAAGTATGAAAATATCTGGTAAATTCCGAATTCAAAAATGTTCCGACCTCATTGTGTACGGGATGTTTTTCACAAGTATCTATTACCGCGAGCATAGAAGATATATACTTGAATAAGGAAGTATGTACCTACATGCTTGAAAATGGCTAGTTCTAAAAATAAGTTCTAAAAAATTTTAAAAATCTGTTGAGTGAAACTTCTCATAGTAAGTGAACTAATTACAAGGAAGTGCACATGAAAAACTCCAGGATTTTCGCACTTATTTGGTGTTTTCTCTCATTAAAATAAGGAAAAAGATGCATTTATCTAAGAAACCCATATTTACTTAATGTCACAGTTTTACCTTAAAGGTGTCGAAATGAAAATGAATAAAAAATGTTGAGAAAAGAAAAGAGTTTTTTTTTTCAAGAATATCATTCATGTATTATGTAGGAAAGTTTGTAAGATAATAATAAACCATAAAGGGTATGCAAAGACCGCGAACCGCGCGGAGAAGCACCGATTGTGCCCGAAGTTTTAATGGCGTTACGAGGGTCGTTATCGGGGATGTTGAGTGAGCGTTCGGAAATTTTAAATAGTGGATCGCCTGCCGCGGCCGACCGACCAAAACTTTTAGCACAATAGGCACCATGACTTTGAATATTTCAAATAAATTGTTCAAACTTTTCGAAAATCAACGTATCAACCTGCGTACTGATATACTGCGCTGAGCGCAGATGGCTCCTCGAGAAATACCCGTCAGGGAGGCTTTCCCGTCAGGCACATTAGCTTCAGTAACATCGAAATTCTAGGGAAGGGCGGGTTCTTTAGAGTCATGCAATAGCCTCTGATCTGGAGGACTTTCTTTTCTTTGACACGAATAGAGTTACGCTAGCTGATTAACTTCAGCCACTTATAATAGAAAAAAATATTGTAATGTTGTTAACCGAGTGAAGCAACTCCGCATGAGTTGTATGAACTGGGTGGGAGGTGGTGGGAGAGTGTCAACCTGCTCGAGGGTGAATGCGTGAAGCGCTCATAAGATCAAACTAAAATTCAAATGTGATTACACTTGACTCTGGAGGAAATGGAAGAAGTATGTAAGGACAGAAAGAAATGGCGGTTGATCTGTAATGTTGGCGGCTGGGTTGTTTAAATTAAAATTTGTTTTCTGTTAGTTTTTGATGTCCGTACAAATTATAATTTAGTAATTTTAAAAATGTAATTTGTCATGTATATTCCTTGACTTATAGGTTGGTATGCGGCTGACCACCCATACTGTAAAAATGGTTCACTTTGCCAATGTCACCCCTGTTTCAGGGAAGGTCGGCAGGAGTTTCAGGGTATATTTTTATTTGAGATTCGGGTTTTTATATTGTAGGTCCACAGCGGTATGTTTAAGCGCGAATTTATACGTGTCTGCAAGTGAAAATGCATATAATGTGAATCTTTAATGTTACATATATTTGCAACTTAGATTAGATTACACACCCAACACTACTAAAAAATGTACCAAGGATGTTGAAAAGCATCGTGGTTGACGAACCTCAGACACTGATTTAACAAATTCATATCCTGGTATTCAGCAGCAACAAAATGTATAACAAAAATTGACGATCACGTTGATTAATCAAAACATTAATTAGATAATCAATGTTTTTTTTTTACAAAAATCTCTTGCAGAAGACGAGCGTTGAAATCCTAGGATCGGTCATTTATTTTCTTCTCTATTCTTTTCTACCCAAGGCAATCGTCTTGTGACTTGCGTTCAAATATCAAAATATCTTGTCATCTTCCATTATTTAGTAAAAATCGTTAGATGACTGCTGACGTTTATTAAAATAGTACAAAGGACAAGTCGCTTCACTATCATAATTTATCTTTGTACGAGTCGTTTATATTATATTGAGGTGGAAATCTAGATTTTTTTATTATGTAGATTTTCGGCAGTAACTTTGTACACTCCATTTTAACAGATTAAATGAAAATCCTTTGTTGAAGTTCACAGAGAGTTATATTTATAAACACGACTATATTTTGCACCTGAAGATGGGATGTTCTGCGGTCCCGAAACCGGTCGTGTTTCATAAATATAACTCACTGTAAACTTTAACAAAGAATTTTCATTTAAATCTGCTACATTTTTTTCATTATGAAATACGAAAACACAGTATTTTCACACATTACATTTCTGGTTTTTTTTTAAATATATATTCTATGGTTTTCATAAATTTATCTCATTGCAAAATAAATCTTAGATATCCGCCTTTTGTTCTATACGGATCTTAATTGAAAAAAATGTTTTTTGTTATTCTTTGTAGATGAAATGAAATCAGACTGCTGACGTTTGTTAAAAAAGTCCGAAGGATAAGTCGCTTCACTTTCATAACTAGAAGATCCTTCAGTGTGTTCAGATGTAAGGCAGCCTCTTACCTGCCAAACTGCGGTCCAACTGCAGGCGCGTACAGAGAACTAGCCGTGATGGCGTGGTCAGGAATTCTTCCTTC
Organism: Agapetus fuscipes; assembly: GCA_951799405.1. Taxonomy (NCBI): domain Eukaryota; kingdom Metazoa; phylum Arthropoda; class Insecta; order Trichoptera; family Glossosomatidae; genus Agapetus; species Agapetus fuscipes. The sequence continues at coordinate 779,713 of OX637332.1, forward strand.
CTCCATTCCTAGCGGCGACTTGCACTCTCCTGAAAACACACAATGTAATCAATGAAATCCTGTGCGGGAGACTACCTAGATTCTAGAGACTCTAGGGGTCTATGACACTTGTTGTAGTGCCGCAGAGGTGTACGAGCTTGGTCGTCGCTACAAAGCGCCAATACTCAAACAAGACCCAGTAGCTGTAAGGCTGGATGGACCTTTGGTGACCGGTCATTGGTAAGGTTTATGAATTTTTTCAACCCAGCGAAGAGCAAATTTGAAAATATAAATGGTATATTTGTTGTGCTCCGTCGGGATTCGAACCCACAACCTTCCCATTCAGAGTCCGCAGTGTTACCACTGAGCTACGGACTGGTCAAATTTAAATAAAATGCCACAATTTATTTTTACAGAATTTATTTTTCACAATTTATTTCACAACTTGACAATCACTGTTTACAGATGTTACTCAGCAAATTGCTCTCTTGCGACTCTGGTATCCGTATCATTTTGATCTCTTTTATAATGAACCAGAGAGGTCTTTCTCGCATTTACTAGATTATTCCACCACCAGACCATTTGTACACAATCACTAGAACGTCATTCCAAGGCACGAATACATTCATAGACCACGATGGTTCTATATTACGTGCATTGGTATGCGTAGTCACTTTGGTTTCATAGCCCGTCATAAGGTTTATGCGTGTATAAGCGCACATATTTCAAGTTCGCAATAATATTGTTATGAATACAAAAGAATGTGATGAGATGGTTTGGGCATGTGGAAAGAATGAGTGATGATAGACTGACAAAGTATATATACAGAGGAAGTGTGAAAGGAAAAAGAGGAAAGGGACGACCGAAAACAGTATGGAGTGATCAGTTTGAGGATATTGTGAAAGCCGCAGGTTGCCGACCTCTGCCCATTGGATTACAGATCGGAGGTATCTTCATATGACCAGAAAAAAAAATGTCTGATAAATTACATTCTTCGTTACAAATTTATTTGATGAAAAAAAAATATGCATGATGCAAATAATAGCATTAAAGTTCGCCGGCTTGCTATAATTTGTAATAGATTAATTTGATTATAGAAAATTTCGGGTCCAAATTTATCACATGAAGCGAGTTTCCCGCTCGTCCCCTGCTGTTCTCCCCTCAATTTACATGTACTCGTAAACAGGTACTCGCAGACATCCCTAAAATGTATTCCAATGTTATTTTTTTGTACCGGCACATGATTGGTCAACGTCCCCCAAAACAATCCCATGTAGTGAATTATTTCGCACATTGGCGCAACAATTCTAAGCGACAATTCACGATAGAAATATTTGTTTTTTTAATCTGCAAAATGAAAACAATCATGATATGTGCTGTTTCTTTTACTTGACATGTGTTGTTCATACTGTTACGTTTTCTCCTGGATTCTCTTTTTAATTAAAATGCGAGAATTTATTTTTCACAATTTACAATGTATTTCACAACTTGAAAATTCGCTCCCCCAGTTCTTGTTTACCGTATACGCCAATCTTGTCAAATATGGCTTTTTCATGCAGTTGTCTTATGAATCAAATTCTGCACAATCTGAGCTAAGAAAAACCGTAAAACTTGATAATGTGAGAGTTGTTTTAAATATTTATAATATAATTTTTTTGTTTTTATAAGACACATTGGTCCAGTACACATGCAAACATTGCTCATGTAAAATTTTCTCAATGTCGTTTACGATAAACAAGAACTAAGGCAGCGAATTACTGTTTATAGGTGTTACTTAGCTAATTGCTTTCTTTCGACTGTTGTCCGTCACATTTTGATCTCTTTTATAATAAACCAGAGGGGTCTTTCTCGCACTTACTAGATTATTCTCCCACCAGAATGTTATGTACACACACTAATACAATTCACTATTACGTCATTCCAATGCACGACTACTCCTAGATGGTTCTATAGTACGTGTATAGGTGTATGCGTGTATAAGCGCACGTATTTCAAGTTTGTGACATTGGATTTCATTTCACATGTTTCAAAGCATTGTTAATTTTTATTTTTGTAACTCATATATAATTTTATTTTATTTATTTGTCCTGCATTGTGATTGAATTTTATTTTTGTTGAAATTTTAATTTTCTTCAATTTGTCTTTGAATATTGTTTTCTATCTAACTTGTAATTTTATACTAATAACCGCCAGTTTCTTTTTTAAGAACAGAATAAATATTCGATGTAGAAGGCCCTGGTGGTGATTTTTCACAGTACGACGCTAAAGAAAAAATAAATAAATAATAAATAAATATTATTGCCTTAAAACGATTGCATGAAAGAGAAATCTTTAGCTTCTGCCAGACCACTGTCTCAGGTTCTTCAACCAAGATGTTCTCTTTTTATCTGAGCTCGTTTTCACTCAATTATTTCCTATATGAGGAGATACAGGGGTGAACGCTAATAAAAGTTATTGTTGTGCTAAGATGGTTTGGGCATATGGAGAGTATGAATGATGAAAGACTGACGAAGAAAGTATATGTTGCAAGAATAGATGGATGTCGTGGTAGAGGAAGACCGAGAAAGATATGGATTAATCAAATTTCCGAAATAGCGAATGAATGGGATATCCACAGTCATAATAAAAGGAAGGCTTGCATTAAAAAAGGTTATGACTCTGGATGAAATGAAAGAAGTATGCAAGGACCGAAAAAAATGGCGGTTGATCTGTAATGCTGGCATTTAAGGCTTAGTCTTTAAAAAATATATTTTTCACTTTTTTACAGAATATGTTTTGTAGGATTTAATTTTTACTGTTTAATTGTTCAGTTTTTGTTTGTTTTATATACTTAAATGTAATTAATTGTTTGTATTCCTTGACTTATATGTTGGTATGAGGCTGACCACCCATACTGTAAGAAATGGTTCACTTTGCCAATGTCACTTCTGTTTCAGGGAAGCTCGGCAAGAGTTGCAGGGTGTATGTTTATTTGAGATTGGGTTTTTATATTGTAGGTCCACTTGCGGCATGTGTTAGCGCGAACTTATACATATCTGCTTGTGGGAATGCATTTAATTTGAATCTTAAATGATATCAATAATAATCGTCATAAAATAATTAATAACAATGTTGCTATTACCTCCTTGGGCGCATGTGTTTTATTACTGATTGATCAGAATGGGCAATTACAGTAATTGCCGGCAGGATCCCCGCCGTACGGGACTCCACCCTCCACGCATATGGGACTTTTTACTCCACTCTACAAATTATATTGCTGTGTTTGCCAAAATATCCCTGTTGCTCGGAAAAGTGCGGGCTACCAACAAATATCGAGAAAAAGTACGAGTGACAAACAAATACATATCTGAAAGTAGTACTAGTGACCAACAAATATCTGAAAGTAGAACGATTGAACAACAAATATCAAAAAATTGTACGAGTGACCAACAAATATCTAAAAAATTTACAAGTCTAATCTAATCTAAGCTGCAAAGATCCATATAATTTAAGATTCATTTTAAACGCATTCCCACAATCAGACTTGTAAAAGCTCGCGCAAACACACGGCATGTGGACCTACAATATAAAAAACCCAATCTCAAATGTACATAGGCCCTGCAGCTCTTGCCGAACCTCCCTGAAACAGGGGTGACATTGACAAATTGAACCATTTTTTTACAGTAAGGGTGGTCAGCCTCATACCAAACTATAAATCAAGGAATACAAACAATTAATTACATTTAAGTATATAAAACAAACAAACACTAAAAAATTAAACAGTAAAAGTTAAAACCTACACAACGTATTCTATAAAAAAGTGAAAAATATTTTTTTAACGTGTCAGCCTTAAACGCCATCATTACAGATCAACCGCAATTTCTTTCGGTCGTTGCATACTTCTTTTATTTCATCCAGAGTCATAACCTTTTTCATACAGGCTACCAACAAATATCTGAAAGTAGTACTAGTGACCAACAAATATCATAAAATTGTACGAGTGGCCAACAAATATCTAAAAATACTACGAGTGACGTATTATGCTGCATGCTGCTTGACCGGTCCGCAGTCCAGTGGTAACACTTCGGACTCGTAAATAGAAGGTTGTGGGTTCGAATTTCGGCGGAGAAAAAAAAAATATACCATTTATATTTTCAAATTTGCTCTTCGCTGGGTTAAAAAATTCATAAACCTTCACCAAAGAGAGGTCATCAAAAAGTTCATCGAGCCTTACAGCAACTGGGTCTTGCTTGAGAATTGGCGCTTTCTACAGCGACGACCAAGCTCGCAGAGGGCTCTTGAGGTGTGATACACACAAAAACAGCCTCAAATAAATCAGCCTCATTTAATTTTTTAATTTTAATGTGTATGTACTTAAAGAAAACAGCAAAATCTCAACCGAACAGACACCCTGCAGCTCTCCCTGAAAAAGTTAGTGGCATTAGGAAAGCGAACCATTTCTTACATATTAGTCAAGAAACTTTATTCCATAATATGCAAACTTCGCAGACAACTTAAAAAAAATGTTTATATTACAATTATTCAAACTCTCCAATTGTTATACATCTTTTCAAATTTATATTTCCAACGGCGAGATTTATTATTCAACATTTTTTGTGTGCGTTTTTTTTTTGCTCTTATTTTTATAAACAACCGAAAAAAATCTAAATTACTTTTACAACATTAGCATAATAGAAAATATTTCTTTATTAAAAAAAAAATCACAAAAGAGATACAAGCTCGCGCGCTCGACTTGGATACATAATTTAAGCCGGGACTAAAAATGGCGCTATTTTCCAGCACGCTGTTTCGTCTGAACAATTGTGTTTTCTTTGCGGATTCCCGCGCTGATTGTGAAATATCTTCGCGGTACACTGATTCCAATATAAATATTCTCGGGCCAGAAGCAAGAATAACTCCGAGCCGCCCTAAAAATGCTTAATACATTGTATTTTGTGAAATTCCCGCAGACCCCCGCGGCTACGACTTGAAACAAATAATTTTGCTTCAGCTCTGAATAAAAAATATATAATCACTTTGTTGGGCCAAGGTAAGTGGTTAATAATAAAGAAAATGGGGAATAAAAATAACGTATTTGTCTAGAAAATAATGACGAATTTATTTTATTACAAAAGCACTGTAACTGTAACTCCGTCGCCATTCCGCTAGGGGTGGCCAGAGCATCTGCAGAGATGCCTCCATTTTTTCCTATTCTTACATACCTCTTTCAATTCATTCATATCCATCACTTTTTTCATGTATTTTCTTATTTTACGCTCGGTTTGTACAATTCATTCTTTCACAATCTCCTCAATCTGTTCACTCCATACTTTTCTCGGTCGTCCCTTCCCTCTTTTTCCTTCCACACTTTCTTTGTATACATACTTTGTCAGTCTATCGTCATTCATTCTTTCCACATGCCCTAACATCTCATCACATTCTTTTGTACCTTATCTTTCACATCTTCTTTCAAATTACATTTTTTTTACCCATTCATTCCTAACTCTATCCCTCAGAGTTTTTCCTGTCATGCTTCTCAAATGCTTCATTTCCACCGTACATACTTTACTCATTTCGCTATCATTCACTGTCCATGCTTCACTTCCATACATCAAAGTCGTATGTAAATTAATGTAAATGTCATTGGAATAAGAAAAGGTTTTGAGTTGAGGAAAATTAATGAAACGTCCGGCTGATAGCTCAGTTGGTATAGTGCTTGCATTCCATGCCGTGAGCTCGGGTTCGAATCTCACCGAGGGTGTCAGAAATGATTTCCCGTTTCAATGTTTATTTAAAATCCCAAAATAAAATACCGACAAGGTTTACTCAGCTTTCACAAGGAATGAGTACCAGCCCCCTCAGAAGCTGGGAAATCCCCACTTCAAATGAAATCTAATCTAAGTTGCAAATATATGTAACATTTAAGATTCACATTATATGCATTTTAACAGACAGACACGTATAAGTTCGCGCTTAAACATGCCGCATGTGGACCTACAATATAAAAGGACCCGAATCTCAAATGTACATACACCCTGCAACTCCTGCCGACCTTCCCTGAAACAGGGGTGACATTGCCAAAGTGAACCATTTTCTACAGCATGGGTGGTCAGCCGCGTGCCAACCTACAAGTCAAGGAACATACATAAACAAATTACATTTTTTTAAATCAATAAATAATAATATGTTTGGACATAAAAAAACAAATTCTAATTTTAAAAACTTATATTCGCCAACATTACAGATTAACAGCCATTTCTTTCTGTCCTTACACACTTCTTTAATTTCCTCCAGAGTCATAATCTTCTTAATCAAGCAAACCTCAAATGAACATTAACCCTGCACCTTTTGCCGACCTTCCCTGAAACAGGGGTGACATTGGCAAAGTGGACCATATTTTACAGTATGGTCTGTCAGCCTCATATCAACAACTAATATAGTACTCGTTATGCTATACAATATAGTATTAATTATTCAATATTAGAATGAATTCTTTAGTAAGCTGCATTTCCTCCAGAGTCATAACCTTTTTCATACAGGTTTTCCTTGTATTATGGCTCTGAATATTCCATTCATTATTTACCTGTAAAAATAAATAGGTTCCACTCACCACTTTCGAAGGCTTGTATCCGATGCAGGCAGCTCAGCGCTAAGAGTTTGATTGTCCAGCACAACCAGGTCTGCCCCGACCAGCGCCCCATCGTTTCAGTTTTACATTCACCCTCCGGTGTTGGCTCAACTTGCGGCCGAGCAGAGCATGGCGAGTTCTTCAGCCATCACTGGTCTCAACAGTCACATCTAGGCGTGAGACATGCTTAAGAGAGAGCCGGGGTGGTGGGCTGCTCGTGACAATGTCTGAAACAAAAGGAATCATTCCATTAGTTCAAAAGTGCTAGAAGAGTCTCAAATACAATTTATATCTAGATCTAAATAAATCTAAATCTAAGCTGCAAAGATACATATCATATTTTAAGATTCATATTATTAATAATAATAATAATATATATCTTTATTTCAGCCTAGTCACGCGGATGGTGAAATACGTGACTAGCCATATTGAATTTTATAACAGTATATCAATATACATAGGAGGATGCATATAAGAATGATGAGTTAAAGTAGAGAAAAAAAAAATACAGGGAAAGCGAAATACATGTGAGAAAATATAAATAAAAAAGAAAGCATAGATATATGAGAAAAAATGACAGAAATACACAGAAACAAGAAAGCAAAATACAAATGAGAAAATATAAAAAGAAAGCATACAAGAGAAAAGTTAACAATAATACACAGAAAAAAGAGAAGAAACAAAAAATGCATGAACACTGGTACACGGAAAAGAAATGAATGGAAGTAACCAAAGAAAATATTTTACTAGAGAAGGAATCAAAGTTATGGCTGAACGCATTATTACGTATAAGTTCGAGCTTACTCGTAGACCTACAATATAAAAACTCAATCTCAAATAAACATAAGCCCTGCAACTCTTGCCGACCTTCCCTGAAAAAGGGGTGACCATTTTTACAGTATGGGTGGTCAGCCTCATACCAACCTATAATTCAAGAAAAGAGTTTATTCTACAAAAAATACGAGAAAACAACAGTGAAGTATGTCTGCTCTGTTATTATAGTAAAATTGGGTTTGCGTTGCAATATATAAGGGTTTTCAACAAGAACTTTTTTTTTCGAAGAAGTTTTTTTGAAGAAGTTTTTTTCAAAAAGAGTAGCACCAACAACATTATTTTTTTGACATATCAATAGTAGAGACTTCAGCAATTGTTACTACGAATTCAATTTTGTTAACAAATTGAAATAAAATAAAATAAAATCAGATGAAAATGGTAGGTCTGTACAAGTAACACAAATTGGTGCTTTTTGGTGCAAAGTCATTCCTTGTATTAAAAAACAATATCACCTAAGGAATCTACACTGATTTCTGAATCTATCACAAACTGTAATCTTACATGTGTGATGATTCAGAATGTTCTTCATGTATCTATGTATCTTCAAATTATGTATAATAGTGGTTGTAAAGATGATGAACATTTCAAATTAATATCATGTGAGTTTAGCGTGATAATTCATTTCTAATCATAAAGTAAGATTCAAACTTTCAATGAACATAAATCCTTGTCAAATTTCCCTGAAGCAGGGGTAACATTTGCAGAAGTGGACCAATTTTTACAAAATAGCTAGTCAGCTTCATAACAACCCACAAGTCAGGGTAAATCTTCATGAAAAATACAGTATCAGATGTACTCTTTAGGCACAAATAGGAATAGATTACAAAATGTAATTCAAAATGAAATGATTCGTATAACTGCAAACGCCGTCATCTCTAAAATTTATGATTTTTGAGATAATGATTGCATTTGATTCTGCGCAGTGTAACAAATCATTTTTAGTGTGCAATATAATGTAAACCTTACTGAATCCTTCATAATTTTAATTGAAAAAGTATGATTTCGTGCTAACACCGTCATCTCCAACTGGTTTTTTTTTACCAGTTTACAAGTTTATTTTTCTCAAAATCATCGCGTAAGGCGTTTGCATTTATACGACTCAAATGATGTATTGTGTTTGTTAAGTCTTGTTTAAAATTCAGTGTTAGATTTGGAAACAATGGCTGATGTTGATAAGACAGACTCCGCGCAGAAAAGAGCATTCTCACCTTTGCAGCTCGCATGAATTAGCTACAAACACACGCTGAAGTTAGTTAATAATTTCGCCCGGAGTTAAACATGCGAGTCTATTACGGAGCTGGCTGGTGTGCTCGTACATACACTGCTTTATTATTTATGTCTGGTGTTGCCGGGATGAGAGACTGGCACAACTGGGATTGAGACTGGAAAAACTGGGATTGAAGAAACCGAGATTCATCATCTAATTTCATAAAATGTCAATAAATTATAGGTCATCTAAGATGAAACTGCAAGAGTTGGCCGAGCAAGAGTAAAACATTAAAAACTTGGACTGACTGTTTTTTTTTTTTTTTTTAATAAATCCTGTGCAGGAGACTACCTAGATTGTAGAGACTTTAGGGGTCTATGACACTTGTTGTAGTGCCGCAGAGGTGTACGAGCTTGATCGTCGCTACAAAGCGTCAATACTCAAGCAAGACCCAGTTGCTGTAAGGCTGGATGGACCTTTAGTGACCGGTCTTTGGTAAAGGTTTTATGATTTTTTTCAACCCAGCGAAGAGCATATTTGGAAATACAAATGGTATATTTTTTGTGCTCCGGCGGGATCCGAATCCACAACCTTCCATTTACGAGTCCGACGTGTTGCCCCTGGACTACGGACCGGTCAAGCCAATGAATATGTTTTTTTTTGTGTGAATGTGTAAGCAATCTCTTGAAATAACCAGATTTGGTCACTGTTTACAACTCTTGGAAAAGCTATTCCAGCAGGATAGACTCTTCTTCTTCTTGTGCCACTTCTAACGAAGATCGGCGATCATCATAGCTATTTTGAGTTTTGATGCTACGGCTCTAAATAGGGACTTGGTGCTTCTGCCGAACCACTGTCGCAGGTTCTTCAGCCACGATGTCCCTCGGCGTCCCTGAGATCTTCTCCCCTCAATCTTACCCTGAATGATAAGATGAAGGAGACGGTACTTCTCATTTCTCATAATGTGACCGAAGTACATTAGCTTTCTCTGCTTAATGGTAGGCAGGAGCTCCTTTGTAGTGCGCATTCGTTGAAGGACTTCTTCATTGGTGACTCGATCACGCCAAGAGATCCGAAGCATTTTTCGGTATAGACACATCTCGAATGCTTCAATACGTCTCTCCAGTGCCTGCGTGAGAGTCCATCCCTCCATACCATACAGAGCGATTGGGAAAATGTAGCACCTCACTATGCGCTTCCGGAGTTCAAGGCTTAAATTTCGGCACAACAGTAATTTGCTCATTTTAGCGAAGACATTTCGGGCTTGCTCTAGTCTGCTTCTGACTTCTTGACACATGTCCCACTTTTCGTTGACCACACATCCCAGGTACCTGTAACTAGTGCATCTTTCAATGCTTTCGCCATCTAGTTCTACATGTACGGAGGCGTTTGTGTTTCTGCTGATAACCATGACCTTGGTCTTCTTAAAGTTAATGTTAATGCCAGCTTCTTCTTCAGGATAGACTAGCTGAACTAAATGCCCTGCCCCTTTAGCTGTCCTGTTCCATGGAAATCGTATGCCTGGTCTAAACGGACATAAGTTCCAATTTTGATGAACCACACAAACAGAAACTGGAAAGCAACTCACAAGTCTTCATTGTTCCATCGGTCGTGAAAGCTTAAAAATACGATTATTTGTTAAACAAATAATGCTTAATCAAATCTCTTACAATAAACCTACTCTTTTTAAGTCAGATAAATTGCGATTCAGTCCTTCAGCAAAACATTTAAAAGTATTGGAAGCTTCCATACACGCAAAAACAACAAGACTCAAGGAACATTTTGACCATCAACGCTTGCTGAACATTTCTTGTGTTACGTTAAAAAAAACGAAACGAGCTAATCTAGTCTAATCTAATCTGAGCTGCAAGGATATATCATATCATAATCATAAGGTCTTTATTGTTTTTTATCAATATGTACAAAGTATTACAATAAAAATAAATTTTAAAAATCTAATTACAATAAATACTCCCCAAAGTAAGTATTTTTTTTTTTTTTTTTTTTTTTTTTTTAAATAATTTATTCAACAAAACAGGAAAATACATTAAAATATATAAAACAATAATAAAAATATACACAATTGATGTTGTACCTTCCCAATTACAATGTTGACATTAAATATAAGTATTAAAAATAAAAAGAATATAAAAAAGAATATAAATATAAATACTAATGACAGTAAGATATTTTTTCATACAATGTTGACATTAAATATAAGTATTAAAATAAAAAAAAGAATATAAATATAAATACTAATGATAGTAAGATATTTTTTTTTTTTTTTTCAAACACAAAATATAAAATATAAAAACCTATTAAAATAATCATGATAACCGTAATGACACCAAACAATAAGAGATAAAAACAGAATTACATATATCAAATCAGCCTTACATTCACTTGAACATGCCAATATTTTTAATTATAATTTTAATTTTTTCCCACTCACTAATACCTACACACTGAAATTCTAGTCAAAATTCATTATATTTCATGAACACGTTTCTATTATTATTACAATTACAATTATTATTATTATTATTTTACATCATTAATCAAGAATTAAGGGCAAAGTATGGCCGTCGTTAACTTTTTCAAAGTATTGGTCGATTGGTAAAAAATATCCAGTTCACTAAACTTTTCATTGAACAACCGCGAAGCTCTCAAGAGGAATGAGTTTCCGTATGAATTTGTTCTGTGAGACGGAATATAGAGCTGGATTTTGGTGTTTCTTGACGTCATCCTAGGCACTCGGATTCCCACTTCAGACAGGAGTTCGGAGCAAGACACGTTACCCCGGATGAGTTTGAATAGGAACATTAGGTCCAGAACACTCCGTCTCGCTTGGAGCGAAAACAAACCATAGTGTTGCAGCGCCGTATGATAGTCGGCAAGCTCTCGATGGAGACCGTCTCGGTACAAGAGTGTCCTGATGAGGCGTTTTTGGATGGCCTCTAATCTATTGACATAGATGATATATTGCGGGTTCCAAACTTGGCAAGCATATTCAAGTATTGGTCTTACGTAAACTTTATAAAGACATAATGCCACTGCAGTGTTTCGGAATGCCTTACAAGATCTCAAAACAAACCCAAGCAGTTTGTATGATCTTTTAATGATGCTATCTATGTGGTAATTGAATCTCAATTTATTGTCTAATACAAGCCCCAGATCACGTACTTGATCGGCAGGTTCCACGAACTCCGATTGAATCTCGTATTCAAAGACTAATGGGTTCTTTTTCCTAGTGAACCTCACGATGCAACATTTAGAAACATTTAAAGAAAGTTTATTTACGATACAATATTCACCAAAGCGTTTCAAATCTCTTTGGATAGATACACAATCTCTCACGGATGCCACCTCTGAAAAAATCTTCATATCGTCTGCATAAAGTAAGACGCTTGAATTGAGGAAGCAATGTCTTATATCGTTTATAAAAATTAAGAATAAAAGAGGACCCAGATGGCTACCCTGCGGCACACCCGAGACGACCCGTTCACGTTTGGAGGTGATTCCCCCAATCGTTACAGATATTGTTCTATCATACAGGTATGATTTGAGCCACCGGAGTAGGTCACCGTGTATTCCTTGCCACTCCAGCTTGGCAATTAGGATCTTGTGGCTAATCTTATCAAAACATTTGGAGTAATCAGTGTAGATCACATCAGCCTGAGATCCTGCGTCCATAATCTTTAGAATTTTTTCCGTAAACAGTACCAGATTTGATGCGGTGGACCTGCCTGGTAAAAACCCATGTTGATTTACATCAATTGCATTTTTCACCGCGGAGAAAATCTGATCATATGCTATTTTTTCGAGTAACTTCCCAAATATAGATAACTTAGACACAGGGCGATAGTTTTCAACATTGTCTTTATTTCCAGATTTGTAAATTGGTACTATGTGCGCATATTTCCATTTACGTGGAAAAACACCCAGACTAAGTGATTTTTTAAATATTATTGCTAATGGCTTAATTAATTTATCACAACAGTTTTTTATGAAAATAACCGGCAAACCATCCGGACCACAACCTTTCCTCACGTCTAATGAGCGAATGCTTTCACATAACCTATCCTCATTGATGACTATGGACGAGATAGTGGAGCAATCATTAAATGAATCACCAGATTGACGTGCAACCGATAAACCATCATCTTCCACGAAAACGGAGGAAAAGTATTTAAGGAACAAGTCAGATATCCCAGCAGCATCATTTTTTATTTCATTTTCATACTTCATTTCATTTGGAATACAGCTTTCGCCTTTTTTTGATTTAATAAAGGAAAATAGTTTTTTGGGGTCATTTCTAATAGACGTCTCCATGTGGTTCAAATATTTACGCTTGCATATCTTTTCCTGTTGTTTGAATCTACTTCTTAGTAATGAAAATGTGGAGTAGTCCAACGGATTTCCGTAACGCCTAAACTTAGTATGGAACAATTGTTTTTCTTTTAAGATTTTCTTCAAAGCGTTGGAATACCAAGGAGGGTACTGCGTATTGGTGCTACATAATCGAGATTTCGGGACATATTCATCAATAATTTCATTTACCACACGGTAGAAATTATCCACCATCTCATCAATATCATCCGAATCCAGAATTGAGTCCCAATCGACCATAGACAAAGAATTGTTAATTATTGTATAGTCGGCCTTTTTGTATACGTACACCATTCTCGGGGTACTCGTACGTAAGGAGCTTATCTTATAATCTTATTATCTTATAAGCTTATCTTATAAGTATAATATATCATGTAAGATTTATATTAAGTGCATTCCCACAAGCAGACATGTATAATTTCGCGCTAACACATGCCGCATGTGGACCTACATTATAAGAACCCATCTCAAATGAACATAAGCCCTGCAACTCTTGCCGTCCTTCCCTGAGACAGGGGTGACATTGGCAAAGTGAAGCTAATTAAAAAATCTTATGCTTTTTAAAATGTATTGTTATGTTTTTCGGGTTCAAATAGTCTTCAAATTAAAACTGGTCTTTTTTTAGAGGATATCTTATTTTACACTTAGATTTATTTAACAATTTAAATTTATTTTTTACAATTCACATTTATGGTTTAGCAATTTACATTTATTTCACAGATGGTTTGTGTTCACTTATACTGTCTTTTGTGTTTAAAAGTAGAGTGTCGTATGAAGACTGACTCCTGCAAGCCGTTCGCGGCTTTTTATACTCCAGCGATAGAATTTGCTAGAGGTCAATTTGCTGGGACCTTCTCGAACGGTCTTCTAAAAGCTTCGAGTACCTACATAATTATGAAGATCTCTTTACCCTAGGTACTACAACTCTCATCAGCTATAAATGATATATCTACCTACCTCAATATTGACATTATTAACACAATACAATGATTTCTAGCTCATGTTTAAATCTATTTTGAACACCAGTATTCAAGTAGCATCTCTCTTAGGGGCGGCAGGTATGAGCAAGCTTTTAGCTGCCAGCGCATAGATCAAACGCCGTACCTTACTGTACCCAAGTGTAAAATATTACGTACAAACTCAACGATAGCGTCTCACTAAAATTTTCACTATAACTAAAACGCTCCCTTCAAGCGTTGCTTCAGTTTGAATACATTTTTAGTGAAACGCTTTGAATGCCGAGTTTTATACTTGGGGAAGTGTTCACCCAAGACGCTCCCGCTCTATGCATTGTTATTTGTCGTTCTGGCCATGACACGGGGCAAACATATTCCGCCGAGAAAGTGACATGTACAAATTATAGCGATGATTAAAAGCATGCGAGGCTTTGGGGAAAATAATACAGGCAGATGCAGCGTGATGTAATGCAATAAAGGTATTCATAATATCAGACGGGGGATCTCTCGCTAAAAGACGGTGTAAATGCCAGGCAAGGTTTTCACTCGTCAGGTAAAATGAAACGCGAAAGAAAATGCAGATTTCTTACGCTTCTTTTATTCCACAAATTCTTGTAAGTATAAAATACTTTATGCGAGTTTTAAATTATTTTTTAATGTTAAAAAAATTGTGTTCATTTTGCATTTGTCTTATTTCATTATGATTATTAAATATTCAAACACAGACATTGGTAGACATATGTATATATATGAGTATTTAGAGAAACAAAGAAACATCTAAAATAAATGGAAATTACAGATTCGTTATACTAGTGAAACTTGAGTACACAAAAACTCTACCAAAGAAGTGCCAAATATGATTGGTATAAAAAAACAATAATGCTTTTTTTTCCAGGATTTGTTGCCGTGGTCTATCGGAGCTGTAACTTCCGGACGTTTCGCCTATATCTGAGATAAGCTTTATTACCATGTCAGTTTCATCATCAACATCATCATCCCGCAAAACAAGCCCATCTGAAATGTGCAAAATTACTGGAAGATTCATTCTCAATATACCACCGGATGCAACATATCCCGGAAAGCAACTCTACGGTGTCTACGCTGTGAAAGATTAAAAAAGTTTTTTTTTTAAATATCAATGCTGTCAATTATTATCTAATTTGTATTTCATTAGTTAAGTTGAAGTCCTTCCCTCTACGGTGTATTTACTGCTTCCTCACATTCACCCCTGCCCAAGTTGCAGTCTCGCCGGCTTCCCTTTGCTCGCATAGACAAATCGCTGCCTTAGTGCTTGTTTACTGTAAACGCCATTGAGCTAATTTTACAGGAGCAATGTTTTTGTGTTTTGTTATTGTAATTGACAAAATCGTAATTCAATTGCCTATTTTACCGAAAGTACTGCAGGTCTGGCACTATAATAATCGGTAAAAATCATAATAATGTAACGTTTAATACTAAAAAAAGGCGTTTTAAAATGGATATACGTCAAAGATGCGCAACGGAAATTTCGTAAAGTGGATATACAGTAAAACGATCTTGAGATTGACCGGACGCTCGCAACAATCTTTTAGTGCTTGTTTACTCTATGCGCCAAATCACATATAAAGGGTGTTCCAGTCACTTCTTCACCGCACATTATATTTGTTGTACTTATTTAATTCATATTACACAGTAGGCTATTGAACTTTCATTTGACTTTTATTTATTTCTTTACTTCCTTCCTTTCCTATTAATACTCTAGTGTTACCAAAGAGATGGAAGAGAGAAGTTTATTATCAAAATATTTTTTTATTTTCTTTAAGGTTTTTTTTGTTTTTTACTTTCTTGCTCTAGCTGAAGACTAAAAATTTCATTTTTTTTCACGAAACGGCGCTATACAGAAATCATCAACTCATCATCATCATAAAGAAAGTATTGATTTGGTGTGAAAATTTTTTTTCGAGGTTTTCACGGAAATGAGTTGTCCTGGTGCAGGTCATGCCAAAAAACACTATCTTTCAAAAACGTCCGTCTGTATGTGTGTGTGTGTGTGTGCGTGTGTATGTGTGTCACTTTCCAAAGTATTAGACTTAGAGATACCATATTTTGGCTACATCAACTCTTTTGAACATGTTTTAAATATGAATTACACGGCATTACACCAACTTGAAAATTCAAGATGGCTGCCATACAAAAAAAAACATAAAATTTCAGATGGCAACCCATAGACCCAGGTTTGCAAGAGTGTTGCCACACCTAATTTTTTTAATAAAAATTTGAGCAACGACCACACTGAAAAAAATAATCTTGGAGCCGTTTTTGAGAAAAGTGCAATTGTATGTTTTTTTTGTATGGCAGCCATCTTGATTTTTCAGGGTGATCCCATGCCGGTCGGGTCATCAAAATTTGTGGTTGTCAATTCTCTAAATCTAAAAATTGGTGTCTCTGTGATTAGTAGTATCGGCTGGGACATACACACATACGGACGGACAGGTTCGACAAATTAGGTTTTTTTGCACATCCTGGCGCAAGACAACTCATTTCCGTTGAAACCTCAATTTTTTTTTCGGACGAATACAATACTTTATAGCTCCTTCTGACTGCTATAAAGTAAAAATATATTGAAAAGTTCTCAGCAGTTAGAGTGTTAATAAAAAAATACTTTTTAGAAAATTTAAGACAATAATGATAACTTATATCCTTATATGATGTCATCATTATATTTTCCAAGAAGTGAATCACATACAAAGTGAGAAATTTCCAGACAAAATGTTTGGTAATAATCAGAGGGTTAAAATTAGATAAAAGGCTGCGATTCTTAAAACTTTCTAAATAGCAATAATAATCAGTCGTTACTTTTTCAAAACATGACAAAAAAGTTTACCCACCATACAAAGTCCAAGTTTGCATACAAAAGCGTTCAATGACCATCTATGTACATATGTATAATAATCGAGAATCGTAGTTGCAACGAAATATTAACATTCAAAACTCAGATCAATTGCATGCCCACAAACAGAAACTTGTAAGTTCGCGCTTGCAAATGCTGAGTGTGTACTTACAAATTGAAACCAAATCTCAAATGAACATTAAGCCTGCAACTCTGACATTGACAAAGTGAATTATTTTTTACACTATGGGTGGTCAGCTTTATACCAACCTATAAATCAAGGTTCTTTCTTGTGTAATTGGCGTTTTTTTCAGAGACGACCAACCTCGCAGAGGGCTCTTGAGGTGTGATTCACACAAAACGGCGCTCACCAAATAATCTTTTTTTTCTTCTTGAAACAGCATAAACTGGCAAATGATTCTAGCTTTAAATTCGTCATCTATAAATCTATAATCTAAGTTGCAAGGATATATTCATTTAAAGCTCTCAGATGTATGCCCACAAACCAACAAGTGTAGTTCGCGCTTACAAATGCTGAATGTGTACTTACAAATAAAATCCAAACCTCAAATGAACATAAGCCCCACAACTTTTGCCGACCTTCCCTGAAACAGGGGTGACATTGGCAAAGTGAACCATTTTTTACAGTATGGGTGGTCAGCCTCATACCAACCTATAAGTCAAGGAATATGAATAATAAATTACATTTAAATATAAAAAAGAACAAAACCTTACAAAGAAATCTATACAAAAAAAGTCAAAAATTTCCTATGCAAAAAATGTAGCAAATGAATACACCAACATTAGAAATCAACATTGCAGATTAGCCGCCACTTCTTCCTGTCCTTGCATACTTCTTTCATTTCATCCAGAGTCATAACCTTTTTCATACAAGTCCTCCTTTTATTATGACTCTGGATATCCCAGTCATTCGCTATTTCAGAGATTTGATCCTTCCATACTTTTCTCGGTCTTCCTCTACCACGACATCCATCTATTCTAGCAACATATACTTTCTTCGTCAATCTTTCATCACTCATTCTCTCCAAATGCCCGAACCATCTTAACATACTTCTTTTAATCTTCACTTTCACACTTTCCCTTACACCACATTCTTCTCTTACAAAATCATTTCTCACCCTGTCACTTCGTTTTTTCCCAATCATACTTCTTAGATAGTCCATTTCTACTGTATGGACTTTACTTTTTACGTCATACAGTGAGTTAATTTATGCAAGAAAGTCGAGTGCAGATTCTGTGCATTTTTTTTTATTATTTTGAAGAAAACATCAATTATATATCAGA
This sequence comes from Agapetus fuscipes, assembly GCA_951799405.1. Classification (NCBI taxonomy): domain Eukaryota; kingdom Metazoa; phylum Arthropoda; class Insecta; order Trichoptera; family Glossosomatidae; genus Agapetus; species Agapetus fuscipes. The sequence continues at coordinate 797,859 of OX637332.1, forward strand.
AAATATGTTTTTTTAGGACAAAAGTTGTAGCTTTCTATCTCTTGTATAAAATGTTTACGAAAGTAAGTCTGTTTTTATTTTGAATTTCCAAATAGTGCGTGAACTACGTTATTGAAAGATGGAACATTTTTATACGTTTCAATGTTTTGATGTTTGCTAATGATGCTCCTTGCCTGATAGGTTGGTATGAGGCTGACCCCCCATGCTGAAAAAATAGGTTCGCTTTTGCTTACGCCACCCTGATTTTACGGATATGTGACAGGAGTTGCAAGGTTTATGTTCATGTGAGATTTTGTTGATTTTAATTTTAAATTTAACGTCAATTTCAATTTTCAGTAAGGATAGGCAGAATAAGAAGAAATGGAGGCAGCTCTGCAGAGGCTCTGGCCACCCCTAGCGGAATGGCGACAGAATTACAGTTACAGTTACATATATACATAAATACTTGTTCAGATTATATTAAATTTTTATGAAAATATAATATGATCTGTAATTTCGGCTGGTACATGCATACATACATATACGGACGGACGGGACATTATGTCTTGGGACATTTATCGGTGGGCATTTTGTCGTGGTACCAAAAATATACTGTAAGTTATCCACGTACGTGTCTAATTAAGCATTTTGTAATCTCGTATGGCAATTATTGTCTATTAATAATTACCTACTGTTTCACGAACTAAAAATGTAGCAACCTGTATGTTAAAATGCCATTACGTTCATTTCAACATATAATCGACTAACCGTTCACATTGAACAATGCAATGGCAGAAATTGTTTTTGCAGATGGTCGGGAGATGTTTTTCTTCCTATTAACTATAATTTTTAAAGGATTTATCTCAGGAATCCCTTGAAAACTTAAATATTCATCTCAAAATTCCGAGCGGGCTACGGTTAAAAAACGATGTTTAGGTGTGACGTCACACCCACGCGCGTCTGTGATTGGCAGATACGGCAGCCACTCGTCAGCCACGCATGCGCATCAGCGTTTGTGGCGTATCCAGTAAACAAGCACTGAGTTGAAATTTCGAACACAGAATATCGTCTGTGAAAATGTTGAATAACTCGCACATTTGAAGACAAATACGTATTTTTTTTAGCTCAGATTGTGTAGAATTTTATTCTTAAGACAACTGCATCAAAAAGTCAGATTTGACAAGATTGGCGTATACAGTAAACAAGAACTGGGGGAGCGAAATACAAAGCCTCCAGGTAGCGCCGCGTCGCTAAGGGCTGATTACGGAGCGCCCATTGTCCGAGTGAAGGTGATCCCTCATTGGGCTGAGCTACTCGCTTCGCTGTATCTTTGACGATGTAACTTTGCCTTTGGGTGATTACGGGCCGGTCTTATAAACGAGAGACCAATATCCGTAAGTATACGGTAAGTGAGACCAAATATCCGTAAGTATCCGATAAGTGACCGGTCCGTAGTTCAGTGGTAACACTTCGGACTCTGAATAAAAGTTGTGGATTCGAATCCCGGCGGAGCACAAAAAAATATACCATTTATATTTTCAAATTTGCTCTTCGCTGGGCTGAAAAATTCATAAACCTTTACCAATGCCCGGTCACCAAAGGTCTATCCAGCCTTACAGCAACTGGGTCTTGCCTGAGAATTGGCGCTGGCACAAAATAACTAATGAGTTTCCGCCTGTTGTGTTGTACGAACATATGTGAAGCCTGGAGTCTGACTTCTTTCTTTTTAAGGGTTTGTTGTTTTTATACACTTAAATCTTATTTATTATTTGTATTCCTTGACTTATAGGTTAGTATGAGGTTGATCACCCATACTGTAAAAAATGGTTCACTTTATCACCCCTGGATCAGGGAAGGTCGGCAAGAGTTGTAGGGTTTATGTTTATTTGACGTTTGGATTTTATTTGTGAGTACACATTCAGCATTTGTAAGCGCGAACTACACGTGTTTGTTTGTGGGCATGCTTTGATATATAAGCTTTAAATGTTAAAATATCTATGCAACTTAGTTTATAGATAGATTAAATATATTATAGATCTCCTAAGTCTCCATCATCCATCTCGCTTTCCATGATTCCTTTGCTTTTTTTATTACAGCAAAAAAAGTAATGAAATATCATCTGTTAAGTAAATTTTTGAAAAGTTGCATGCGCTAGTAGCTGGCGTGCATTCAGTGGACTTAAGTGCGACTGATTTATTAGTCTCAGACTTAGGCTGCAGGACAAGATATTACAACAACAAGACAGGGAAACTTTGAAGAATAAAAATAATGGAGAGTCCAGACTGAGCTGGAGGGATAAATTGGGGAAAGATGCAGCTCAGATTTTACAAGTTGCAAACTAGAGAACTGCGTCGGAGGACTGGTGGAGTTGGAGGCAGATGTTGACTGACCTCCTTAGCAAGTAGTAACAAATATGTGTATGCCTTTCCCTAGCAACCCGGCTGGGTGACGATACAATGTCCTGCTGTAAGGAAGATCGGCAAAAGTTGTATGACTTATTTTTATTTGAGATTTTTTTTATTTTTATTTTGTAAGGACAATACGTCATAAGCGTATCGATTACTCGTGTATGCTTGTGAGCACCCATTAAATATGAATCTTAAATGTTTAAAAATTTTAAGACATGTTAAAAAATAGGACGAAAAAACATTTGAGTGAAGATTAGTTTTGACTTGGATAATTTAGTTTAGTTGTTTGCCCAGGGGTAGAGGTCTCGACGACCGTCGATACCTCTTACCGTATCTGTTAGACGCTTGTGATACAATAGACGCTTGTGATATAAAAAAATCGTAAAACCACATTAATAGGAATGCCAATAAATGCCTCTATTTTTTTTAATTTTAGAGCTGTTTTGATTTTAACGATATGATAAAAAAAAAGATGTCATTTTTCTGCAATCTCAAACTTTAAACTGCTCTTCTGAACAATTTAGTTTATGTCGCATTTGCCCTTTTGACTTTTAGCCGTCGATATGGTGTGAATGAAACGCGTGGTGTTTGTTATTGTAATGTCGCCGGCCGCAGGTGGTTCGCTAAATTGGTGGCGCAAGTTCACGCTGCAGCAAAAACTGGCCGATACGTAGCGACATTAAAACAACTACATCACATGTGCTGGAACACCAGGCCACCTGCGCCGGACGTAAGTTAACTTAAGCTGCGCAATATTTCACTAAACTATATCACGTACTATGTTCGTAAGAGAAGAAAGGGAAAGCGACTCTACGCGGATAACGAACCCAGAACTTTCAGAGTCCGGTAGTTGAAAAAAGCACCAAGTTTCTTTAGAAAAACACACTATAATCTATAAAACTACCATAATCTAAGTTTTCAAAGATAGGTAAAGGTTTGAAATTCATGTTAAATACATGCTCACAAACGGACACGTGTAACCATTTTTTTTACAGTATGGGTGCCTTGGGTAGAAAAGAATGGAGAATAAAATAAATGAACATTCCTGCAAACCAATCCTAGGATTTCTGAAAGAGATTTTGTAAAATAAAAACATTGATTATCTAATTAAAGTTTTGAATAATCAACGTGATTGTCAACTTTTGTTATACATTTTGTTGCTGCTGAATACCAGGATATGAATTTGTTAAATCAGTGTCTTAGGTTCATCAACCACGATGCTTTTCAACATCCTTGGTACAAATTTGGTAGTTGGGTGTGTATTGTGCAATCTAATCTAATCTAATCTAAGTTGTAAATATATGTAACATTAAAGATTCAAATTATGTGCATTTTCTCAAGCAGACACGTATAAGATCGCGCTGAAACATGTCGCATGTGGGCTTACAATACAAAAACCCCAATTTCAAATGAACATACACCCTGCAACTCTTGCCGTCCTTTCGTGAAACAGGGGTGACATTGGCAAAGTGAACCATTCTCTACAGCATGGGTGGTCAGCCGCATACCATCCCAAAAGTCAAGGAACATGAAAAACAAAAAATGAGCTTTGTATCCCCATAAATGTCAATTTAAAAGTTAAGATAAACTGTGGTATTATATTGTTATACGTAGATTTTCGGCAGTAACTTTGTTAAGTCCATTTTAACAGATTTAAATAAAATAAATTGTTAAAGTTCACAGTGAGTTATATTTATTAAACACGACCGGTTTCGGGACCGCAGAACATCCCATCTTCAGGTGCAAAATATAACTATTGTCTTTTTTTAACTAACGGAATAATAACAGATCTAATCTAATCTAATCTCTACAGATGTAAATGAAAATTATTTATTAAAATTCACAGTAAGTTTTATTTATTTGAACACGACCGATTTCGGGACCGTAGAACATCTCATCTTCAGGTAAAAATTTTTATTAGTTCACAAAATATAATAGTTATATTTTGCACCTGAAGATGGGATGTTCTGCGGTTCCGAAACCGGTCGTGTTAAATAAATAAAACTCACTGTAAACTTTCTTCTTTAGCCCATTTCCGTCCACTCCTGGACGAAGGCCTCCTCCATCTGTTTCCATATCGACCTGTCTTGTGCAATCTGCGTCCAGGTCGCGCCAGCATGCCGGTTCACGTCATCCTTCCATCTCAACTGTGGTCGCCCTACACTTCTCTTCGTCGTTCGAGGTCTCCAAGTCAGCATTCTTTTTGTCCATTTGTCATCCGGACTTCTGGCTACATGTCCCGCCCACTGCTATTTCTGAGTCATTACACGGTGGATTATGTCAGTGACCTTTGTATTTTCTCTCACCGTTTCATTTCTGACTCTATCTCTAAGGGAGAGTCCTAACATGGCTCTTTCCATGGCTCTTTGGGTCGTTCTTAATTTCTCGGCACTTTGTTTTGTGAGAGTTACTGTTTCTAGGCCATATGTAGCTACTGGCAACACACATAGTTCATACACCTTCTTTTTCAGGTTTATGGGTATTTTCCGGTTTTTTAAAATATATCCCATTTTTCCGAATGCAGCCCAGCTTAATCCAACCCTTCTTCTAAGCTCAGCAGTCTGGTTTTTCTTATCTATTCGGATACTGTGACCTAGGTATATGTATTCTTTGACATCCTCGATACTGCTGCCCTCAATCCTAATTTGAAAGTTTTGTGTGCCCATTACTTTGGTTTTTGCCAGGTTCATACTCAGTCCTACATTCTTGTAAACTTTAACCAAGAATTTTCATTTACATATTCTGTGTTATAATTACATTAAAAATAACAACAGAACATCATTCAAATATTTGTACGCTCAAAGCCCGGTATCCGTTGTACGCAGATAATCTGGTATCCGGTATGCTGATAATCTCGTGCCCCGGTTTTGGGTTATGCTCGTACACAGCGAGGCCTACAACGGAAATTAGCAGATTAAATCTACGGTAGACGCTGAGCCCTGCGCGATGATTATTTATGGGGACTTGATCCAGCTGCAAGGAAAGTGTGCCTGCTCCGAAATGAATCCAACCCGTTTTAATGGGGACGAACGCAGCGCACAGTAATTAATAATAATTTATTGTGAAAATTGTGTGGCGTCCCCGGCTTAGCTAACCAGAGCCACAGGTTTCCCGAACGCAATACGGCGGGTAAAATAAAATTGATGGAGTATCGATGCTTAATCTAATGTAATCTAAGCTGCAAAAACATATATCATTTAAGATATATATTAAATGCATTCCCTTGATTTTGCGCTAACACATGCCGCATGTGGACCTACAATATAAAACCCCAATCTCAAATGAACATAAGCCCTGCAACTCTTGCCATCCCTCCCTGAAACAGGGGTGACATTGGCAAAGTGAACCATTTTTACAGTATGGGTGGTCAGCCGCATACCAACCTATAAGTCAAGGATGCTTAAACACCCGTTTAAATCAAAATAATGATATTAGGATGATTTATTTGGTGAGCGTTGTTTTTGTGTATCACACCTCAAGAGCCCTCATCGAGCTTGGTCGTCGCTGTAGAAAGCCCCAATTCTCAAGCAAGACCCAGTTGCTGTAAGGCTGGATGATCCTTTAGTGACCGGTCTTTGGTAAAGGTTTTGTTTTTTTATAGCATACTTGAAAATATAAAATGGTTTATTTTTTGGTATTCCGCCGGGATACGAACCCACAACTTTCCATTTACGAGTCAGAAGCGTTAACCACTAGACTATGGACCGGTATTTTGTGACTAACGTTTCGTCAGTGGCTGTGGTTGACTTCATCTGAGTATATTTTGCAACTTAAAAAAAAATATATGAAAACAAACACTGTTTAATTATATTATTTAGTTTGACCGGTTAGCCAAAAAAAATGGAGCTGTTTTTACTTGACTATAAGTACAGTCTTATATATAGGTTGGTATGAGACTATAAAAGTGTTTTACTTTGCCACTTCCACCCTTGTTTCAGGGAAGGTTGGCAGAAGTTGCAGTGTTATGTTCATTTAATATTTGAAGTTTAATTTGTAAAAACACACTTGAAATCGCAAGCTTACATGTGTTTTCTTGTAAGAATGCATTCAAGGTGAATCTTTAATGGAAATATACATTATTTCTAATCTAATGTAACTAGAATATAGATTTTTTTACTTGGATGTTTGTCAGGTTTCATCACTGCATAGCTTATTTTAAAAAAACACGTAAAACATATTAAAGTGCGAGCTATTTTTAATACTTTCTAAATCGAAGCGTGCCATACAACTCGATTCCCATCGGCTTCCCTTTTAAAATGAGGCAACAAAGTAGTTAAAAAATATAGGCACAAAGTAAAAAAATATATTTACAACCAAAGAAACAATACGTATTTTTTCCCCCATTTAAACCATGCAGTCTACTTTATTATCATTTTTGCCTCATTTTAAAAGGGAAACCGATGGGAATCGAGTTGTATGGCACCCTTCGCAACTGCTGACAGTAGTCTAGTACCTACAAATACAAATATTGCGTGATTAAAGAAAACTAATATCAATAATACAAATCATCTTTCACGTGGCCTTATAACTTTTGTTTACTTAAAGTCAAAATTTAAATTCCTTGACTTATAGGTTGGTATGCGGCTGACCACCCATGCTGTAGAAAATGCTTCATTTTGCCAATGTCACCACTGTTTCAGGGAATATCGGCAGGAGTTGCAGAGTGTATGCCCATTTAAGATTTGGGTTTTTACGTTGTAGGTTCACATGCGGCATGCTCAAGCGCGAATTTGTACGTGTCTGCTTGTAAAAATGCATGTAATGTGAATCCCCAATGCTACATATCTTTGCAACTTAGATTAGATTAGATTAGAAAATACGCAGTCTTATCAACGTTCTAATGCACCCATAAAGGCTTCACTGTAAGCCTGATTGCTATGAAAAGCTTAACTGTGTTCATTACTGATCAATTGATTTGAAACGTGGAGGAAGTTTTGAAGCCAATAAACTAAGAAACACTGCATTGGGAAGATTTGTTGAAGCGCTGCACTTTTGGGAAAAGGTGAAGGGATTTCTTTCTCCCCTTTCACTTGTTTTCTCATAAGGGAGAGAGACTTTCTGCCCCTCTCTCTGTTTCTCCCCATTTTGAAGAACCTTGTTCTTCTGAGAGGTTGAGTTTCAAGTACACTCCAGACTAGGAGTCATCATTAGTACTTTATTACACTCAAATGTCTCCGTTTTGGAAAGAAAGGTATACATCACAAAACTTTACCTCAAGTAGAAATTATCGTATGAGTATTTTTTTCAATCGCTTGAATAAATAAAAATGTACAAAAAAAGATTCCTTTCGATTTTTACAAAATTTCGACGACGATCTATCGACGGGCCATCGCAAACGCAACTACGCTACACATAGAGTTAAACTCATTGCCGCGTGCTCCCCAAACGAGTCGTATGTGTGAAGCGGAATTAATATATTTTTACAAGGAAGGGAGCCGGCTTTACGTCAATCACAGTAAAAAAGAATTTTCAAGCTTCCGAAGGGACAGGTAGTATTTTTTTTGTAAAAGCTGAGTATTTAGTACAATTTATTTTTTTATATTTTGTGTTGTTTGTGTATTAACACTGTGAAAATTCATTTTGTTTCAATTTATAATTTTTGGATGAAATTTTTCAAGCAAAACACTGTTTATTTTCACTATAGATTTTATTTAAAAGATTAAAATCTTTAAAACAAAATTATATTTATTTATTTTTTTGTTTTGAGCTTGAAATAAACACCGGAACGGAAGATCATTTAGTGAGATTCGAACCCGAGCTCTCGGCATGAAATGCTAGCAACCTACCTAATGAGCTATCCACCGGACAATATATCGGACCAGATATAATCCTAAAGATATCGTAGGAGCTCCGAGTAGAACCCAACACGGCTGTTTCGATCCTCAGTAATGAGGCAAACGACCCGAGAAGCTGAGTTTTAATAATATCATGTATAAAGTCAATACGCTTTGCGCTCTTCCTATGGGGCGGGCTAATGCGCCCAGATCCGTCCTTTCTAAGGATCAATTTCACTTTGGTCCTTATCTGGCCCACAAGCCACGATAAGCCTGTAAAAACAACGAGCTTAAGGTGGGCCAAACGCTCCGGTGCTGAGACAGCAAGATGGAGGTATTGAAGCTCATAAGCCAATCTCATTTATTTTGTATCAAATTCTTGCTTGGAATATTTGTCAACGACGATACCATGTTGAAAGCACCGGTTCTCATCAGATCACCGAAGTTAAGCAACATTGGGCGCGGATGCTACTTGGATGGGTGACCGCTTAGGTACACCGCGTGTCGTTGGCATTTCTTGGACCGGCCCGTAGTCCAGTGGCAACAATTCGGACTCGTGAATGGAAGGTTGTGGATTCGGATCCCGGCGGAGCACGAAAAATATACCATTTATATTTCCAAATATGCTCTTCGCTGGGTTGAAAAAATTCATAAAACATTTACCAAAGACCGGTCACTAAAATGGTTCATCCAGCCTTAAAGCAACTGGTTCTTGCTTGAGTATTGGCGCTTTGTAGAGACGACCAAGCTCGTACACCTCTGCGGCACTACAACAAGTGACCCATAGAATCTTTAGAATCTAGGGAGTCTCCCGCACAGGATTTCTTTAAAAAAAGTAAGCAAGTGATTTCATAACGCAATTTAAAAAAAAAATGCAACTAAGCTTCACATCTAGTGCAACTTCGTCATAAATTTATTTTTACAGATAAGGAGTCATCCACTTCACTTGATGTGGCAGCTTCCTAGCTCACACATTCTGTTCACATTTATTGTGGAGAACTTGTACCTAAGTGTTTTTATTTAGGGTTTGAAACAAACACTCAAACGGGAAGTCATTTATGACACCCTTGCTGCAGATTAAACCTTGGCTTTCTGGTATGGAACCTAAGCCTCCTACCAACTTATTTATCGACCAGTCCCTGATTATAACAATATGCAATAAAGTTTAAAACTTTCACTTTCATGGCCGGTTTTAATAAAAAATAAATCAATTTTGTGTTCTTTCGGGTTTTACCATGTTCTACTTACAGCTCCCACATCTGCCGACGTTTCGCTTTCACGAGCAGAAAGCATCTTCAAGGGAAGTTTACAAAGCGACGCGCGTTGGTGTAAACTGACTCACCATTCCCACCCTCCGTCACACTTACCCCCCCCCCCCCCACCCAGATCGAAAGTAGAGGAGAACAACGCATCGCATTCCCAATCAGTTTACACCAACGCGCGTCCGCGAAGACAACGAAAACCGTCACGGCGCTTTGAAAACTCGCCTTGAAGATGCTTTCTGCTCGTGAAAGCGAAACGTCGGCAGATGTGGGAGCTGCAAGTGGAACATGGTTAAACCCGAAAGAACACAAAAGTGATATATTTATTAATATGCAAAAATAATAATAAATGCTTAATAAATATTGAAAAATTAAAATGGTACAAATAAATGGTATAAATGCTTAATGTAAAACTTTTTTTTTTTCATCTTCAAATTTTACTCCCCCCCCCTCAATATTTAATTTAAATTTGAAATAAAAGATTCCGAGTGGTTGGACAGATTTAAAATCCCCGCAATGTGTAATGTCATCTTACACTTGAGAGATTTCCGTTCTTGACTCGAAAATTACACTAAACGACGTCTCACTGCACACAATATTCATAATTGCGAAACTGCGATAAATGAAAAAAATATTATATGTTTTCGCGTTAAATTTAAATATGAAAATCAATATTTACTTTAGTTAAAGTAAAAGTAAAATTTAAATGTACGATTAAACAAGTTCACTTTTTTTTTCTAAGCTTCTACTTTTTACAAAGTAATTTCATTACTTAAAACACTTTTTTTTAATTTTACAAACCATTCTACAGAATACCAATTTCCTATATTTGAGACACTGTCTTTTTTTCACTTTTAGTTTATGGTTTACAAATTACAAAGGTTTTCAGTCTTCAGATCAATGAGAAACTTCAAAATCCTATTGACAATAATCTGATTTACTAAACTATAAAATTATGTGTAACTAAAGGATAATGTCAAAAAATTGTAAATACAGATGAATATTTTGTAAATGCATTTTGTTGTCGCAAAACAACATCAAAAAATAGAATGGCTTGATAAAAAAAAGTGAAAAAGTGGTGACATTGGCAAAATGAAAGATTTTTTACAGTATCGGTTTTTGATGTCCATACATATTATTATTTATTGATTCAAACAAAAAATGTAATGTGTCGTGAATGTTCCTTGCCTTATAGGTTGGTATGCGGCTGACTACCCATGCTGTAAAAATGGTTCACTTTGCCAATGTCACCCCTGTTTCAGAGAAGAACGGCGAGAGTTGGAGGGTGTATGTCCACGTGAGATTTGGTTTTTATGTTGTAGGTTCACATGAGGCATGTGCAAGCGCGAACTTGTACGTGTCTGCTTGTGAAAATGCATGTAATGTGAATCTCCAATGTAAAATATATTTACAACTTAGATTAGATTAATTATTAGATCATTGGTCAGTCTCATACCAACCTATTAATAAAGAAACATTAATTCTTTTATATCAAAATTGCAAGCCTAGAGTAGGTGTAAATAAATTAAATGGCTTATAAATTGATGCGACAAAAATTAACTATGTCTTTTATTTATTAACAAAAAAACGTAAAGATTTTTTTTTATGAAAACCTGTAGAATGTAATATTTAATTTTTCGACTCGGAGCTTTTGACTAAAGCAATGTCAACAAGTGCATTTTAATTAAAACATTTTATTACTGTCGTTTCTTCTGCAACTCACATGTCCGCGAGGTAAGTTCAAAGCCATGCCTAATTAAAAACGCATCCGGCACGGCAGACTCCATATTTACATTCTCATAGTATTAAATTTAATAAAATATGAAGTTTGTTATAAACTTGTGTCTTTATGATTTTGTGCTAATGAAAAAAAAACAGTGTCGTTTAAAATAAAATGTAAAAAGCTTTATGAAATAATTATTCGTATCATCGTTAGTTACAGCCAAGCTCATGCAGTCAGGAATTGAGGTAGACAAAATTGTGATGTCACACGGGAAAAAAAGCCATATAATGTTTACTTATTGGTTGCTACACGATGGTCAGATGATATTAAAAGAGTAGCTGGTGACTGGTTGCAGAAAGCCCAGGACAGAGACGATATGGGGGAGGCCTATGTCCAGCAGTCGACAAGAAGTGGCTGATTAAGTAAGTAAGTATTGGTTGCAAAGAACCCTAATTCTATAGAAGCCTTGACCAGTCGAGAAAATTAGGAAGCGTGAAAGGAAAAAGAGGTAAGGGACGACCAAGAAAAGTATGGGGTGTTCAGATTGAGGAGATTGTGAAAGAATGGATTGTACAAACCGAGCGTAAAATAAGAAAATGCATGAAAAAAGTGATGGATATGAATGCATTGAAAGAGGTATGTAAGGATAGAAAGCAAAGAAGGCAGCTATGCAGAGGCTCTGGCCACCCCTAGCGGAATGGCGACAGAGTTACAGTTACAGTTGTGCTGCGTCGATTTTTAATTATTTTTCACCCATTTTTTTTTTCATGCATGTTTATCATGTACGTATTGAGAGCCCAGATTTTTGAAAGTCTGAATTGGCACACAAATCCTACAGGCAGTATCGGGAAGGTGGGCAATGTTTGTGTCAATATATTCAAGTATACACGGTCTAAATATGACGCAGAGCTCGGGCGAGAGTGCGAATGGATGTTTTTTTTTTTCATTCTTGGGCCAAACAATATCTCATTGAAGCATCCGAAATAACTCACGCCCCTAAAATCTAAAATATTGGCAATCGGGCATTTTTTGCAACGCGCGCGTTCCGAACGTAAAGTGAAAGCACGAGCTTGGGGGGGGGGAAGGTGGGGGGGGGAGGGGGGCAGGGCAAGCGAGTGGAAAAAACACAGCCGTTTTCAAACTGAAAAAAATAAAACTTTTTCTGTGTAAATTGAATGCGAAATAAGCAAAAACAATCGAATCAAATCAAATTATTTTTGCAAAATTTATGTTCGGAATCTCTTGATGATTTCTCTTCAGTTTCAGGAGTGGTTATTTTGTGGCTTTTTACTTTCACTGATGAGTTGAACAACCTTACACCAAAATGCATCTGAATTTAAAAAATGTAATTTGTTGTGTATGTATGCGGCTGACCACCCATGTTGTAGAAAATGGTTCACTTTGCCAATGTCACCCCTGTTTCAGGGAAGGTCGACAGGAGTTGCAGGGTGTATGTCCATGTGAGATTCGGGTTTTTATATTGTAGGAGCACATGCGGCATGTTTAAGCGCGAACTTGTGCATGTCTGTTTGTGAAAGTGCATATAATGTGAATCTTTAATGTTACATATATTTTGCAACTTAGATTAGATTAGAATCAATTTTGTTAGCGTAAGTTAATCTTGTAGTTCAGATCTTCGTTTTCGTTTAAAAAGTATTTTTTTTCACGTAAATTTCAATTATAATTTAATATTTTTCTAAGAAAAAATAATTGTTTTATTTGACAAAACCCCTGAGAAAGCTCGAAATTACAAATATTATTTTGCTGTAAGCCACGTGAGAGTTGAAAAAAACAATATACCATCAGGAAGTCATATAAAAAAAATATAATGCTACAAAAATAGCTAACGTTTTTATTTATTTACTCTGAATAGGATGAGATTCAAAGCTATACAAAATCTGTACAACTCCAGTCGGTGACTCATATATTTTTTTGGAAGCAAAACCATCTGTTGCCGCGTAGTGTTTTATCACCGTTTGGGAACACTTTTTCTCCCCATCTGATTCTAACCCTAGCGCAAATTGCCCTAATTAATCCAATTTGAAACAAATTTCATCTCGCGCCGGCATCAAAAGACGACAACGGGCCGAGGATCGGATGATATCCAATTTGTCGGAGAGGCCGGGACCCGGACTAACCGCGTTAGCTGTGACTGCTGTGACCGGGGCAGATCAGCTGGTGGCGGACACACTAGTGGCCATGAGTAAACACAAACTGAAGCTCTTGGATGCAAAACTTTAAAACCATTTGAGGATGAATCAGTGTGAAAAGTTGTGGGCTACATGATTACAAGCATCTCTTCATACTGTTACTTTAGATCGGCTCATATTATTACGATTAACTTGTGTTCAATTTAGTAAAAAGTTGATTTATTTATTGTACACAATTTATAATAGGATTCACTTTAACTCTAATGTAACATACCTTTGCAACTCAGATTACATTAGATAAAAATAGGTTTGTGTAATTAATTATAAATCTAAATCTAAGTTGCAAAGATATGTATCATTTGAGATTCATATTAAATGCATTCCCACAAGCAGACACGCATAGCGCGCTCACACATGCCGCATGTGGACCTAAAATATAAAAACCCAATCCCAAAACAGGGGTGGATGAATGAAATAAATAATTCATTATTGTTTATTTTAATGAATTACCAATTATTAATTACATCTGTTGAACCAGGCTCAAAGTTGTGGTCAAATGACCCAAGCGGGGATTGAACCAACGTTATTCCATTCCAAACACGCTAGAAAGATCAGCCCACTTGATCGCCTCGGCCATAACACCGACTTTTGTAGATTTTGCAGACAGGATTATATTGCCGTCGTCTGGTTATCCTGTTGATGTTGTGATGTGATAACATCGAAAGCGTTCGAGGTATTAAATCAACTCGTGAAGAAAAACCTATGTAATTTATTTGTACATTATAAGAGATCTTATTCTTTTACATCCTGAAAATTAAACAATTTATTCTGGATCAACACACATTTGAAATACACATGATATGTTTATTATTCCTAAGTGTTATGTTTATTAGTAGTTAATACAAGATGTAGTTTTAATGCGAGTTGCAGGCTCACAAGTTGGGCGTTACTTAGACCGGAATGTGTGTTTAGTTTCGCCCCAAAGACAGGTAAGCAATTTATGTAAAGGCCAGCTAAATCTGGAGTGGTCTTAGAGATCCATGAATAATTTACCCAAGGCTTTCGGAAATTAATTAATAATGCCTTGCGGGGGGGCTCAACCATTAGGATGACATAAACTGTGCAGAAAGTGAATGCTTAATTTTCATTCGAGTTTCGTACCTACATAAGATGAATGCGACTGTTTTCTCTATGAAAATATGTCGTCGGTTAAAAGGAAGTATAATAAACGACGTTTTGGTCACAAATGAGTTATGAATGCTTTCTTACTTGAAATTTTACGCTCTTTCTAATGCGCTAACTCCCATAGCTCTACAATATTTTTTGTTGTTGTTTATACCAAAGCAAACAACTGCCTTTTTTAAATATAGTTTTGGTGTAACCGACAAAATTTTGGCCTTTTTTGTCCTAAAGGTGCTTGTGAAATAAAACAAAATCGTAAAACCACATTAATAGGAATGTCCATAAATGTCTTTATTTTTTAAATTTTAGAGCTGTTTTGATTTTAACGATATGATAAAAAAACAAAAAAAGTTATGCCATTTTTCTACAATCTCAAACTGCTCTCCTAAACAGTTAAGTTTTAGTGGCTTATACCCTATTACATTTCAACCGTTGATGTCATTGCCAGATTTAAACATCCAAAACGCCCCTTAGTGGTTGTTTGTCTTATGTCCATCAGGGGTGGTTTCACATGAGCAATGCTTGTTTGTGTCAATGTAGCTTATAAAAACTGGAAATATATATTTCAAATATTTTAAACAACTCTCACACCATCGTGTTACATGTTTTTTCCTTAGCTCAGATTATGTAGAATGTGATTATTACGACAATTTCATTGAGAGGCCATCTTTAAATCAAATGGTTAATAAGACAAACACTGAATGGAAATCACGATTGATATTATTTTTTACAGAATAAACAACACTTTAATTATTTACTCTGGTATGATCGAGAGAATAAGACGTTGGCACTCAAATAATAGTTATTGAAACGAGCGCGAGTTCAAATCCCGTCAACAATAGCTTTGACCTTGAATCAACAGATGTCATTAACAAGTTTTTAATTCAAAGTCATTCAAAATAAAAATCACTTAACTTTGCCAATGTCAACCCTGTTTTAGGGAAGGTCGGTAAGAGTTGCAGAGCTCATGTTCATTTGAGGTTGGGTTTTTATATTGTAGGTCCACATGCGGCGTGTGTTAGCGCGAAATATACTTTGTCGTGCCGTTTCTTTCACTTCACGGGAAAACCTTTCGCCTCTTGAGAAAATATATAGCTTTGCATGCGCGTCCATGTGCTATGGGTCCTTCTGACACATACATACAGGACCTATCTGCTTGTGGGAATGCGTTTAATATGAATCTCGAATGATATATTTCTTTGCAGCTTAGATTTAGATTTAGATGATGTCAATACCTGTTTCTGGCCAGACTCGGTTTTTATTTTAGATATCTGATAGTTCGGTATCGGTTACCGAGCTCCATAACATCCTTGGTTAGATTAGTTGATTTAAAGACATCTTTGACGTCTCAAAGACACGGTTTATACATGTAATACCCTCGAAACAACACATTAAGTACTCAAAGCTTAGCGCGGGCAAACAAACTGAAGAGGAAATACAGTCTATTCAATTCCAGAGAGCATAATAAGCCGCATTTTACCGGAAACATCTTTGCGGTTGCAAATCCGCAAAGCAAAATCTACATTTTCTATGGAAACTTTCAGCGCTTAAATGAATGCAAGCAATCCTGCAGGATACTTTTCAAATTGAAGCATAAAGTAGTCAGCTAAAAAGAAAACAACAAATGTGCTACAGATGCTGTAGAAAGTATTTATTCAAAATAAAACGAAATACTTATAGGTTGAGATGCGGCTGATCACCCATGCTGTAGAGGATGGTTCACTTTGCCAATTTCCCCCCTGTTTCAGGGAAGATCGGCAAGAGTTAGTAAGGCATAAGTATGTAGTAGGGCATAAGCGACGTTTTGGTCAAAAATGAGTTATGAATGCTATCCTACTTAAAATTATCCGTTCTTTCTAATGCGCTAACTCCCATAGCTCTATGATAATTTTTGTTTTCGATTATGCCCAAGCAAAAAACTGCGTTTTCGAAGTATGGTTTTTGTGTAAACGACAAGATTTTTGCCTTTTTTGTCTTAAAGCCGCTTGTGACATAAAAAAATCGTAAAACATCGTAAAACCACATGAATAGGAATGCAAATAAATGCCTTTATTTTTTTTTATTTTAGTGCTGTTTTGATTTGAACGATATGATAAAAAATTAAAAAGTTATGCCATTTTTCTGCAATCTCACACTTTAAACTGCTCTCCTGAACAATTTAGTTTTTATATTATCTAGTTTTTTAGCAGTAACTTCGTGAAAGTTCATTTTAATAGATTAAAATAAAATACTTCTTCGTTATAATTCACATGAGTTTTTATTTTTTAAACACTGTTGATTATAACAAACTTATAACAAAGATGTATTTTATTTTAATCAATTTAGTTATTGTCGCTTACTTACTTCCTTTTAACCGTCGATGCGTATGGAAAATATAGCAGCGTTTATAGTGAATGTTTTACTTTCAAAGCATTATTCCTGCTTACGTGACAACTGAGTATTTACGCAATATTTTGTACTGGCGTTAGGTGTATAGAAATCTGAATTACGAGCCTGTTGAGTGGCCGTCAGACGCGATTTAAGCTGATTTGAGTTTGCAGAGATTGATACTTCAGTACTGCTGCCACACATTGTGCCAGCATTTTTTCACTTTAAACATTCATTAAACTTTATTCAACTGCAACAGTTATTCAGTAATCTCAAGTTGGGGAAATTTTTAAGCCGTGTTGAAAGATAAATAACGAGGAATTGAAGAAAAATACTACTTCGTTAAAAATAAAAATAAATTAAAATCAATTTCAGGGTGAAATGTTTTTTTTTTGTTCTTCGGCGGGAATCGACCTCAAAACCTTCAGTATTTAACCATTGCACTTTAACTTACTAAATAAAAATGAACCAGTCTTAAGATAATACTTGGATAGATTTTCGACAATTATAATTGATTATAATTCCTTTACTTATAGGTTTCAATGAGTTTGACCACCCTTATCTATCGCAAAAAATGACCAATGTCACCCCGGTTTCAGGGAAAGTCTGCGAAAATTGCAGGGCTTATGTTCATTTGAGAGATTTAATTTGTAAGTGCATATGCAGCATTTAATATAATTTTTAAATGTTAATATGGAATTGAAGAAGTAGACAGAGGTATGTTGTGGGATGTTTTGAAAGCATATGGAGTGAATGGGGCTCTCTTGAATGCAGTACATGCTAACTATGAAAATAGTATGGCATGTGTTCGTATTGATGATGAGTATAGTGAATGGTTTAAAGTTTTTAAGGGTGTAAGGCAAGGATGTGTGATGAGCCCATGGCTATTTAACATAGTCATGGACAAGTGTGTTCGAGATGCTAGACTGATGATTGTGGATTAATGATAGGAGAGAGCAAAGTAAGCGTTCTACTGTATGCGGATGATGCAGTCCTTGTGTCTGATTCAGCAGTGGAATTGCAAATGATGCTCTCTAGATTGAACGAAGCTTTGAAAGGTAATAATTTGAAGTTGAATGCAAGAAAGACGAAAGTTTTGATTTTTGAAAGAGATGATGAAAATATGAATTATGAATTTAAAATTAATGGAATGAATGTTGATGTCGTAAATGAGTTTGTATATTTGGGAAGTAAGTTTGAAAAAGATGGAAGATTGGCGGTGAATTTGAAAGAAGAATAATGAAAGGCAGGTGTGTACTGGGTGCGACCGCTTGCATCGCCAGGAACCAAAATCTCTCAAAAAATGTTAGATTGGCGGTGCACGGTGGTATACTAGTGCCAACCTTGATGTATGGAAGTGAAGCCTGGACGGTGAGTGAAAGGGAAATTAGTAAAGTCCATACAGTAGAAATGGACTATCTAAGAAGTATGATTGGGAAAAACAAAGTGACAGGGTGAGGAATGATTTTGTAAGAGAAGAATGTGGTGTAAGGGAAAGTGAAGATTAAAAGAAGTATGCTAAGATGGTTCGGGCATTTGGAGAGAATGAGTGATGAAAGATTGACGAAGAATGTATACGTTGCTAGAATAGATGGATGTCGTGGTAGAGGAAGACCGAGAAAAGTATGGAAGGATCAAAATTTGAAATAGCGAATGAATGGGATATCCAGAGTCTTAATAAAAGGAGGACTTGTATGAAAAAGGTTATGACTCTGGATGAAATGAAAGAAGTATGCAAGGACAGGAAGAAGTGGCGGCTAATCTGCAATGTTGATTTCTAATGTTGGTGTATTCATTTGCTACATTTTTTGCATAGGAAATTTTTTACTTTTTTTGTATAGATTTCTTTGTAAGGTTTTGTTCTTTTTTATATTTAAATGTAATTTATTATTCATTCATATTCCTTGACTTATAGGTTGGTATGAGGCTGACCACCCATACTGTAAAAAATGGTTCACTTTGCCAATGTCACCTGACTACGCCAAGTTTGACGTTATCATAAGGGGGTGCGTGGGGGAGGATTTGAGATCGCAAACTGGTTCTCGATTATCGCGATCGGACGAACTGCCCAACAAATCTGTCTAGGCAGCCAACCAATGGAGCAAGGGGGAAGGAATCACGGAATCAAATGGTCTGGACTCACCTTATCTCCAATGGATGCCTCTTTCGCGGAGCACTGGTCGCGTTTTTGTGTGTGGTTTCTCCTTCGTTCGCGCGCGGTGTACACTGCGATGGACACGTCTATCCAAGGCCGCGTATGAAGAAGTACTGGCTTGAGACAGGTGATTGGGCAAATCGGATAGGTCAGATCATAGGCACAAGGACAAGGATTTTATGGCCAGCTACCCATAACAAACCTACCTAACAGTTCGCCCAAACATGCCCCCCAGCTTGAGAGGACGTAGTCCTTTCAAAACAACGATTAATTAATTTATTTGTTTATTATTATAACTTAAATCTACTTAATTTAGCGAGTGGACTGTATATTATTTTGTAATGTTATTGATTTGGCAACGGACAAACCTTGACAACTGGACGCCTATAAGTTCCAGTTTTCGTCCGGACATTAACTACTCTAGCTATACCGTCCGCTCCCGGAAAGACATCCTCAATAACTCCTAGTGGCCAATTAAGAGGTGCACTACCTTCAGTTTTTAACAAGACAACAGATCCAATCTTGATTGGCTCTGTTTCCGTGTTCCATTTCTGACGCGTTTGGAGAGTGTGAAGGTACTCCACCTTCCACCGTTTCCAGAAAGACTGAACTAAATGGTCCACATACTGTTTACGAGACAGTAGACTAATGTCTTTAGAGGAGGTATCTGTCGCCGGAAGTGACTTTAGAGGAGTCAATGTGAGAAAATGTGCGGGGGTTAGAGCAATAGGTTCGGATGGATCGGCACTCAAACATGAAAGCGGTCTGGAGTTTAAAATTGCTTCAATTTGCGCAAGTACTGTAGACATTTCCTCGAATGTCAATAATTGTTTACCAATTACTCGATTCAGATGGAGTTTGATACTCCGCACGTTACTCTCCCAAATTCCACCGAAATGCGGGGCGGATGGGGGATTGAACTTCCAATCTATCCGATGGTCTCCTAGTTCCCTGTCGAACTTATTTTGAAAAGCTTCAGACTCCAGGAGACCATAGAGAGCATCGAGGTGAGATTTTGCACCAATGAAGTTTGTCCCACAGTCTGAGTACATTATTTTTACCGGCCCGCGTCGCGACAAAAATCGCTTAAGAGCGTTAATAAATGTTTCCGTGCTTAGATCTGATGCGAGTTCGATATGAACCGCTTTCGTGATTAAGCACACAAACACACAAATGTATGCTTTAATTTTGTGCACACCTCTTTTTCTATAAGGAATCACACTTAAGGGGCCCGCGTAGTCTATGCCACAGTGGAAAAATGCCTTACCTTCATTTACCCGACAGGCAGGTAAATCCCCCATGAGGGGGAAGCGTGATTTTGGATTAACCTTATAACAAGTATTACATAATTGGACGCGTTTACGCACAATATTTCTAGCCGACAAAATCCAGAAATTTTGTCGCAAAAGGGACATCAGTAACTGAGGTCCGGAATGCAAGAATTTTCTATGATAGTAATCAATGATTAAATTCAAAATATGACCGCGACCTGGTAAAAGTATTGGATGTTTACTGTCATAAGCTAAGTCAGCGTTTACAAGTCTCCCTCCTACTCGTAACAACCCATCGGCGTCGATAAAGGCATTAAGCTTACGAAATGCAGGAGATAAGACTTTACCGGCTTTCGCGTTTTTAATTTCGTTCGAAAAATGATGATTTTGTAAGTCTTTTATAACTACGATTTCTGCAAACCGTAGGTGAGAGACTTCAAATTTTGATGACAATCTTTTTATAAAACGAAGTATGTAAATAACAACTCTTAACAATTTACTCCAGGAAGAGATTCGTTCAGCGAGTGAACCTAATAAAGTTGGTTGCTTGGGTAAGTTATCCATTACAGTCATAACTTTTATTTTTTGTTCCGGCGGGTTTTCAATAGTATTTGGATCAAATTTACAAAAATTCCATTCTTCAATCGGTGAGCGCGCGAAGGCAGGGCCTTTAAACCAGAGCGGGTGGTCAATTAATTGTGCGGGAGTCAGGCCGCGTGAGAGACAATCCGCGGGATTGTCTTTCCCGGCAATATGATAAAACTGACTTGGAGGTATATTATCCTGAATTATAGTTACTCTATTCGCGATGAAAGTCTGCCAGCGGGATGGGTGTGAATGAACCCAAGCGAGTGCCACTGTACTATCAGAAAAGGCGTATACATTATTAATTTGGCAGCGAGTTGAATATGTATCAATGACTACACGCATTAATTTTGACAATATCAATATTCCCGATAATTCAAGTCTTGCTAAAGATATTGTACGACTTGGAGCTACTCGCGACTTTGCACAAGCTAAACTTATTTCTCCGCGTTTACTTGGAGGATTATATACATGAATATATACCACCGCTCCATATGCTCTCTCACTTGCGTCCGCGAATCCCAATAGGGATATAATCGACTCCTGCGTTACACCTGTATGCCGTGGCAGCTGAATACTTTGAAGGAGTGGGAGTTCCGATTCATAATTTTCCCAAGTTGAAATTATACTCTGAGGAGGACAATCGTCCCAATCGATTTTATGTTCCCAGAGAAATTTAATCATTAATTTAGCTGTTACAATCACGGGTGCGACAAACCCCATCAAATCCCAGAAGCGCGCAATTGTCGACAGAATATTTCGTTTTGTACATTTACGAAATTTGTTAGTGACACTAAAGGTAAAAACATCCTTTCCAGGCAACCAATGCAAACCAAGGATGGTACATTGATCTTCTGAACTGAACTCCACAGCTTCAGAAATGCGACAAGCTGAGGGAATGCCTCCCATGACTGATGGTGAATTACTCGAGAACTTCACCAATTCAAAACCGCCCGCAAGAAATAATTCAATCAATTGGTTTGAAAGTGCGATAGCCTCTTCATCATTTAAACAGCTAGAAACCAAATCATCCATGTAAATATCTCTCTCTGCTACAAGTGCCGCTAATGGAAAACGTGTTCGCTCATCATCAATTAAACGACGAACGGTGCGCATTGCAAGGTATGGGCTGCACTTTAAGCCAAATGGTACGCGTGTAAATTCAAAAAGCTGAAGTGGATCATTTTTATCAAACCGATATAAAACTCTCTGATAGCATCTATGCTCTTTATTTACCAGAATTTGCATATACATTTTACGTATGTCAGCGCTTAGAGCAACTGGAAACAAGCGAAAGTGTAATATTATTTTAAATAGATCATTTTGAAGATTTCTACCCGTATGTAGAACATCATTCAGCGATAATCCTGATGTAGTTTTCATACTAGCATCTATTACTGCGCGAACCTTAGTTGTGGATTTATTTTCACGTATCACTGCATGATGCGGGGCTATGTATTGCAAGCTCAAGCATTGATCCGAATTTATATTTACAGGATTTAAATACCCTTCTTGTATATAATTTTTGAAAATAAGGTCGTATTCCAATTTTACAGAAGAGTTTGAAAGCAGTTTCCTTTCCAACGCGTAAAATCTCCGCTCTGCCGCTCTCTGAGAATCACCAAGCTGCCCCGGATCGGTCTTGAAAGGCAGCATTACGGAAAATCTACCAGTCTTGTCTCTCGTGGTGGTGTTGGTATATTTCTCTTCACATACCAGCTCCTCGATTTGTGGAGTGGAGACGTCCGGTACGTCCTCCAACTCCAAGATATTTTTCATTTCAATTTCAATTGTTGAAAAGAAACAATAATCTGTTTTGATTGCCGGTAGCACTGGAACTTTCCCTAGTATCACATACCCAAATAGGGTATCCAGTGCAACTGGCTCGCCTAAATTTCGTGAGATAGTGTTGTGTTTTATCACACGGGAGAATACATCTGCACCCAGAATCATGTCAATTTTTCCGGGAATAAAATATTTTTCATCAGCCAAACGTAATGATTTTAAATATTCTAAATTTTCAATATTAATGTTGGCGACGGGTATTTTATCAGTTATTTGATTAACCACCAAAGGCGATAGTTTAAAATTGACCGATTTCTCAACTCTCGAAAGAAGGGTAATTGTTGTCACTCCCTTGATAGGGTTGACAATATCCCCTATTCCTGAAACAACTTTGTCTCGCGTCGTCTTTACATCAAGATGAAGTTCTCGACAACAGGAGGCCGTTATTATGTCTCTCTGTGAAGCACTGTCTAATAAAGCGCGAATAGTGTGTCTTTGACCCCGCTTGTCTAAGATTACACAACAAACAGTTCCTAGTAAAACTGTAGATTCTACCTCACTAGAATTAGGGCCCATAGCACAAAGCGCTAAGGGCTCCGCCTTTTCTTCGGCCGCGGCTTGCAAATTCAAGTTGAAATGCAGGCTAGTATGGTGGGATCGATTACAAACGCTGCATCTTCCCTTTGATTTACAATTCTTGAGATTATGCATCGTACTTAGACAATTGACACATAATTTCTTTGATTTTATAAAATTGTACCTTTCCCGAGCGTCCAGGATAGTGTATTTCGGACACTGGTACAACTTTGAATGGTTGTTGTCTCCGCACAACAAACATTTGTCAGTATTAACTGTAACAAATGCCCTAACGTTTTTCTGGGAAACTGAAGGCTTGCGCGGCATCGCGTTAATTTGATTGTTAATTTTACTGCTTCTACTTCCGTTTGCGCGCTGTAGTATTCGCGAGTAATTTCTAATGAATTCCACAAATTTTATTGAATCTACTGAGTCTGAAGAATCTTGTATAGAAACTTCAAAAGCCTTAATCGTATCCATGTCGAGTTTCTTACACGCAATGTGTATGAATATAAAGTCTTCTAGATTCTCCATGTTCAACTGTTTGATTGCAGCAGTCAAACCCGAAAATAGATCAATAAAGTCCTCCAAGTTTGAGGCAGATGGTTCCTTTACTGCAGGAATATTTAACAATTTCTCTAGATAAGTTGTTGCCAGAACGCGCTTATCGTTGTATTTCTTGACCAACGAATTCCACAAAATTGTATAATTTTGAGCAGTTGGCAATAAACCTTGGCAAATGCTTTGAGCTTTTCCTACCAGTTTTCCAACTAAATATTGAATCTTTTCACCTTCCGTTAGACTGTCATTCTCATGGACCATAGATTTAAAATTTTCATAAAACACCGGCCAATTGTTTACATCTCCGTTGAAGGCACACAGCTCTAATCGTGGTAGTTGGATGCTCCTTTTTAAAGGAATATCATTTGCACTTGAGGATTTTGTTGTGTCTTTTAAATTCTCGTAAGTATATTTAATTTCAGCGTATAAGTCTTCAAATGACAGAATAATATTATTATCTGTTGCTTCATCTTCCTCACTTTCTGCAATTAAATCATTTTTTTCTTTTACCAGTAATAAAAATTCTTTACGCCAGTTGTCAATGCCTGCCGCGTGCACTTTAAATTTCCGCAAATAAATTTCTCCCAAATGAATTGAATTAATGGTATCGAAAATGCATTGTGCCCGTTCCAAGTACGTCTCTATCTCATTCTGGAGGCGCTCCTTACGTCGTTGAAATGCCCGTTTCTCGCGTTCTGACGTCATGTTTTAAATTTGGCTTTAATAAATTAAATTTGATAAAATTAATAATAAATTTTACAAATCCCGTACGTACAAGTCCTTATAAATTGAAGTAGCAAAGAAAGAAGAAGGTTATAATAATTTTATCAAAATGTAAACAAATAATGTAAACAAAGAAAGTAAACAATGCTAGTACCTAGGTAGTTACTTATACCGCGGGCTTAATTCGAATGTACCTAAAATGCAAGAGATAGGTATACTTACAAGGCAATTAAAGAATTAACCCGCACTTCGATTCCAAAGCGATAATTATGATAATAATGTATGAACGCGTCACGAATTGCATTTTTGTAGCAATAAAAATGGCGAATAATTTTTTGAATCCGATTTCAAACTATAAGAATCTGAATTAATATTACGTGCATCTAGTTTCTAATTTACGATCTGGTTCTGTTAGGACCAAAATTATGACTACGCCAAGTTTGACGTTATCATAAGGGGGTGCGTGGGGGAGGATTTGAGATCGCAAACTGGTTCTCGATTATCGCGATCGGACGAACTGCCCAACAAATCTGTCTAGGCAGCCAACCAATGGAGCAAGGGGGAAGGAATCACGGAATCAAATGGTCTGGACTCACCTTATCTCCAATGGATGCCTCTTTCGCGGAGCACTGGTCGCGTTTTTGTGTGTGGTTTCTCCTTCGTTCGCGCGCGGTGTACACTGCGATGGACACGTCTATCCAAGGCCGCGTATGAAGAAGTACTGGCTTGAGACAGGTGATTGGGCAAATCGGATAGGTCAGATCATAGGCACAAGGACAAGGATTTTATGGCCAGCTACCCATAACAAACCTACCTAACAGTTCGCCCAAACATCACCCCTGTTTCAGGGAAGGTCGGCAAAAGTTGTGGGGCTTATGTTCATTTGAGGTTTGGATTTTATTTGTAAGTAGGTACACATTCAGCATTTATAAACGCGAACTACACTTGTTGGTTTGTGGGCATACATCTGAGAGCTTTAAATGAATATATCCTTGCAACTTAGATTATAGATTATAGATTATAGAACCAGTCTTAAGATAATACTTGGATAGATGGTCGACAATTATAATTGATTATAATTCCTGGCCTTATAGGTTTGTATGAGTTTGACCACCCATATCTACTGTAAAAAATGGCCAATGTCACCCCGATTTCAGGGAAGGTCTGCGAAAATTGCAGGGCTTATGTTCATTTGAGAGATTTAATTTGTAAGTGCATATGCAGAATTTAATATAAATTTTAAATGTTAATATGTATCTTTGCAACTTAGATTATAGATCAAAAAGATATTCTTCTCTTTCTAAGATTTTTAAAGCTTCAATTTAATACGCAGAACTTTATTTTACAGGAAACTAATTCAGTAATAAGTTCGACAAAATATATGTGCCTGATTCTAAAACCATAAACCTCAATAGTTCACAAAAAGACTCAAATATAGGACATCTAGCAGCAGTCAGATTATTCAAAAATATTGTTTTACAAACCAGAAATATTTACATGCTGATAATCGAATTAATATTGTTAAAACTTCACAAATTAGTTTACCTTTCATCGATTCCATAATACACATAATTACTCCAACGAAAATATTTGCATCGTTTAAAATTTACCTGAGCAAAATTTGTAAGCGGGCGAAAATACGTTTTTTTGTAATTCCTGAATCCCTAATTAATAAAAAATATATTATCTACATGTATATATATATCGCAGTGTCCCATCTAAAAATAAACACGGGAAGGGACCTCCCGTTCTCAAAAAGGGAAAAGTGATAATAGGCCGGGTGGGAATCAGGGTAAAGGAAAACAAGGCAAAAAAGCGTTGAGGTCAAAAGTTTGAGTGCAAATATTCAGGGGATTTCGTGAAACCAATGAAAAGGGTCCAGAAGGGTACCCACTTTTTAAATGTAAAGCGTTTTTAAGCAAATATTAAAAACAAAAACAAAAAACAAAAGGTAGTTGAGAAGTTCAGTTCAACTAAACGAGACGGTTTTTTCGGTCCCTAAAATTTGTTGATTCATTACTAATTAATTTAGAATAATATTCAAAGACAAATATTGAGTTTGGAAGTTCACTCACAATCCACGGACATTAGCAGGTACGTGTAATCATTCAGCCTGAAAGAAAGTTACAACTTAATTGAAAAGCAAATGAACAAAAACTCTGCAACTGTTTACGCCGTTCCTGTCAGCAACAAAAGCATAATTATTGGACAGTCTCTAATTTAAGGGCATGTTTGCATTTAAAAAAACATACCCGCAAACAGATTCACGTTTACACATGCTGCTTGACCGGTCCGTAGTTCAGTGGTAACACTTCGGACTCTGAATGGAAGGTTGTGGGTTCGAATCCCGGCGGAGCACAAAAAATATACCATTTATATTTTCAAATTTGCTCTTCGCTGGGTTGAAAAATTCATAAACCTTTACCAAAGACTGGTCATTAAAAGGTTCAATTGGGTCTTGCTTGAGAATTGACACTTTGTAGCGACGACGACCAAGCTCGTAAAAAGGTCGATAGCTCAATTGGTAGAATGCTTGCATTCCATACCGAGAGCAAGGGTTCGATCACAATGTTTACTCAGCCTTCACAAAAAATGAGAACCAGCCCCCCGGGAGTTGGGAAACCTCCACTTCACTTCAACTGAAAGTGGTTGGTGTGAGGCCGGCCCCCTTACTCGTAAAAATTAAAAGGTACCGAATCGCCACATGCGACCCCTTCGGGCATAACGCAGGCAAGTAGTGAGACTATATGTGTAGCTTAGTTGCGTTTAACAAACACTAAAAAGAAGTAAAACATGTCTATTAGTAGTTGATGGGTCGCTTAACCCCTCAAGTGTCTCTCGCAAGCTAGCAAGTGGCCTCGCCATGCTCCTCGCCTAACATGCAGCAAGCAGTCCAGCCACAGATAATGCGTATGGATCGCGGTGCTAAGTGCTGGCGCGCTAATAACTTTGCCGTGTAATCTGCCCGACGCCCTAATGAATATTTATGTTATTTTTAAATACATTTTTCCGGCCGCGCGGTATTAATGGCTAACCCTCGGCCTGCGCAAATAAACACCGACACGCGAAAATTAAAACGGAATTCGGGGGGAGGGACGCGAAAAAATAATTCCAGATTTTACGACTGCGGAGCGAAATTGATCATGAATATTGCCGGACTGAGTAATTCAATTCTGAATAAGGTTATGTATTTCCAGCAATAGTTATGGCTCATAATTTGATATGATGTTAACCTGTCGCACTGTGAAAATTGGTTCACTTTTACCAGAAAGCCTTGCAAACAGGGTTTTTTTTAGTTAGTTGCGTGGGTCTTTAATTTTTAACTAAGTTCACGTACAGCCAAGATTAGAGTGCTAACCCGACGCAACTAAGCTACACGTATAGTGTAACTTCTTGTCGCGTTAGCCCCGAAGGGGTCGCAAGGGAGCCGGCCTTGCGTCAACCACTCCAGTTGAAGTAGGAGTTTCCCAGTTCCCGAGAGGGCTGGTACTAATTTCGGTATTGTATTTTGGGGTTTGAAGTAAACCCCGAAATATGAAATGATTTCTGACACCCTCGGTGGGATTCGAACCCGAGCTCACGGCATGGAATGCAAGCACTCTATCAACTGAACTGCCGACCGGGCTCTAAGCAAAACCTTCTTCCTGTTCTAGATGTGAGATATTTTTTTACTTTGATTTATTGTGAACATATCACAGTTAATAATATGTGTATTCTGTATGATAAAATAACACAATATTTTAACAACTATTCACATTTTTGGTTGAAAGAGCTCCTCTATAAATGTGTATATTGGATGAAATTTTAAGTTGAATGGGATGTGCACTTTCTAAAATAGGGTGACTTAAACTTTGGCGTGTTCTTGTTATGGAGCTCCACTCATCTTATGACCGACCCGCAACTAAACTCTATTAAAAGCAATTTAATTTTTAACAGTGCTATTCTTAGACATTTTGGTCGTCCGTTGAGCCCACGCTTTGACAAACTAATAGTGCCTGCGCTGGAAGTTTCATCAGCACAGTCATTTTTACCTACCGAGTTTTGCAATATTTGTATGAAAACAAATCAGCTGTTCACTTGCGGCCATCTTGGATTGGCAGGTCTTCGTACATACACATCATTAGTTTGTCAAAGCATGGGCTCAACCGACGACTAAAATGTTTAAGAATTCACACAGTAATTTTTTTTTAAGGAATTCTAAAAAAAAGCCACAGAGTTTTATTTTCACAAATTGAGTATTTATTTCACCTCGAGTAGGTACTTTCGACTTGATTACGTCCTGAAGCGCAATTCTGCTAAATTCCTTAGACTTTAGATATCCATACAAGTCGGAGATTGCTAGCGCTTGTGAAAGAACTCCATAGATAACAAATCAAAAACACAGGTAGATTAATTAGAAAAATTCAAATGGGTAAAACATAGTTTTAAATCACTTATTTATTTCTTTTTTGTGCTCGAACATTTTCGCCTAATGAGGCATCTTCAGGAGCAGATTCAAAGTATAACAAATAGATTAATTTATCTTACAAAACTGTGATAGTACATAATAATGTCCAACTTGAATTTAAAGGCTCGTTAAAGTCTTTGAGGTTTAGAATTGAATCCATTTATAGATGATTAAGTACGGTAATAACTATTTGACTATAGCGAGGTTTGATCAATGTTTTTTAAAGAAAGCTGAAGCTTTTACTGTAACTGTTACTCTATCGCCATTTCGCTAGAGGTGGAAAGAGTTGTCTCCATTCTAATCCTTCCATACCTACTTCATATCCTTATATACCTCTTTCAATTTATTAATTTCCATCACTTTTTTCGCACATTTTCTTCTTTTATTTATTTATTTATTTACATTACTTTACTTTCTTCGGCTCATAAGCCTTGAAGGCTCAGGGCCTCCCGCACCACAATCCTCCAGGACTCTCTGTTTTGTGCTGCTTCCCTCCATGGTCCCCTCACTCCCAGAACTTTGGCGTCGGCTTCAACGTTGACTGTTAACTGCATCCTGGGACGTCCGAGTGGTCCAACACCTGAGGGGGCACCATCCAAGACTGTTCTGATGATCCTGGAGTCCTCTGCACGTGCTACATGTCCGGCCCACTGGAGTCTTCTTAATTTCATTACCGACACTGTGTTTGAGTCTTGAAACACTTCCGATTATTTAACAACGACAACTCACTTTCACAATGACTCTGGAGGAAATGAAAGAACTATGTAAGGACAGAAATAAATGGCGGTTGATCTGTAATCTTGGCGGCTAGGGTTAATTAAATTGGAATTTGTTTACTGTTTTAGTTTTGATGTCCATAGATATTATTATTTATTGATTTAAAAAATGTCATTTGTCGTGTATGTTCCTTGACTTATAGGTTGGTATGCGGCTGACCACCCATGCTGTATAAATGGTTCACTTTGCCAATGTCACCCCTGTCTCGGGGAAGGACGGCAAGACTTGCAGGGTGTTTGTCAATTTGAGATTTTGTTTTTTATGTTGTATGTTCACATGCGGCATGTGCAAGCGCGATTGTACATGTCTGGGTGTCTATTCCCATTTGACCCATAGACAATAATCTTCTAGAATTTACGAAAATATGTCAAAAGAGCCATAAACGGTATTCCACAAGGTCTCACCTCGATTCTTGTCATTAGAGAAGAATCATGAGCCATTTTGCCGGTGAGTTGCATCTCGAGCGCTCAAAATGTATGAAGATCTATGTTACGGAGGTTATGTTGCGAAGATTTTGAGAAGTATTTATTTTTTAAAAGGCGAAATGTTATTCCTCCGTAAAATAACATATCATAATATTAAGAAGTACTTCAGTATCATATTTTTAATTTAGAATTCGTGGTTTTAACGTGAAAAACTTGATCAATGAAAGCATTATAAGTACTTTTATTGCAATTCCAATGCAACGTTATTTAACACGATAATCTATAATCTATAATCTAAGTTGCAAGGATATATTCATTTAAAGCTCTCAGATGTATGCCCACAAACCAACAAGTGTAGTTCGCGCTTACAAATGCTGAATGTGTACTTACAAATAAAATCCAAACCTCAAATGAAAATAAGCCCCACAACTTTTGCCGACCTTCCCTGAAACAGGGGTGACATTGGCAAAGTGAACCATTTTTTACAGTATGGGTGGTCAGCCTCATACCAACCTATAAGTCAAGTCAAAATAATATCAGAAAATTATAACATTGTCCAAAATACGTAAATAATAATATTATTTTTCATTCCCAGCTGACTTTTGCGAGAGCGAATAAAAATATATGATTCAGAGTGAAACAGCATGATCAAAAACAACGTTGCCAAATCGTTTTGATAGAATCGTATTAGACAGAAACACTTGCATTGCAGGATATGAGGCGGCCATTTTTTGTGAATCTTGATTTCGGGGACTCGAGATTTTTGTGAGAATTGGGAATAGCTATCCTGGTTGTGAAAATGCATGTAATGTGAGTCTCCAACGTAACATATCTTTACAACTTAGATTAGATTAGATTAAATTAGACAAATTCAAATGAATCATAACTAAAGCAAGCGCAACTTGACATTAAAGTATACATTTGGCGTACGATATTTCGCATGGGGGTTCTCCCTCTGGTTTTTATCGGCATGCGGGCGCCGCGGGGTTACTCAGGTCACGGCCCCTTTCGTTTCATCATCATAACCAACCCTTTGCGACCTTCCGGTCCGCGGGGAGCTCCTGCATAATTAAATAAATACCTACACACTTAGCCGCGCGAAAGAACACCCAAACCTAGGGCTGAGGGGGAAGCGCTGTAGGGAATACGCTCAACAAGCCAAAACCCAATCCCGGCAGTACGCTCCCTCAGTTCTTGTTTATCGTATATTGTCAAATATGACTTTTTCATGCAGTTGTCTTATGAATCAAATTCTACACAATCTGAGCTAAGTAAACCCGTCAAACTCGATAATGTGAGAGTTCTTTTAAATATTTTTTAAATAAATTTCTTGTTTTCATAAGACACATTGGTCCAGCACACATGCAAACATTGCTCATGTAAAATTTTCTCAATGGCGTATACGATAAACAAGAACTGAGGCAGCGAGTAGGTGGCTTTCAAACTAAAGCAATATACAAATCTTCCAGAAAAAAGAAACGGTAAATGTGATGCATGAAGACGGGTAATGACAACATTATAAATGCTTTTAAGCTTTTACGGCCTAATTCACTGTAACTGTAGCTCTGTCGCCATTCCGCTAGAGGTGGCAAGAGCCTCTGCAGAGCTGCCTCAATTTCTTTCTATACATACTTCTTTCAATTCATTCATATCCATCACCTATTTCCTGCATTTTCTTCTTTTGCGCTCGCTTTGTAGATCCCATTCTTTCACAATCTCCTCAATCTGATCACTTCATACTTTTCTCGGCTGTCCCTTACCTCTTTTTACCTTTCACACTACCTCAGTATACATACTTTGTCAGTCTATCATCATTCATTCTTACCACATGCCCAAACCATCTCATCACATTTTTTTGTACCTTATCTTTCACATCCTCTTTCAAATTACATTCTTTTTTTACCCATTCATTCTATCTATCCCTCAGAGTTTTTCCTGTCATGCTTCTCAAATGCTTCATTTCCACCATACATACTTTATTTACTTCGCTATCATTCACTGTCCACGCTTCACTTCCATACATCAAAGTCGGTAACAATATGCCAATGTGTACCGCCATTCTCAGATCCATCGTCAATCGCTTGTTTTTTGCTATTTTTCCTACTGCACCGACCACTTGCTTTCCCTGATGCTTGATTTTTTGGTTC
This sequence comes from Agapetus fuscipes, assembly GCA_951799405.1. Lineage (NCBI taxonomy): Eukaryota > Metazoa > Arthropoda > Insecta > Trichoptera > Glossosomatidae > Agapetus > Agapetus fuscipes. The sequence goes on from OX637332.1 coordinate 830,156, forward strand.
CAGGTTTTGACCGTGGTCCATACTTTTGCTTCTTTTTTTCATTCTTGATACATCTTAATGACTTTTAGCTGACGTTTCGTCTCCTCTGTGGGTGACTTCTTTGGAGCTCTACTCACTTCTGAGGTCTGATAGAAAGGCGGCGTCTTTTATTCGTAGATTCTAAAGGGAGCGTGGCTTAATTGTTAGGTATAAAACTACCCTCTGTCACAACTTCAATTGTACTCAACCAAGTTTTGTATAATTTGTAGCCCTCTTCCTTTCTGTTATTTATTTTTATTTTTATAAATTTCAATGGCTTCTCTATAAAATAAAGTAAGAGGGCTTGAAATTAAACAAAACTCGCTGTGATGATGTTGATGATGATGATGTCTCCATCCTTCCGGGCTTGTAGATTTCATCTGAATTCGGCCATGAAAGCCTAAAAACACTTATAAAACTCGCTGTGTTTGTGTGAATCACACCCCAAGAGCCTTCTACAAGCTTGGTTGCTGCTAAAGAAAGCACCAATTCTCAAACAAGATCCAGTTGCTGTAAGGCTGGATGAACTTTTGGAGACCGGTTTCTGGTAAAGGTATATGAATTTTTTAACTCAGCGAAAAGCATATTTGATAATTTTAATGCAATATTACTTTTGCTCCGCTGGGATTTAAGCCCAAAACCTTCTATTCAGGAGTCCGAAGAGTTGCCACTAGACCGGACGATATATCTTGTAATAATTGATTAGTTCATCATCAAATGATAACGATTGATTGCGCGCTGAGACATCTAATTTAATTTAAGTTGCAAAATATAAGTAACATTAGAGATTCACATTGTATGCATTTTCACAAAACAGACATGTTTAAGTTCGCGCTTAAACATGCCGCAAATATTCCTACAATATAAAAACCCGAATCTCAAATGAACATACACCCTGCAACTCCTGCCGACCTTCCCTGAAACAGGGAGGACATTGACAAAATGAACCCTTTTCTAAAGCATGAGTGGTCAGCCGCATACTAACCTATAAGTCAAGGAACATACACAACAAATTAAATAACTTTCAGTATGGAATAAGTCTCATATGAGCCACTTTAGATTCCAGTTTCCCGGTATTCAGTGTCTCGAAATGATTGAATCCCGCGAACGATGCGTCTCTAGTTTGGTGTTTAATTACGTTTGGTAGGTAATCACGAGAAAAATCCCATATTCATGATTCGGTAATAAATTACTATCAGGCGCTTATTTATAGAAACTTCACAATGATTAAACAATCAGATACTCCTGCGGCTTAACGTACATATAAACTGGGCAAAAATTTCTGAATATTAAATTTCCCATTGTGTAAAAGTTGCGTCGTATTCATGAGTAACGTTAAAACTGAGCGAAGGTATTTTTATTACATTTTTGACAAAATCTTTTTAGAAGTTTAGAGGAAATAATTTGATAACATTCCTTGACTTATAGGTTGGTATGAAGCTGACATCCGATACTGTAAAAAAATGATTCACAATGCCAATGTCACCCCGGTTTCAAGGAATGTCTTGGTTCACTTCAAGGAATGAAATGAATAAATGCCAGGTACACCAAAATGCTATGATTTGTTAGAAAATTTTGATCGGTCCGTAGTCTAGTGGTTGTGACTCGTAATTGAATGGTTGTGGGTTCGAATCCCGGCGGAGCACAAAAAAATATACCATTTATGTGTACATATATGCTCTTCGCTGAGTGAAAAATTCATATACCTTTACCAAAGATCGGTCACTAAAGGTCCATCCAGCCTTACAGCAACTGGGTCTTGCTTGAGTATTGGCCTCTACACCAAAAAGCTCTATACAAAAAAACCCTAAACCAAAAAGCTACCATAAAGCTCTACACTAAAAAGGTCTGTAGAATAAAACTCGTCAATAAAAGCTCTGTTATAAAGAGTTCTATACCAAAAAGCTCTAAACCAAAAGCTCTGTACCACTAACTTTATACCAAAAGGAACTACACCAAAAAGTTCTTAACCAAAAAGGCACACACATAAAAGCTCTACGTAAAAAAACTTAAAGCTCCACACCAAAAGCTCTACAACAAAATCTCTACACCAAAAGCTCTACACCAAAAGCTCTACACCAAAAGCTCAACACCTAAAAGCTCTACACCAAAAAGTCCACACCAAAAATCTCTATATTAAAAAGCTCAACACCTTAATGCTCTACAACAAAAGCTCCAAACCAAAAAGCTCTGTTCATAAAAACTCTAAATTATAAAGCTCTACACCAAAAAGGCCCACCAGAAAAGCTCTACGTAAAAAAAGCTATGTAAAAGCTCTACACCAAGACACTCTACACTAAAAAGCTCTACACCAAAAAGCTCTAAACCTAAATTCTCTACACCAAAAGGGCCCCCCCAGAAAAGCTCTACACCAAGACACTCTACGCCAAAAAGCTCTACACCAAAAAGCTCTAAACCTAAAAGCTCTACACCAAAAAGGCCCACCCAGAAAAGCTCTAAATAAAAAACCTCTACACCATAAAGCTTTTCACAAAAAAACTTATTTAAAATTAAAGTTAATTAAAAAATTAAAAATTAAAATTAATTAAAAAAAAAAGTTATTTTACATATTTTTAACAATGAGATCACTTGAAAAAGAAACCATCCGACTTATAACTAGAATAATAAATAAATTAGAATATGGACTAAACTATCTAAAAGGCAAAAAATTTTTTTGAAGAATAAAACATATTCAATATTTTTGCCAGAACAAAAGCGATTTACTTTTTAAAAGGCAAAATGGAATATACCGCTTTTCTTTGCTGTAAATCATATTTTTTATAAGAATCGAAAGAGTCAGCAGCGTACTGTCGTACGTGCTAACATTAAAAAAATAACAGAATATTGTGAACAGGATTTTTACTTCTTTCACGTTTTTTGTTTTAGTGGAAACACTACAATACAATATCTAATAATTGAAAATTTGTGATTTTTTAAACGAGCATTGCATCCTCTTTTCTAAACATGTGTGCATCAGTAATCTAATCTAATCTAATCTAAGATGCAAATATATGTAACATTGAAGTTTCACATTATATACAAGCAGACACGTATAAGTTCGCGCTTAAACATGCCGCATGTGGAACTACAATATAAAAACCCGAATGTCAAATGAACATAGACCCTGCAACTACTGCCGACATTCCCTGAAACAGGGGTGACATTGGCCAAGTGAACCATTTTCTACATGCATGGGTGGTCAGCCGCATACCAACCTATAAGTCAAGGAACAAAACTTTCCTAGTATGCCATCAATGTGATCATATATTTTTGGTTTAAATTTTTTTTAGGTTAATTCAATAAGGAATTATTGATGATGATGATGATGATTTCTTTATCAGCGCCGTTTCGTAACTCAATGTCACTCCAAGGGCGTTTAGTGTTTTACTGGGCGAAAAAAAATGTCTTCATCCTCCTCTTTAGGTCCTCAATCGTCTTAGACCTCCGGATTTCTGGTGGTAGTTGATTCCAGGTCGCAGGGCCTGGTATTGATGATATTAGTAGGTACCTGTTTCTGGCCAGGCAGAATGGCGAATTGCATTCCTCTTCACAAATCTATTTATTTAAAAAAAAAAAATTAGAATCAAACCTGGTGATGTGGATCTCTGATTGGAAGTCTAGAATTTTATGGATTAAATTTGTTGACGGATAAACGCGATTCCGTTTTTTTTTAACTATAGAGAAAAATACAAGAACTGTTGGAGTTTTGATGGCGTTTGAAGCCGGACTGTTAGTCTTTTCTCTGAATAAAGGTACTTTTTTTCAGCAATACTTATATCTAAAGGTAAATATAAGGCTAACTACTCATATGTCTCAAAATTAATATGGTTTCACATTTACATTTTCATCCCTGTTTCAGAGAACGTCATCAAGATTTTCTCGGTTTTATGGCGTGGACTTTAATCTGGCAAGAGCACGCGCAGCATGTGAAAACGCTAACTTACACGAATTTGATTGTGGGCATGCATTAAGTACGATTTTTTAAAATAAATTCGTAAAAAGGAACTCAATGTATTAAATAATGTTTGTCTGGCATGAAGCACGAATTAACGTCATCAATCGTTGACTGATAGGTTGGTATGTGGCTGACCTCCCATACTGTAAAAAATGGTTCACTTTGCCAATGTCACCCCTGTTTCAGGGAAGGTCGGCAGTAGTTGCAGGGTGTATGTTCATTTGAAATTCGGGTTTTTATATTGTAGTTCCACATGCGGCATGAGTTAGCGCGAAATTATACATGTCTGCTTGTGGGAATGCATTTAATATGAATCTTAAATGATATATATCCTTGCAGCTTAGATTAGATTAGATTAGATTTGAATTCAATGTATTAAATATTTTTTGTCTGGCATGAACCACGAATTGCGTCATCAATTAAAAATTTATAATTTGTCTTTTTTTTTTTTTTTAAGGAATCCTGTGCGGGAGGCTCCCCAATTCTTGAGAGTCTTGGGGGTCTATGCCACCCTGGAAGGGTGGCGCAGAGGTGTTGCTTGAGTTCTTGGTTCTGTCGTGAGGCGCTGCAAGGAAGTGGTGATTGATGTTGGTTTTGAATAAAACCGGATTAAATTGGGAAGGGAACACAGATACTGGTAGACCATTCCATAAACGGGCAGTTTGGCAAAGGAATGAGTCATGAAAACGCCAAGTTCTCATAGTTTTGAGATCGACTGCAAAGGGATGAATGAGAGTCGTACTACGAGTTTCCCTTTCTGAAATGCGAGGGGGAGGGATTAATAAATGGAGATCATTAGAACAAGCTCCGTGGTAATATCGATAAAAAAGACTGAGCATTCCAACTTTTCTTCTGAGCTGGAGCGGCTGCAGATCGGATGTCAGAGAAGGATCATTGATCAACCTCACTGCCCTCCTTTGCACAGAATCAAGTTGGTAACTCAACTTCTTGGACATACCACACCAGAGATGGCCGCCATAATCGATAATGGGGCGGATTTGGGATTTATACAGAGTCAATAACTGGGCTGAAGTAAAAAACCTACGAGCTCTGTATAATATGCCGAGTCGCCGGAAAGCGGAAGTTGTGCGAGACTCAATAGCATCATGGTATTTTAACTCTGATGACAGAGAAACACTAAGAAGATTTAAGTGTTCATGGTTAGAGAGGAAGACATTGTCGAAAGTTGGGAGATAGTTGTTTGGAACCCTCTTTAAGGATATCAGACATGCTTGAGTCTTTTTGATGTTGAACTTTACAAGGTTGTCAGTGCCCCAACGGCTGACAGCCCTGAGATCTGTAATTCATTGATAATGAACTACCCCTTATGTCTTCACTTATCTCTTCACAGAGTCATAACTTTCTTCATACAAGCTCTCCTTTTATTATGACTGTGGATAACAGGTAAATCTAGAAGAAGAGGAGGGAAGAGGCACGTGACGTATTCAAGTAGCAATAATCTCTAATGAATAATTATCCTAGCTGATGTTGGGTATCTTCAACGTGGCTTGAAAGTCAAAGTAATAATAATGCGTGGAAAATGAAACGGAACAAATTAATTATCTCGTATGTCGAGATGCCCTCAGCGGCGCGCGCTGGGGTGTGTAGGTACTGTGTACGCACCTCCAGTATAACAGACAGACCTCAATAGTCGACATACAAAACGGAAATTAACGCTACAGACTTCTTGCTATTTCAGTTAAGATGATAATAATAATAATCGAATCCACAACCTTCCATTTACGCGTCCGAAGTGCTGCCACTGGACTACAGACCGGTCCAAGAAATGGCAACAACACGCCGTGTACCTAGCGGTCACCCATCCAAGTAGCATCCGCGCCCAATGTTACTTAACTACGGTGATCTGATATAGCATAGCTGATATAAATAGCATTGCATCGCATAGCTGAGGGAGTCCCCGACAGAAGCGGGATTCAGAAGAAGCCTCAAGACACACCTATTTCCAGGATCATACCATGCCTCTTAGAAGAAAAACCCAATCTGTTGGAAAATCTGTATAGAAAAATTCTACATTTGATTTGATTGATTGAACCGCTGTTAGGTTTACAATTGAAGGTACCTTCCAGGATGTACCTACAGGATACTTACTCCGGCTAGCTATCATCAGCATCACTCTCAGGGCGTGGGGTTTTTTCCTTGTGTTGCTTACTTGTATTTTGGGAAGGGTTGTATATTAAAAGATAAGTTTAACATGAACAAATAAGGGTTTATTTACTTTAGTAATATGGGGGAAAAAGAGGAAATAAGGGAATGGCCCGACCTGCGCCTTGTCACTAAACACTCCCTACTCTGTTGACTGGAGTTCCGAACTGAAGGCCTGGGGCAGCGCCCCAGGCTAGCGGCGGCTCACGAGGTGGACGCCTCCACACGTTGGAGCCCCTGGGTGGGCGCTCCTATGCCCCCGTCTCTAGTCCACGAGGCGGGTGCCTTGCTGGCAGGAAATCCAAGTAGATGGGGAGGAGGGAGCTCCATGGTAATGCCCCCTCTTGCAGCACTTGGTGCTTGGTCGCTGACGTCTGACCCTGTTCACCTCTTGCCGAGAACTGATGAGCGACGTCCCGATTAGTTCGCACGGCGCAGTTCAGCCGCTTCCGTGACCGTTCGGCTCCGTTCGGTCAACAAAACACACTTTAAACTTCGAGATTGTTCTTTCTATGTTATTTTAAAATAACATTACACAGCTTCTTATTTCAATTGATTGAATCATAGCAATACATTACAACGCTCGTTAAGTGAAGCGCACGAAGTCGCGCTGCAGCTGAGAAAAGTGATTCGCAATGTGCGAGCGCGCAATATGAGTGGCGCGGTACTCGGCGCGTCTCTACGGCGTTTTGTTCAAATGTGTGGTCGAGGGTATTCGGAGAACAATGTCGAGTTGCCGTGTTATTCCGAACATTCGCACTGCAAACCGCACGCCCTGTCTGCACGGGTGCCACGACAAATCGGTCACAAACAGCTCGGCCATAAACAAGTCGGTGACAGACAGCTCGGCCATAGACAAATAGGTCACAGACAGTTTTACCATAGAAAAATCGGTCATAGACAGTTCGGACATAGGTAAATCGGTCACAGACAGTCCGTCCATGGACAAATTGGTCACAGACAGTTCGGGGATAGACAAATTGGTAACAGACAGCTCAGCCATATACAAATCGGTCACAGACAGTTCAGCCATAGACAGCTAAGCCATTGACAAATCAATCACATGACGGTTCTTACAAAAGACAGCTTTATAATAATAATCTATAATCTAACTCACAAAGATATATTTAAAAAAAAAATCATATTAAATGCATGTCCACAAACAGACACGTCTAAGTTTGCGCTTAGAAGTGTCACAACTGTAGGTACTTACAAATTAAAATACAAATCTCAAATGATCATAAACCCTGCAGTTTTCATCGACCTTCCCTGACGAAGTTTTTTTTGAAGAGCATCTTTTCTGTGGCCCTATATTGTAAGTGACCAAAATGTCGTGTAGACGAACTGTCGTGTGACTTAATCGTCCGCGACCAATGTGTCTGTTAGTCTCAAGAGTTGTTTGTGACCGAAACTGTCTTTGATCGAAAAGGAAGAAGTAGAAAAATTGTCGTGTGACTGGTTCGTCCATCTGTGATCGGGTTGTCTGTGACTGATTTGTCGTGGATCCCTCTGCTGGTACACATATAATATAATACAAGCTCCCAACCCTCGTACGAGCAAGTCGCTGGAATGCGGCGTCAAATTAAAGAAGTAATGCTATGAATGTTGCTATCACAAGTATAATGTCATAAAAAAATATTAAAAATTGTTGCTTTTGTCGTGTGTACCTAGATTTTTATTTCCACGAATAAACCTACAATAACATTAAAACCAAAATTGTAAATGTTAAAAAAACCTAGAAAAAACTCTACTAAACTGCACATATACTACAATTTGCTGCCACGTTGTCCTTATTCGTGTCGCATATGGTAAATAGAAACTATATTTTTTTACAAATAAGGCAACCACCTTCTCGCTAAACACTTATTTGTTGTGGAGGGTAGGTTATTATTTATCGAGAAAGCTGAGAAAGCCTGCCGGTGTTATTATTTCATATTATAAAATAAGAAATTAAAAACAACGCATGGGAAATCATTTCTGAAACCCTTGATGGAGATTATATTTGTTTTTTGTTTTTGTTTTATTTATCAGCTTTAAAAAGTAACATAACGCAAAAACAATCTGATGTCATAGCATCCAAAATGACTGTTTATGTGAGTAACTACCCACTAAATGAATCCGAACAAATAAAAGATACAAACAAATGTGACGTCATCAATCCAGGTTGCCAAGAATAAACTTCGTTAATGTTAAGTTATTAATTATTAAAAACTCACATAGCCCAGAGTTGGATGTCTCATCACCACGGTAATTCTTACCTATCGAATATCGGTAATGTTTGTATGAAGACCTGTCAATCCAAAATGGCCGCAAGTGAACAGCTGATTAGTCTTCATACAAATAAAACCGATATTCGGTAGGCAAGAATTACTGGGATGATGAGACCTCCAGCTCTATGACGTTTGCACGCTGAGCGAAAATTCAAATTGGGAAACACGATCGACTCCATATATAGTAATCAAATGGAATTCATGTATCATTCGTGTAGTTAGATTGTCGCTATGGACGAGCGGTCTAAGTGGTCTGGCCAATCACATGTTTCATCGAGCATCACTGGCTCGAGTCTCTGCTAGGGCGATAACTGAGATCCATTAGTATCGGGATGTAATTAGGTACACACTTTTCTGAAGCTGGCTGTAATAAATTTGTGATCTGCATTTCTAAATTAACGAATGTATTTAAAAAATAATAATTGACATATAAATCGAGTCTGCGAAGAAGATAAAACGATGAACTGTACGCATTGTAACAAAACTTCCCAACTCCGATGACTGGGATGAACGATGCGGCAGCAGTAATATAGATATACGAGTACTAAATACCAATCGTCACCTTAATAATATGATAATAATATTAGGATGATTTATTTAGTGAGTGCTATTTTTGTGTGTGCCACACCTCAAGAGCCCTCTGCGAGCATAGCCGTCGCTGTAGAAAGCGCCAATTCTCAAACAAGACCCAGTTGCTGTAAGACTGGTTGGACTTTTAGTGACCGGTCTTTGGTAAAGGTATATGAATTGTTCACCCAGCGAAAAGCATATTTGGAAATAAAAACGTTTTTTTTTGTCCTCCGCCGGGATTCGAACCCACAGCCTTTCATTTACGAGTCAGAAGTTTTAACCGCTAGACAACGGACCGGTCAAAGTCCTGTTTGTCTTATCTCTAACAAAGGTAATTTCACATAAGCAGTGATTTTATGTGAATTGTACCAATGTATCTTATGTAAACTGAAAATTGATTTTAAAAATATTTAAAACATCTCTCACATCAAGACGCTGTGAGTGTTTTTCTTAGCTCAAATTATTTACAATGTGATTCTTAAGACAATTCCATTTGAAGGTCATCTTTGAATCAAATGGTAGTTAAGCCAAACAAGCACTGGAGGGACGCAGTGGCAGAATAAGTGTCGAGAGGCCAAAACTGAGATGAAGTGATGGGGTGAAAAAGGACTAGCGAGCTCTGGGCGTGACTAATAAGCGACGAGAGGTGATGGAGAGGGAAGGTGGAGGCAACTCCTCGAGGAGGCCAAAGCCCGTACAGGGTTGAATCGGCATGATGATGATGAGGATGACAGCTATTAGTAATTATGATCCTATGATTAAAAATTCAGACGAAAAATCAGAAGATTTTGTTTTTTGTTTTTTGAAATCGTCTTATGATTGAAACGCAAATGGGATTGAAATAGTTTAAATTTATTTATTTGGTCGTACCAACACACACTGATATATTATCGATACCTTAAGGTCAGCAAAAGTTGCGGGGTTATGTCCGTCTGAGATTTGTATTTTAATTTTTAAGAAACTACAGTTGTGACACTTGTCAGCACGAACTTATTATGCATTCAATGTGAATCTAAAATAAAACTATATTTTTGAAAGTTTATTAGGTTAATGATTGTAGATTGTAGACCTAGTTCACAACTTAAAATTATTTTTATTATAATATATTGTATGAAACGTTTCAGCGAGAGCTTTGTAGAATTCCATTTTATTTTTTTTAAATATGAAAATATCATTTCTAATTCTACTTGAAAATTATAAAACAAACAGTGTTTTTTTCATTTTTTTTCTGTTCTTCAAAGCTCAACTTCAAAAATGTTAATTGCTTAGTATTGTCGCGAACTTGAAATACGTGCGCTTATACACGCATACATCATATGACGGACTATGAAATCAAAGTGACTACGCGCACCTATACACGTACTATAGAACCATCTAGGAGTATTCATGATTGTATGCGTGCATTGAAATGACGTTCTAGTGATTGTGTGTGTACATAACGTTCTGGTGGTATAATGATCTAATAAACGGGAGAAATACCCCTCTGGTTCCCTATATAAGAGATCAAAATGGTACGGAGAGTAGATTTGCAGCAGCTCGCTGAGTAACACCAATAAACAGTGATTGTCAAGTTGGGAAAAATAAGTTCTGTAAAAGAAAATTATGGCATTTTAATTAAAAGAGAATCCAGCAGAAAACGTAACCGTATTTTTTCAAAAATCGATTATCAAAGATTGACTGGTCCGTAGTTCAGTGGTAACACTTCGGACTCTGAATGGAAGCTTGTGGGTTTGAATCCCGGCGGAGCACAAAAAATATACTTTCACTGTGTTAATAAATCCACACTAAAAAATATACAAAAAATATACCATTTATATTTTCAAATTTACTCTTCGCTGGGTTGAATAATTCATAAACCTTTACCAATGACCGGTCACCATCTGCTTGAGTCTTGCTTGAGAATTAGCGCTTTTTAGCCACGAAGACCAAGCTCGTAAAAAGGTCGTTGGTCAATTGGTAGAATGCTTGCATTCCATGCCGAGAGCAAGGGTTCGATCTCAAGGCTTACTCAGCCTCCACAAGAAATGAGAACCAGCCTCCCCGGGAGCTGGGTAACCCCCACTTTAACTGAAAGTGGTTGGTGTGAGGCCGGCCCCCTTACCTGTAAAAATAAATAGGTTCCGAATCGCCACATGCGACCCCTTTGGGGATAACGCAGGCAAGAAGTTACACTACATGTGTAGCTTAGTTGCGTTGCGTAAAGGCTATCATATAAAAATAAGCCCCATCCCTGGTCAGCCTCATATAAATTTGTAAATCAAGTGACCTCCTTGGTATGGTGAGATCGACTACTTCCCAGGTGTTCCCAGCAGGCTGGTAGCACTGTGGGAGCTTTGATGCGCGCAAACTGCCGGCGGTATCGCGATTGTTTAATCCAGTGTGGAGCACGCTCCTGCTTTTGTCCTGGACGTTTCCTAATCTGCCGGTTATAATCTTATTAATTACGGCGTCCTTTTGACTCCGAGCGGGCCTCTGTACTACTACATGCCACATCAGTGGTCCACAACCCGAGTTTCGCGTGCCTACAGTGATCTGCAAAAACAACCATCAGATTTTTTTAATACCATTTATCTTATATTAATCAAATTAACAAAGTTTCAATTCACTTTTTACAATTTTATTTCTGTCTAGCACTTTCGCCTACAAGGCATCATCAGGACAATCAACTCTTCAGAACAATCAATCTTACATGTTTTGTATAGGTAAGTATTGACTTTTCTTTTTAAGGTTTTGTTGTTTTTGTACACTTAAATGTCAAAGGATGACCTAAGTAAAATATAATACCTACTTGCACCATTTTCACTTTTATAATTGGGTGTCATCGTATCTTTTGTAACCGTAAAATAGTAATAAGGCCTTTATATACTCACTCATGGTCTTGTCTTGTCTTGTATCCTGCCGCCATTCCTCTAGGGGTGGCCAGTACCTCCACATAAGTGCCTCCACTTGACTCTGTCCCTGCATACTTCTTTCATCTCATCTAATTTCATCACTCTTTTCATGCATGCTCTTCTCTTGTTTCCACTCTGTAAATTCCATTCATTCGCAATCTCACTTATCTGATCAATCCATTCTTTTCTAGGTCTTCCCCTTCCACGCTTACCTATTACATTCCCTTTATACACTCTTTTTGTCAGTCGGTCTTCATTCATCCTTTCAATATGTCCAAACCATCGCATCACACTTCTTTGAACTTTCACTTTCACGCTTTCTTTTACTCCGCATTCATTCAGAACCCATTCGTTTCTCACTCTATCTTTCAGTGTTTTTCCTGTCATATTTCTTAAATGAGCCATTTCTACGGTGCATACCTTATTTACTTCTCTTTCATTCACCGTCCATGACTCGCTTCCATACATCAGGTCATTTATTTTAATAATATAAGTGAACATTAATTTACAATTTTATAAAAATTAAATCTTCTTCTGCTCCGTTACATAGATATCATATTGAAACAAAAATGCAATACACTTAATATTCTTCTAACAAATAGCAGTAACTTGAAACTATAATACGTAACTTTTATACCGAACCGAGCCGATTTTTTTACTTTAGCCGAATGTTCGGCCGAAGTTCGTATTCGGTTCAAACCACATTCGGCCCATCTCTAGTATTTGTTAACTGGCGTGGGCTCTGAAAGGTTGCAGTCGACTGGATGTGCTTCTCAAATTGATTACTGGCCCGAGCAGTCATATGGCAAAGGGGTCGCCCGGCCTAAAGATGCGCCTCTTTTGTACTAATTAATTAATTCACTTACACAGAGCAGATTATAATATGAGCAGATTATAACATGAGCAGATTATAACATGAGCAGATTATAACATGAGCATATTATAGAGCGCGATAATCATTTTGCTTAATGACATCGTGAGCATTTAGAGTACATATCATGTCGGCGCCAAACACAAAGCGATTTATAAATATTTAAAAATATAAATGGTAAAACATTGTTTTAATTCACTTTATTTTATTTGTTTATGCTCGAATATTTTCGCCTAATGAGGCATCTTCAAGAGCAGAATGGTTACAAATATATTTTTATAAAATAATTTTCAAAACAATTTTCAAAACAACTTTTTTTCCAAAACAAAAGCAAAATTCATAGACAAAAAAAAATTTTTTTTTTAAACACAAATGTAAGATTCAAAAATGCATTATTGTTAGGTATAATGAAATTAAAAATTTGAATACAATAAAAATAAAATATGTTAGTTAAATAAAAATAATAATAGTAATAACAAATAAAAAACAAATTATTGCAATATTGGTGAAACATAGGGAATCTGCACATTCACTAAGTCTTTATTTTTATTTTTGTAGATTCCCTATGTTTCACCAATATTGCAATAATTTGTTTTTTATTTGTTATTACTATTATTATTTTTATTTAACTAACATATTTTATTTTTATTGTATTCAAATTTTTAATTTCATTATACCTAACAATAATGCATTTTTGAATCTCACATTTGTGTTTAAAAAAAAATTTTTTTTTGTCTATGAATTTTGCTTTTGTTTTGGAAAAAAAGTTGTTTTGAAAATTGTTTTGAAAATTATTTTATAAAAATATATTTGTAACCATTCTGCTCTTGAAGATGCCTCATTAGGCGAAAATATTCGAGCATAAACAAATAAAATAAAGTGAATTAAAACAATGTTTTACCATTTATATTTTTAAATATTTATAAAAATGGACTTTCACTGTGTTAACAGATCAACACTAAAAAAAAAAAAAAAAAAAAAAAAAAAAAAAAAAAAAAAAAAAAAAAAAAAAAAAAAAAAAAAAAAAAAAAATACAAAGCGATTTATTCCACGTGCAAGTTTTTCGCATTATAGTTGTGTGCGCAATTTGTGGGATTCGATGGATATAAGGCATATGCATTTGATTGAATAATTTAAATAATAATAACATAGTTTTAGGGGTATATCTGTTAACACAGTGAAAGTCTATCGTATTTTGTATAAAATTCAATAGAAAAAACAAAGGTTTTTTAATTATTTTATACAAATATTTGTAACCATTCTGCTCCTGAAGATGCCTCATTGAGCGAAAATGTTCAAGCACAAAAAAATAAATAAATAAGTGAATTAAAACTCTGTTTTTATCCATTTTAATTTTTAAATAATGAAAAAAACAAGTTTTTTATTTCACTTTTATTTATCTTCTGAAGATTCCTTTCTAGGTGAAAACGTTGAGTATACCTATGCTTAGTTTTTGGCTTACCCGGCCGGCTGATGATACTGGAGAGATGTTCTCGGGATAACTTGCCGTGGTCAATGTAATCCTTGTGCCAGGGAAGGTCGGCAAAAGTTGCAGGGTTCATGTAAATTTGCGGCTTAGATTTTCATTCGCAGCATTTCTATGCGCGAAATTCCACGTGTCTGTTTGTGGACATGCATATATTTTGAATTTTAAATGTTAACATACCTTTGCAGCTTAGATTATACATTATTTAGATAGTTGGGGTGCAGAAGTATTTCACAATGCGATCAAACAAGCCGAATTAATCTCGACGTCCACAAATCTGCGTTACCAATGAGTCCATTGCCAGCATGCCTAGGCACATTGCGAATACGAGGTGTTCGAATCCGGGCGATTACTTGTTGATTGAGAAATTCCAATCACAGCCTCACTCCATCCACCTCGCCCCTCAATGGGATACCCATCCGCATACCGCGCGGCTTCTGCTCGATTGATGGCTGATAGCTGAATGCCTGAACACGGCGGCTGCAATATCTCCCATTGGCCCATTCACCCAATGTGGAGGGCTCACAGTAAACGTGTAATTATCAGAAAGGTTCATCCAGCCTTACAGCAACTGATCCTGCTTGATTGGCTGCTCTAAAGCAACTAACATACGTCTGTTGATTCACAAAAGAGACAAGTCTGTGTGCTTGTAGCGTTTGCCAAATTAATCGTCCAATTATTATTATTATTTCATTAGGCGTTCGACTGAAATGTTCACCAAAACTTTCAAGACTACTCTAACTAAGACTGATATATTTATCAAGATAGCTAGGTTGTACTTAAAAGATAGCAGCAGTGAATCTTATATTATTAAAAATAAAACATTGCACTACTGATAATTATCAAATTCATTAAAGTCAACGACGTTAACATATTGAAAGCACCGGTTCCCATAGATCACCGAAGTTAAGCAACATTGGGCGTGGACAGTACTTGGATGGGTAACCGCTCAGGTACACCGCGTGTCGTTGGCATCTTGGACCGGTCCTTAGTCCGTAGTGGCAACACTTCGGACTCGTAAATGGAAGGTTGTGGATTCGGATCCCGGCGGAGCACAAAAATATACCATTTATATTTCGAATGTGCTCTTCGCTGGGTTGAAAAATTCATAAACCTTTACCAATGACCGGTCACCAAAGGTCCATCCAGCCTTACAGCAACTGGGTCTTGCTTGAGTATTGGCGCTTTGTAGCGACGACCAAGCTCGTACACCTCTGCGGCACTACAACAAGTGTCATAGACCCCTAGAGTCTTTAGAATCTAGGGAGTTGTCCGCACAGGATTTCTAAAAAAAAAAAAAAAGAGTGAGTTTTTCTTCACGATTTGATTTAGTTCCTGGAGCGCTTTCGATGTTATTACACCATTATTGTTCTCTTTATAACGGTGGGATAACATAAGATTCAACCAATCTCGAACACATTATAATCAGTATAAGTATTAAGTACCTAACATCTATTTACTTCTAGAGAGATTTAAACAGAAACTAACACAGACAATCCACAACACACAACTACACATACGTCACAATATTGTTAAACCTTCTGTTACATGTTGGAAAAGCTTTCTTCCTCATTAAAAAAAGTAAAAAACACTTTTTTGTATGGAAATTTTGTTTTCATTTTTAACTAAGTGAAACTTTTTTATTGGACTAAAAAGCTTATTTTTTTAAACATATTTTTTTGTTCTGTGGTTATCTACTTGCATTTTACGTCAAACAAAGAAACACAGCTTTTTAGCAAGTAGTAGCTTGAAATGAAATAAAATGCGCAAGTACGCTCTCGCGTGTGGTTTTGTTTTAACAACCAAATAATAGCTGGGAGAGCTCTTGCGCCCTCATACAATATTTAGCAAATTTTAATAAACACTCAGAGCTGAGTAAATATTCGCTTGCGTGTAATTCCTTCTATTCCACAAGGAACTTTACCTATGTATGTCAGAGACGGGAAACCTTTTCAAAGCGTAACAATGTTAGCTTGAAATAAACGTAAAATGTTTTATCTCCGTACAAGAATGTACAGCATATTAATAAACATAATATAATCGTATTTTTGTAAGTAATATATATATATATATATTGATTATTTTATTTTAGCTAATTGCTAATTACAACTTAATTAAATGAAATACAAAATCATGTAATCATAAAATAATAACAAACAAAAAATAAAATAAAATAAAAACAAACAAAAGTAAACAAAATAATTGATAATTATGTTAAGGCCGGTTTGCACATATATATTTTTTTAATTTCACTTTAAATTCATGAATGCACTTACAATATTTTATTTATACTGGTAGTATAATAATCAAGTCCTCTGTGCAAAACGCCCTTATCATATTTCACACTTTTCAATTTTGGTTTCCTTTTAAATTATCCCTTTTCCTGGTATTATACCTACTTATGAACATCTCTGCCTTTTATTCAAAATTTCGTCAAATACTGAGGTAACATATTTTTTTCTAATTTGTGTATAAAAATAATAGCGCTCATTTTTAAATTTTCTTCAATGTATAACCAATCTAACTTATCTATCATATAATTTATATCATAAAATCATCATAAAATAAAAACTCAGAACAATTAAGCAATCTATAATCTAAGTTGTTAAGATAGATTACATTTAAGATTCATCCTAAATGCAATCCCTTAATAGACACGTATAAGTCCGCGCTTACACATGCCGCATGTGGATTTGCAACATAAACACCTAATCTCACCTTCGACCTCCCCACAAAATGACATTGGCAATGTGAACCATATTTTTACAGTATTTGTGGTCAGCCTCATACCAACCTATAAGTCAAGTTTATAAAATAAATAATTGCAGTTTAATTAAAAGAGAATCCAGAAAATAGTTACAATAGTTTGGTCGCCACTGGCCTAGGCCGCCGTAGTTTCGGACATTAGGCATAAGCTGGGAGAGAGAAAATACCTGAGAAAGCAAAACATGTATGTAGTTCCCGCCCAGAGATTCACAGCGATATTTTACATTGTCTGCCGGCGTGCAGGCAACCGCACCGTGTGCATTAAACGCGGCACCGGCTACAGCCCAGAAACCACAACTCAGCATTTCATAAATGATTTAATAGCTTATGCTCTAAGCTAATGCTTTTCATTAAGGCTCGCTCCTAATGCTCTAAATGTGTTTTAAAATAGTGCTTTTTGCATAAAACATTTACATGCTTTGTGGTTGAAGCTTGGTTTTTAGTTTGTTAGTATACATGTAGCATTTGTAGGCGCAAAGTTATACGCGTCTGTTTTTGGATATGCATTTAATATGAATGTACTTATATCTTTGCAATTTAGATTATAGATAATAGTTCTCGATTAACAAATTTAGTAGAATACTAAATTAATGCTTTTTTACAAGAGTTCAAATTCTATCTTTTTAGTAAAAATGCGTCGCTGGGATGGTCGAGCGGTACAAGCGCAAGTTTGACCCCCGTCTTGTCCTCGATGATAACTTAGATCCTGGTTCAAAAGATATTAATTAATAGTTCATTGAAATACGTATAAATTAATTGCAAACTTTTCGTAAAACTATTTTTGTTAAATTATCATGAATATTTATTGTTCTACAATCTAAATGAACGCTTAAATCCAAGAGCAATAATACTATGTAGGTTTGTGGTGATGTATTATGCTTCAAAAGTATTTGAACAAGAAAACTTGAATAAAAAAATATATACAAAACCTCCATTCCTTTCCCTGAAAGAACAGGATATACGAGTACAAAGTAAAAGAAGGAAATGGATAAAAAAGGTGATGAGTATGAATGAATTCAAAGAGGTATGCAAGTATCTACATAGAAATGTAAGCAAACATATGGAGGCTCTGTTCATCTCTAGCGGAATAGCTACAGGGTTACATCAACAGTAATTATAAATTGAATTTTAAGTTTAAACATGTAAGCATATTGAATATCGTCTCTGCTTCCACGTACAAAAGTTTCAAATGCCACTCACAAATTTATTCATTAAAAACGCGCTATAGTAGCTGATTCCATTGCAGCTCTTACTTTGTGTTTAGAGCTGCTGCCAAAATATCATTATATTTTGTGTGACTCTTTCCTTGACTTGTCACCCCTGTGCCAGGGAAGGTCGGAAAAAGTTGTAGGGTTTATCTGCATTTGAGGTTTGGATTTTATTTGTTGGTACACATTCAGAATTTGCAAACGTGAACTACACGTGTTTGTTTGTGGGCATGAATTTGATATGAGCTTTAAATGTTAATATATCTTTGCAACTTGGATTATAGATTATTCTCCTTTCTCCATTGGGGACAAAAAGGTTTTCAAATAGTATTATTTTGAAGCAAAATTAGTTGTATGGAAAACGCTTTATGTTTTCTCTTGGCGAGACTTTGCAGAACATGGAATAAGGTTGACTTTTGAGAGGAGCCGCCCCCCTCGCTGCGCGGTACTCTAAAATCTTTTCCATAAGTAATGAGCCGAGAACACAGTCCACCTGCTATATGATTAAAAATCTACACCCACGCCTCAAAATACGAATGCTTTTACTTCTATTCAGTTAAATTTTGTAACCGTAACCCTCCGAGGGCCTTCTGCGATTTTTTTAAGGATTCCTCTGTAGTATAGGTTGGTATGCGGCTGACCACCCATGCTGTAGAAAGTAGTTCACTTAGCCAATGTCCCCCCTGTTTTCAGGAAAGGTCGGCAAGAGTTTCAGGGTGTATGTCCATGTGAGATTCGGGTTTTTATGTTGTAGGACCACGTGCAGCATGTTTAAGCGCGAACTTGTGCATGTCTGTTTGTGAAAGTGCATTTAATGTGAATCTTTAATGTTAGATATATTTTGCAACTTAGATTAAATTAGATCTCTGTGGGACTCTCGCTTGATTCAAGAGACTCTAGGCGTCTATAACACTTGTTGTAGTGCCAGTGATATGCCAGTTGAGGTCCTGATCCTTGTTGCAGGGCTGTTAGCTGCATAGTGTTGTGGTGTGTTGCGTTGCGTTGGCTTTGTTTTGAGACACTGAAAGGAAATGGCGATTGATATTGGTTTTGAATAGTGCAAGGTTAAATTGGGATGGAAACACAGATACCGGTAACTCGTTCCATAAGCGGGCAATTTGGCCAAGGAATGAGTCGTGAAAACACTTGTTCGTCACCATAGATCAAATGACGATGCTGTAAGGCTTTACAAGTTAATATACATTGAATGAAGCAGGAAGGCTCATGATGTTGAAATCTGATGACATCCTTTTGCTGTTAAAAAAACTACATCGACTTTGCTCTTCAAAGAGGGTGATCTACCGTGTTTTTCTGATGATATATAAAGCCAGCAATAGCTTGGCTCCCCTACATCTACTAGATTTAAAGAAAATGTTCTAGTTGATAGTTCAGTTAGTAAAATGCTTGCATTTTATGCCAAGGGCTAGGGTTCGATTCCCACCAAGGGTGTAAGAAATGATTTTACATTTCGGTGTTTATTCAAACCTAAAATTAATATAACGGCAAGGGTTGGTCAACCTTCAGAAGAAATGAGAACCTGCAGAATGAAGAAAATATCACACACATATATTACACGGTTAAGTACTGACAGTGCATCAGTGATGAGAAGTTTCACTGTATGTGCGCCGTGGTTGCGTTAATCTGTACCCTTAGTACGAGTTGCAAAATTTGAGTTAAGTAAAGTTTACGGAAAGTATTAAAGAGTGATTTTCCCCAAATCTGCCGTTATTGTTTCTTACACTTTATGGTCTTAGCAAAAGAGTTACAGTGATTAAGAAAATCAAGTTCAAACAAACAAAAACGGCAGATTTTGGGGAAAAACACTCTTTAATACTTTCCGTAAACTTTACTTAACTCAAGTTTTGCAACTCGTACTCAGTGTACTGCAAACGGTTCAGTTCACGAATCGGATTCGAACGCTGAGGCTGTTAACATAATATCATAATATTGAAATGTACCTACGGGCGAAATGAATAATATTATTTCGACACTCCATGCATTAGAAATTCTCTTTGAAATGCCTAATGTGCTTAATACAGACGACCTAAGTTTGCACTTTGCATATTAAGTTATGAATTCGGGTGATAATTAAAATTATATTGCGACTCGTTGAAGTAAAATATTGTGTAAAATTAAGCATATTTATTAAAAACACGGATTCTGTTAGACTCTTTTTTTGTTATTGGATTTGAAAAGGACAAGGTTTAATCGGGGTGGCAGCACAGATACAAGTAACTCATTCCATAAGCGGGCAGTTTGGCAAAGGAATGAGTCGTGAACACACCAAGTGGAAAAATGAACCACTTTCTACAGCATGGGTGGTCAGCCGCATACCAAAAGATATGTCAGGGAATATTCCCTGACACAAAAAGAGAAAACTCTCTGCGCACTCTTATTTCTCTTCCGACTTGCAGGATATGTGTTTTCATTATTGTGGACATATATTTAGGTACATTACCCCGGCAGAATTTTCTGGTATGCAAAAACAGGGACGCAAGACAACAGCAGGTGGTCCTGCCTTGCAAAAACTTCCTGTGAATTATTCCTCTTTTCAAGCTCGACATGCGAGCATTCTGCAAAATTCAAAAACCTCCCAAGTTTATATATTTACAAAGAGACGCCCTCCCTCGGAGTCAACCGCCGGTCTTGTTTAGGGCACAGGTCCCAGTCTTGTTTAGGGGTTGGTCTTGTTTAGGGCTCGAGCGCCGATCCTGGCGGAATGCGGTCTTGCTGGGGGGGGGGGGGGGCAACAAAAACTTGCTCGCTGCAATTTATTATTAATTCAATGACAAAAAGATCATTAATTATGCTACGTGACTAAACAACGACATAACTTAAATTAAACCCTTTTGGCTTTACAGCGAGCACAAGGATTCAAAATGAAACATGCAGTTTGAAGTTGTATTTTTCGTACTCTATCTGTGTTTTTAAGACACTATTAAAAATAGTTGTTTCCAGAAAAAACAAATCAATATTTCTTATTCCGACTGAGCCACGACCTAATCTAATCTAATCTAAGTTGCAAAGATATGCATTCTCACAAGCAGACACGAATAAGTTCGCGCTTGCACATGCCGAATTTGAACCTACAACATTAAAACCAAAATCTCAAATAAACATGCACCCTGCAACTCTTACCGACTTTCCGTAAAACAGGGATGACATTGGCAAAGTGAAACATTTTCTACAGCATGGGTGGTAAGCCGTATATCAACTTTAAGTCAAGGAAAACAACAAATTACATTTGTTACGTTTTCAACGGACACCGAAAAAAACTTTTTTGATTTCTTAAGTTCCTTTAGTATAAAACATTGCGTTAATTCCCTTCGATCGTGTACAAAGATACAATGTATGAAAACTAAATCAGTTAATTAAACAAAGTTCTTCTATCGGATGGAGTTTACACATTTTCCTAAATCGATGTAAAGATATTGTTATATAAATATGCAATATAAATATTGTCATGTGCTTCGAGAAGCTTCTGGCATAATTGACCTTTAGAAACTTCTATCGCTGGGGTATAAAAAAAAAGCGCGCACAGCTTGCAGGCAGAGAGTTATTTTGCGACCTTATAACTATGAAGACTAACAGCATAAGTGAACACAAACCATCTGTGAAATAAATGTAAATGGCTAAATAAATGTAAAAGTTTAAAAAATATTTTTAACTGTAAAATAAGTATCCTAAAAAGAATACCAGTTTTAATTTGAAGACTATTTGACCCCTAAAATCATAAGAATAGGTATTAATGAAACACAGAAACTACTTTAATGTTTTTCTCTGTGATGATGTGATGTTCTACTTTAGGATAAATCATGTTGGTCTAATTTTTATAATATTAAGAACCACGCAAGCTTTGTATCACATAGCCAATTACAATCTAATCTAATCTAAGCTGCAAAGATATATATCATTTAAGATTTATATTAAATGCATTCCCACAAGCAGACATATATAATTTCGCGCTAACACATGCCGCATGTGGACCTACAATATAAAAACCCAATCTCAAATGAACATAAGCCCTGCAACTCTTGCCGTCCTTCCCTGAAACAGGGGTGACATTGGCAAAGTGAACCATTTTTTACAGTATGGGTGGTCAGCCGCATACCAACCTATATGTCAAGGAACAATACAATAATTACATAATTACAAATTGGCATTTACAGATTGCACTCTAGACCAGACTGGGTATTTCAGTTCTCAAGATAGAAGCGGTGGCAGCGAGTATCAATAATACAGTCATAGAACTCTCCGGCGTGTTTGCTTACGCGTACCTGGGAAGGGGATAGGTTAGAACGGCACAGTGACAAAACGACACACGACATAACATCACAATGACAATACATCACAAGACAAAAAAATACTATAACAAAACATCACATACCTTAAATAGAACATACCACAAGTCATAAATAAGAACATAAATGAGTCTGGTCGATAGCTCAGTTGGTAGAGTGCTTGCATTATTCCATGCCATGTGCTTGAGTTCGAATTCCAGCGAGGTTGTTTCCGTGTTTATTTCTAGCCCCAAAATGAAATACCGGCAAGGTTCACTAAGCTTTCACAAGAAATGAGTACCAGCCTCCTCGGGAGCAAATTACATATAGGTTCTACTCGGCACATGCAAAACTTTTCGCAGATAACGTGGCAAGAAGCTACACTGTAAGTGTAGTTTAATTGCATTAGCATAAACGGCATATGAAAAAAACATCACAAACAACACGTGATGTTTGGCATGTGTTGTTCTGTCATGTGTAGTTATGTCATGTGTCGTTATATAATGTGTTGTTCTGTCACTGTGTCGTTTAGTCGCTGTGTCGTTTTGCCACTGTGTCGTTATGTCATGTGTCGTTATATAATGTGTTATTCTGTCGTGTGTCGTTTTTTCGCTGTGTCGTTATGTCATTGTGTCGTTATGGCATGTGTCGTTATATCATGTGTCGTTATATAATGTGTTGTTTTGTCACTGTGTCGGTTTATCACTGTATCGTTTTGTCACTGCATCGTTATGTCATGTATCGTTATATAGTGTGTTGTTCTGTCACCGTGTCGTTTTGTCACTGTGTCGTCATGTCACTGCGTCGCTATGTCATGTGTCGTTATATAACGGGTTATTCTGTCATCGCGTCGTTTTGTCACTGTGTCGTTCTACCATGGACCCACCTGGGAGATGTAGTACGCACACTCTCTCCCGCCGCTTCATACACCCGCAAGTTCGGGCGTTTTTACTCCGCCGGGCCTCCGCGCGCTCAGAGATCGCTTTCATTTATAATTCACGCAGCCAGTCCGGAGAGAAAATTGTTGTAGGTGTTAAATAAATTAGGAGCGCGTACGGTCAACATAAATAAATAATGCCGGGCCCGAACAAAAACGAATCGCCGGGAAATGATATACTGGAGTTTTATTCAAATGAGCAAGGGCTGCTTCACTCGCAGCACCTAAGGGAGCGACCCCGATTTTTCTGACCGAATAAACGGCCACTCTCGATTCTCCGGCCTAATGGAGCAAACAACTTGAATAATCAAATACGTTTTGTTTCGCGGGAACGGCTCGGATTAGTCATTAATCGAGAGAAAGCGCCGCTCGAGAATATCGACTGAGAAATTATCTGATAAATATTAATGCTATGATTTAGAGCCTGTTTGTGTATGGGCGCTGTAGACGTCTTTAACTATTTAATTTCTAATCAGCTGAGTTATTTTTTTTTGTGAAAGGGTGATCAATAATGGATGTCCCTAAAGATATACAGGAAGTAAATGAAATAAAATAAAGAAAAAATCAGTGTTATTTTTTTTAATATAACTCGAATCAATAAAGCATACAATGGGGAAAAAATCTCTGCTGTAACTTAAATAATGTGTTCCCTTTGACTGGGTGAAAGCTTGAGTTAAAATGTTTAATTTAAAAATATAAACTATGAGATTGTATAGTTCTAAGACTTATCTACATAATATGGTTAATGATAAAATGAAAGAAAACTCACAATAAGGCAGACATATATTTAGTTAGAGGATACAAACTGAAAGAAGAGGAAATAAGTTTAAACTCATTTAAAAAATAAATGAATGTAAAATAATATCATTAGTTGTTATAAAATAATATTGGATTCTTTGTTAATAATAAAAAAAAACAATGAGATTAAAACCATCACATGAATCAAATAAAAAGAAGGTAATGTATGAAGAATTCAATAGATATAAATAGTTTGATTTAGCACGACAAAAGGAAGGCAGTTCTGCAGAGGCTCTGTCCACCAATAGGGGAATGGCAACATATTACAGATACAGTAAATGTACTTACTTTGTAAATATCCAGCATGTTTGTTAGAAACTCGTGAAAAGGAATGCAATTTACCAACCTATCAAATATATAACAACTATATAACAAAATATATAACTTGAAGCTATCGTTAAAGGACCTGGCGGGACTCAAACCAGCATTTTTTTTAAATTTAAACACCTCAATCAAAGCCAGAATCTTAATTTGCTTGCCTAGTCCAAAAAGATAGTACCGTGATACCCGATGTATGCTATTAGCTTCAGTAACATCGAACCATTTACTGTTAGAGTCATGAGCAAACTTCTGACCTAGAGGTTCTTGTTTTTTCGTATCGTTGCTTTTACTTCACGGGAAGGCCTTCCGCCACTTGAGAAAATATACAGCTCTGTATGAGCGTCCATGTACTGTGGGCCCTTTTGACACATACCTGCAGAGCTGGAAGTCTCATCACTACGGTAATTCTTACCTACCGAATATCAGCAATATTTGTATGAAGACTAATCAGCTGTTCGTCTGCGGCCATCTTAGATTGACAGGTCTTTATACAAATATTACCGATACTCGGTAGGTAAGAATTACCGTGGTGATGAGACTTCAGCCCTGGACGGGTATGAGGTGGGTTTGAGCAAAGTACCGTTATCCCATGGAAATCAGTTGGACGCTCTAACCGCTAAGCCACCGACCGGACAAAATATTTACAAACGCAATAATTTTGCCAGCACACTTTGATTCACAGCCCTGGCCGAGTCCGTGAGGGAGGTTGTACGGAAATTAACTGCAAGGGGCAGGAAATGGCTCTCGGCCCCTCGCAGGGCTGCCACCACCCAGAATGGCCGGCCACACTCGCCCAGAGACCAGGGACTAAGATAAATGCCTCCTATTGTCAGAAATGTGTCGTCACTAGGTAATAATGTTTGAAGTTTGCGAAATTACTATTCATAATGGACCTCTGCCGAAAATCACCACGTTTATAAATACAATGCTTGTTTCATATAAGCGATGATACCGTTGTGTTTTAGGGTTCAAATGATCTTTAAATTAAAAAAACTGGTCTTCTTTACAGGATATTTATTTTACACTTAGATTTATTTACCAGTTATATTTATTTTTAACACTTTTACAATTCTTTAGCAATTCACATTTATTTCACAGATGGTTCACTTACACTGTCTTTCGTGTTCAAAAACAGAGCGTCGTATGTAGGCTGACTCCTGCAAGCCGCTTGCAGCCCTTTACACTCCCAAAGATAGTAGTTACAAGAAGCCAATTTTGCTGGAACCTTCCAGAACGACGGACTTCTGCGAGCTTCGAGTAGGTACATAATTGAATATCTCTTTACCCTAGGTACCTATAATAATTACTCCACCTCTCATCAGCTATAATTAATACACCTACCTACCTAACATTGTTATGTATTTGTTATTTACATAACAACACTTTCCTTTTGCATTCCTCAAAACTTTTATAATGGCGACTTAAAACTGGTATTTAAACCTTCCTCAAACATCTGATTCCAACCAGTATCCTCTGTAATGTAACCAAACGTATGAAATGATTTTAAAGTATTTTCGTTTGACTGAAAGTTTTTTTTTGCGATTTATAATCTACAATCTATGTCGCAAAGATAAATTAATTCATGCCCACAAGCAAACATGTTTAAATTGTCGTTTATACATGCTAAAAAAAACGCAAATCTTCAATGAACACAATCTCTGCAACTCTTGCCGCCTTTCTCTGAAGAGGAGTGACATTTTTACAAAATAGGAGGTTGTTGAAGTGACAGAAACTACCACACCGTAGAAGCAAAAGTCGACGTCAAATGGGAAAAATTGGAATTGAATTGAAAGTTATTTGTTCTCAAGTAAGTACCTACAACTATCTTTTTTAAAACAAAAAACGTGAATTTACTATTTGTAACGCGTTTTTCTTTCATAAAATGCATTAAGGTTTTTGTTGCATTAAATTCAATTATATATTTTTGTACGTAGGCACATTTTGTGTATATTTTTCAAATTAATAAATGGTGTGATCGAGTCACCAATGAAGAAGTCCTCCAACGAACGCGCACTACAAAGAAGCTCCTGAAGCTTATGTTCTTCGGTCGCATTTTGAGAAATGAGAAGCACCGTCTCCTTCATCTTATCATACAGGGTAACATTGAAGGGAGAAGATTTCAGGGACGCCGAAGGACATTGTGGCTAAAAAACCTGCGACAGTGGTTCGGTTGAAGCACCAAGTCCCTGTTTCGAGCCGCAGCATCTAAAGTAAGAAAAACCATGATGATCGCCGATCTTCGATAGAAGTGGCACAAAAAGAAGAAGAAGAATAAATATTTCCTGGATTGACCCGATGACTACCGGAGACGATACATCTCTACGATATTTTTTTTTTATTGAAATTGAAACGCTTATAAAAACCTACGTGAGTTCTACCCCTCATAATGGAATGTGGAAATATGGAGATATTATTCAATGTAAATATTTTGAATCAAATTATTTTGTCGGTATATACATCTGCGTAGGGCTATATAGGACTCTTTATAGAAGGGTGAATAATTTTAGGGGAAATTCAGCTCTACCGTAGCTTTGGCATAAAAACGCTACGATTTCCTGAGTTTTGGAGTGATTTAAACGAATAGTCATTTGGTAGGAAATGTGATTTTGAATCTATTCAAAAATGTGCTTTGTATATGACGCGCAACAAGTTGTCTATAATCCATTCGGGGTTGTTCAATCCATGGGGAATATTCAAAATTCATATCAATAATTATACTAATAATAATCTTTAATCTAAGTTGCAAGGATATATTCATTTAAAGCTCTCAAATGCATGCCCACAAACAAACACGTGTAGTTCGCGCTTACAAATGCTGAATGTGTACTTACAAATAAAATCCAAACCTAAAATGAACATAAGCCCTACAACTTTTGCCGATCTTCCCTGACACAGGTGTGACATTGGCAAAGTTAATCATTTTTTACAGTATGGGTGGTCAGCCTCACACCAACCTATAAGTCAAGGAATACAAATAATAAATAACATTTAAGTATAAAAAAGAACCTTAAAAAGAAATCTATACAAAAAAACTCAATAATTTGAAGCACCAAGTCCATATTTCGAGCCGCAGCATCAAAAATCAAAATAGCTATGATGATCGCCGATATTCGTTGGAAGTGGCACAAGAAGAAGAAGTAGAAAGCGACCATTCTCAAGCATTACCCAGTTGCTGTAAGGCTGAATGGACCTTGAAACTGAATGTTTATATATCTTAAAGTGATTAGAAGCTGTACATTCTCAAAAAATGATGAATCCAAGTTGAAGAATCCACTTTTAAAGTCGGTTTGCTCACCTTCAAAGCACTGCGTGGGAGTGCTCCGGGGTACCTGATGGAGCTGGTGTCTCCAGCTACTACAATCTCGAGCGGACAAACACTGAGGTCAGCTGCATCAAGAAGCAGCTGCCTGGACATCCCTGCATGAAGGCTCCGCACTGTTTTTGGAGACAGCATTCAAGGCAGCCGCTCCAATGACTTGGAAAGCTATTCCCGCCTCACTGAGGGAACTGAATATGGAGAGCCCATTTAAAAGAGGTCTCAAGACTCACCTCTTCGTCCAATCATACGGACAAGCGCCTTTGTAGTGACACACTGTCATAAAGGCGCTATACAAATTTTGTCTTATCTATCTATCTTACACCGTGGTTGACCAGCTTGAGACAGTGGTTTGTCAGAAGCACAAGGTTTAGCATGAATGCCACAGGGTCGAAGGTGCGAATCGCTCTGATGATCGCCCGTCTTCATTGAAGAAGCACAGGAAGAAGAAGCCATATTTGACGTCCGGTTATTGCCGCCGCGCGTTGCAGGGTGTGTAATCATGTCTGTATGACCAGGGCCCAGGGGGGGAAAGTTTCCGACAAGTTCGGAGAGCCGGACATTCCAGGCGGCAGCCCGGGTCGAGCAAAAAACTAGAATCGTTAATTCCGGTCCGCGCCCGGTCGTTTAGCAGCCCCCACCGTAATCTTAAGTTGTTCGCAAGTCGAGTGCTAATGCGTCACCGCTCTGAGGTACCTACCCTACCACCATCAGAGGTCCGGCTGTTTTATCGCATCCTCAACAGTGCTGTAACTAATATAGTTTGAAGTTTGTATGCTGTGGTGATTGATGGTCGAAAGTGCATCTAGTACAAGACTATTCCACATTCCTGATTACAATAGCTTGCTTATGTATGCGCTGGAAAACTCCAGAAACTTCCTTGTTTTGTTAAAATGGGAAAATAAACCTTTGGATGTCACTTACATCCAGCCATTGACTTTTTATAATTTACATTAATTTTACCTTCTGGAGGTTTTGGTGGAATTGAGCAACAGTTGTCTTTTAACAAGTGTATACATGCTCATTCATCATCATTTCCCTGACTTATAGGGTTACACGTTATTATGAGGCTGACTACTCATACTGTACAAAATATGTTCACTTTATCAATGTCACCCTTGTTTCAGGGCGGTTCGGCAGGGGTTGCAGTGTTTATGTTAATTTGAGATCGGGTTTTCACGTTGGCGTTGTACATAAGTTAACATCCGGCAATTTATTTAAGCTTGAGGGTTCCTTGACTTATAGGTTGGTATGCGGCTGACCATCCATACTGTAAACAAATGGTTCACTTTGCCAATGTCACCTCTGTCTCAGGGAAGGACGGCAAGAGTTGCAGGGCTTATGTTCATTTGAGATGGGTTCTTATAATGTTGGTCCACATGCGGCATGTGTTAACGCGAAATTATACATGTCTGCTTGTGGGAATGCATTTGATATAAATCTTAAATGGTATATATCCTTGCAGCTAAGATTAGATTAGATTAGATTAGATGCTTTTGATAATAATCTTGAATGTAATATATCTTTGCAGTTTCGATTATAGGTGATAGATTTTTATAGAATTTGATGAAATTTAAAAACACTAATGTTATTAAATTGAAGAATACGCTACTGAAGTACGGTGCCTAGCTGCAAAGCTAAGTTTTCTTCTTAAGGTGTTATAAAAATGCACTTAGATAAATGCAGTCGAGTCGCTTTCTGCTTTCTTATGGAATATGAAGCTTTTATCGACTTATCTGTAAAAACTTGCGCCCTCGCCGGCTTAAATCCAGATCGGATTTGAAAGGTGGAAAATTTTCACTAAAATCAACTGCATTTGTCACAGCCCGCAAAGTAATCATTTCCTACTTTCATCTTGGGTTGACAGGTCTTCATACAAATATTACCGATACTCGGTAGGTAAGAATAACCGTGGTGATGAGACTTCCAGCCCAGGCATCATTAGTTTATCAAAGCGTGGGCTCAACCGACGACCAAAATGTCTAAGAATAGCACCGTAAGTGATACAAGCACCAACAACAACAAAATATATAGTTTACAAAAATTACACAATTAAGATAGCTAAGCAAGCCGCACACTTTTATTACCTGCCCTTACATGGACCTCCCCCTGCAGGCCCAACTTTCAACTTAAGCATTTTGTTTCCGGAGGTCCCGGCTGGCCCCTAATGGTTATTATGAGTGAAAAGTTTGTTAGTGTATGCATTAATTCTCTCACGCAGGATTTATGGCTCCTGGGGCGACCGCAAGTGCTGGCAGGGAGTCTCCCTCCTGAGCGTGGGCCTCTTCCTACGCACCGTGATCAGGGGTGATTAGCTACAACCATTCTTTGCATCCCTCCCGCCACGAAAATTCCTTCCTAACGATCCTTCGAGACACTACTGAGTTCATGTCGTAAATACACCATAATTTGAATGACACGTGTATATTTTTTAATATATATCGCTACACACTGTTGTGTGAAGTATAGGGCGGTAAAACCAGGACGACAAAGAGACCGCCTAGAGCAGGAGGGGCCAACAAGATCTACTGCTTACTGACGAAACCCTGTGCAATCTACATACCAATTACTATACTTCTTGAAACCTTAAATGATACAGCATAGTTCAGTACACAATTATATAGTGTTTTTAATTTTATTAAGAAGGAAAACATAAAACTGAAAACTATTCTTTGAAACTACTAATTTATATAAGTGTGAGCGACTCTCTTTCGAGTCTGCTCGAGCCCCGACATATTTTTTTGCCTTGCCACGATCGACTAGACTAATAGTCACGATCGACTGGTTGGCCTAGAGGCATTCGAAATGTGGATTTGGAGGAAGATGACCAAAACATGATGGGTGAAAAATAACACGAAAAGGTTGCCTAGACTTATGAAATGTTTCAGTGGAGACTTTGTAGAACTCCATTTAATATTTTTTAGATATGAAACGAAAACCACTGTTTAATCCTACATGTTTTTTTTTTATTTCTTGAATAGCAAATAGTGAATTTGATCGGTAAAAATAAACTGTTTTCTGAAGATGGCCAAGAGGCCGGAAACCAGTCAAAGTCACTATTTTTAATCGTGATTTTAAATTTAGGACTTACCTCTAAGGATTCTGATTTTGATCTGATTTGATTTTGTGTGCCTTTGAATTCCGGTCGATAGATCAGTTGGTAGAGTGCTCGTATTCCATGCCGTGACCTCGGGCTCGAATCCCACCGAGGGTGTCACAAATGATTTCCCGTTACGGTGTTTATTTCAAACTCCAAAATAAAATACCGGAAAGGTTTACTTAGCCTTCACAAGAAATGAGTAACAGCCCTCTCGGGATCTGCGAAACCCCCACTTAAACTGAAGGGGTTGGCGTAAGGCCGGCTCTATATAATCTATAATCTAAGTTGCAAAGATAAATTAACATTTAAAGCTCATATCAAATGCATGCCCACAAACAAACACGTGTAGTTCGCGCTTACAAATGCTGAATGTGTACATACAAATAAAATCCAAGCCTCAAATGAACATACACCCTACAGCTTTTGCCAACCTTCCCTGACAAAGGGGTACGTTTGCAAAGTGAACCATTTTTTACAGTATGGGTGGTCAGCCTCATACCAACCTTCATACCTATCATACAAACTATCATACTCCCTTACCTGTAAAAATAAATAGGTTCAACTCACCACATGCGATCCCTCGGGGATAACGCGGCAAGAAGTTACACTATATATGTAGTTGTTGCGTATATTTAATTAATTCATTGTTTTCATTCCATTTCTATTGTTTTTTACAAGTCTCCAATCCGCCATTCATTTTGAAATAAGCAAAAGTGCACTGCGAAGTAAAATGTATAATATTTGTTACAAATGTTTCAGCCAGAGCATTAATGTGGCATTTTCCGAGCAATAATCGCCGAGACTTTCTCCCTCCACCACTTGGCCGGAGTCCAACTCAACTCCGACCCACCGAGCGCAATTGAAAATATCGAAGAAGAAGAAAAGAAAGCGAAGAAAAGGAAAGCAAATCGAATTTGGAGCCGAGTTTTCGCTTATGGAATCCATTATGGAATAATGTGGAATGGTCTGAGCCACGATCAATTGGCGCTAAACGCGACGATGTCTTCCCGCACAGCAGAAGCTTCTAGTAACTAGCAGTGGCGAAGGGTGCCATACAACTCGATTCCTATCGGTTCTCTCACGTAAAAAATAATTTTCCTTGTACATAGGTACATCTCAATGTTAATTAATTTAAGACAGATTCATCAATGTATTGTTGCAAACTTCGAGTACAGACGCTCGCACACACATAGGTACATCAAAATGACTACACAGTCCAGTTGCGAAGGGTGCCATAACACTCGATTCCCATCGGTTTCCCTTTTAAAATGAATCAAAAATGATAATAAAGTAGACTGCATGGTTTCAATGGGGAAATAATACGTATTGTTTCTTTGGTTTTAAATGTATTTTTTTACTTTGTGCCTATATTTTTTAACTACTTTAATGCCTCATTTTAAAAGGGAAGCCGATGGGAATCGAGTTGTATGGCACCCTTCGCCACTGGTAACTAGGTATGTGCACTGAAACTTTCAACTAGCAACAAATCCTTTATCTTATACTCAACAGTAATAATACTAGTTGTTGTTATCGTCTCAGAGGGGCATGCGAGTAACTGTAACTTTTACTATGCCGTCATTCCGCTGGTGGTGACCAGAGCTTCTATAATCTTTAATCTGAAGAGACTGCAGTCGGTTCAGAATGCAGCAGAGAGGCTTACATATATAATATTTGGTCAGTCCAAATTTTACCACATAACGTCCCTTCTGTTTGAACTTCACTGGCTTCAGATTTTCGAGAGAATACAATACAAGCTGTGTGTACTCATCTTCAGGACACTAAATGGAGCAGCACCTCACTACCTGTCTGAACTGGTCACCAAAATATAA
This sequence comes from Agapetus fuscipes, assembly GCA_951799405.1. NCBI lineage: Eukaryota > Metazoa > Arthropoda > Insecta > Trichoptera > Glossosomatidae > Agapetus > Agapetus fuscipes. Next base: position 862,935 of record OX637332.1, read on the forward strand.
ATCACTACCCGCGGACAGACACTCAGATCCAGGGATTCAAATAAAAGTCTCCTCAGCTGCCGCGCAGAGCCACGAGGACGGTGTTTGGTGACCGAGCCTTTAGCGTTACTGCTCCGACGGCCTGGAATTCTCTTCCTGCGACCCTCAGGGAACTAAAGACTGGGGCAGCTTTTTGTAAAGGGCTCAAAACCTATTTTTTCAAAAACTCTTACAAAGCGCCTTTGCAGTGACTCAGTCACGAAAAGGCGCCATACAAATGTTATTTCTAATAATTATTATTATTAAGTGGTCCCAGTATTCCCAAGTATTCCCACAAGCAGACATATTTCAGTTCCAGCTTAAACATACCTCATGTGAGCCTACAATACAAAAACCAATCTCAAATGAGCATAAATCCTGCAAATTTTGCCTTGAATTGTTTGTGTGGTTTTTCGTGTTAGACTATGGTCTACATGCAGCTTTTTTATCTGCCGACGTTTCGCCTTCACGACCACCACAAAAAAAATCACTACTATGTTTTTGTTACTTTATTTGGACAAAAAGTTATTCAAAATTAATTAAAATGGACCAGTCCGTAGCTCAGTGGTAACACTGCGGACTTTGAATGGGAAGCTTGTGGGTTCGAATCCCGGCGTCCATAATGGTCCATCCAGCCTTACAGCAACTGGGTCTTGCTTGAGTATTGGCACTTTGTAGCGACGACCAAGCTCGTACACCTCTGCAGCACTACAACAAGTGTCATAGACAACTAGAGTCTCTAGAATCTAGGGAGTCTCCCGCACAGGATTTCTTAAAAAAAAATACTTTAAAGTAATCATATGGGAAAATTTTGTAATCAGAAAGTTTCACACAGACTCGGCGGTGAACATAGCAGGTGGGAAGTGTTGCCGGAATATTTTGTGAAGTCCTAGACGGCGTTATTCTCTGGAGATCCGGGCGCTAGTAAATCTAGGATCTCTACAATCCGGGAGATATCTAGAGACACATCTAGCGGGGTGGATGCGAACATTCCGGATATCAATATCCCTGTCTGAATCTTTTATCTATTCCGGCTGTGAATACTGAGTTAAAATAATAAATATGATACCTGCTCTATGTCACACTTTTATCAATCTAATCTAATCTAAATTTCAAATATATGTAACATTAAGGATTCACATTATAGGCATTTTTACAAACAGACACGTATAAGTTCGCGCTTAAACGTGCCGCATGTGGGCCTACAACATAAAAACCAAATCTCAAATGGACATACACCCTGCAACTCTTGCCGACCTTCCCTGAAACAGGGAAGTCGTCACACTTTTATTTATCTAATCTAATCTAATCTAATCAAAGTTGCAAATACATGTAACATGAAAGATTCACATTATATTAATTTTATATTCATTCAATCATTCCAATATTATGATTATTATTATTTACTGTTTTTCTTTTGACCATCTATAATAATAATCTATAATCTAAGTTGCAAGGATATATTCATTTAAAGCTCTCAGATGTATGCCCACAAACCAACAAGTGTAGTTCGCGCTTACAAATGCTGAATGTGTACTTACAAATAAAATCCAAACCTCAAATGAACATAAGCCCCACAACTTTTGCCGACCTTCCCTGAAACAGGGGTGACATTGGCAAAGTGAAACCATCCATACTATAAAAAAAAAATTCACTTTGCCAATGTCACCCCTGTTTCAGGGAAGGTCGGCAAGAGTTGACGGGGTTATGTTCATTTGAGATTGGGTATTTGTATTGTAGGTCCACATGCGGCATGTGTTAGCGCGAACTTATGTCATGTCTGCTTGTGGTAATGCATTCAATATTAATCTCAAATGATACATATCTTTGCAACTTAGATTTAGATTTAGATTGTTTAGTTGATTTCAGGTACTTTTAAAGGTTGTAATGAATGTACAATAAATTAAACATTGATTATTTGTGGCTTGGTTTTTCAGTTCTCCATTCTCAGCGCCTGCTCGTCCGCCTTACATTATTCTCCTCCGAGGTCGCTTCTCGCGCTGCAGCTCCCTCTCCGACAATTACATTACTTATTTATGAAAAAGAAAATATGTTTACTCTTTGCCGCTTGAAATATTGCTTTTGTTCCTTACACTTTGACATTCAGGAGCGCTCCTCGCGCACTTATAAATTCTCTATAACTTGAAGTTCTTTGTATAAAATTAATCTTCCCTGTACATCTTTTTATCCCTCTGCTCGGCGCCATGATAGCATATTTGACTTTGTTGCCAGCTGCTCTAGACGGGGACTAAGTGCTGCAATAGAATCAGTCTCTCATTAATTTTTCAGCTAATAAATGAACTTTCTTCATGCACGTTATCACCGCTTATAGTATAAAGTTAAAGCTGTCCGGTAGATAGCTCAGCTAGTGTGGTGCTTGCACGAAAATGTTTTTTCTTAAAACCATTTTTTGTTTTTAAGTTCACCAAGAAAGAAAAATACATATTATGTAGATTTTCGGCAGTAACTTTGTGAAAGTCCATTTTAACAGATGTAAATAAAAATCCTTTGTTAGTTTGAAGATGGGATAATCTGCGGTCCCGAAACCGGTCGTGTTTAATAAATAAAACTCAATGTGAACTTAAACAAAGAATTTATATTTAAATTTGTTAAGAATAATATATATACTCCACCTATAAGACAATGTATGCACACAAAAAGCGTATTCTGAGAGAGCTATGTTTTTTTCTCTTTTCAAAACCAATTTTTTTTTTTTTTTTTAAGGAATCCTGTGCGGGAGGCTCCCCAATTCTTGTGAGTCTTGGGGGTCTATGTCACCCTGGAAGGGTGCCGCAGAGGTGTTGCTTGAGTTCTTGGTTCTGTCGTGAGGCGCTGCAAGGAAGTGGTGATTGATGTTGGTTTTGAATAAAACCGGATTAAATTGGGAAGGGAACACAGATACTGGTAGACCATTCCATAAACGGGCAGTTTGGCAAAGGAATGAGTCATGAAAACGCCAAATTTCTTGAGCGTTTGTAGGAATTCTCACAAATAATAGATATTATAAAATAACTTTGCGCTTGTATTTTGTTCTTTATATATATTTTTTGGATTTTTTAAGTTACCAAAGAAAAGCGTTTACGTACCCTATTATGGTAATGTATGCACACAAGTGGCCGTATTCCGAGAAAAATATATTTTCAATTTTTCCTCTTTTTTTTTTTATTACATAAAGACATGGAGCATAAACTATTAGAGTTACTTCTTTAGCATACTCCCTCGCATGGGGGACTCTCCCCATTGTCGTAAAGTTATATTATTACTCTTTCTAGTCGTAAAGAAACTAGAGAAGGCTTCACATAAAGTCTGCGGTACTTACACGAACTTTGATCAAAACATTCAGAGCCTTCGAGCACTTTCGACAGCTTTTAAAATTATCTGAGTGACAGCTCAGAAGGTTATTGTGCCATCACAACTTTTTGATGTCCTTTGTCATCCTAAGATGAACTCGTTTTATTGAATATAAGTAATAAATGAACCCTGAAATAGCAGAGCTCTAAAATGTACACAATGGCTCTATTACCAAAATTTTCCACTCGTTCAAACGCGCTTTGAGTTGTTTCTGAAGGCCAAAATAATATGAAAAGCTTCTTAAAGAATTATGGAAATATAAATTATAAAAAAAGGAAAGAATTTTGTGTAAAAAACTCTGAAATTACAGAAGGTATCATAAAACCTGAACTTAATTTGTCATTTGACACTTTTTACAATTCCGTACCTACACTTTCAAATGGAAAATCGACTTGGAATAAAAAGGTAAACTTTGAAATCCGCCTGTTTTTCTTTGCTCGCAAAAAAAAGGCAGGCAACGTCAATTTATGTTACTTACTGTATTAAGCTCTTACAACTTTAAACTTTATTTCCTTACTATAAAATCGAAATTGCTTCCTCGAGCTGGAGCTAAACCCGAGCGGTGTAATATTCCAGACGATGTGTATGTAGCTACGACTGGCTAGGGCTGGCACAGTGAAGAAACCCCAGAGGATACTCACTGATGTTTTTTTTCTGTAAAATAGCATTGCTAACAAAGAAGCTTTGAAAACAGTACGTATTCATTTCAGTTTTTTATTGGTTAATCTTTTTTCGATGCGCGTTCTTGGACGGTGAAAAATGAGTTAACTAAATAGAAAAATCAAAATTATAGAGCACCACAAAATAAGAACAAGAAATCAAAATGCATTTCTTCACTGTAGCACTAAGATTAGATAATAATATTTTTGTTATACAAGGATAGCAAATACATATTTTATTTAAGTTCTTTTCAATAAGTACCTAAATACATTTTTTTTAATTCATTTCTCGTGCATTTTGTATTGTTTTGCAATAAAAAAATACAATTCACACGTGTAAAGAAATAAAACAATGTTTGTGTAAACTAAAAGGCATCTTACGCGCTCTCTCTTTTATTTTATAAAAAAAAACCTGACAATGTGTGAATTAATTTACTCACAGTTCATAAAATTTAAACGTGTGTTATCCTGTAAAATTTTAAATTTATGCTTATTGGAAATCAGTCTACTATCGCCATAATAGTTCAGTTACAAGGAAATATGTTCATGGGTTTTTTTTATTTATTTATATAGTCTATTTTGGTTTCAATTTATCACAAACGTTTTTACTTTTTTTTGCAATTTTAACAACAGAAAAAAATGTTGTTAAGATTGCAGAAAATAAATAAAAAAAGTTCATTGTTTCTTTAAAAATAATGAAGACAAAATTTTCTGAACTAATCTATAATCTGCGATGCAAAGATACATTGGCTTTTGAGATTCATTCTTGTTAACTTGTGATTCTTTGGTCTTAAAGTGCTGGATATGTAATTACAATCGTACAAATTAAAGTCAAAGATATAAAAAAATATTATATTCTCTGTACCAAAAAAAAACATAAATGGGATTTTTTAGTAAATTGCAGATGTGGCATCCCTGATTCGGATCTTTTTATTTCCACGTACTGGCGGACTCAGGATTTCTTCGCCTTACTCGGCCGGAAGGGGAAATGTTGCGGTCAAAATTTCTAAGGCATTTCTGTAGGAGCAACAATCCAGCTAATGAGGTTAAACAATTCTATCAAAAATTAATACAAAGTGTATTATTCTGATATTGAAATTTCAAAAAAGGATTTTCATTTAAGCCTTCATCTTAAAAAACCAAGAAGTTTTTCATTTTATTGTGCTTAAGCCCACGTAATTCACATGTTTGCGTTTTTGAAGCCAGAGAAACAACGCAAACGCAACTAAAAACGCAACTAAGCTACATATATAGTGTAACTTCTTGTCGCGTTATCCCCGAAGGAGTCGCATGTGGCGGGTTGAACCTATTTATTTTTACAGGTAAGGGGGCCAGCCTTACGCCAACCACTTCAGTTGAAGTGGGGGTTTCCCAGCTCCCGAGGGGGCTGGTACTCATTTCTTGTGAAGGCTGAGTAAGCCTTGCCGGTATTTTTATTATGGGGTTTGAAATAAACACCGAAATAGGAAATCATTTCTGACACCCTCCTCGGTGGGATTCGAACCCGAGCTCACGGGGTAGAATGCGAGCACTCTACCAACTGAGCTATCGACCAATCCCTCCTTTTTATTTCATGGTCGATCCTCTTCTGTTTTCATATTCAAATTATATTCCATCTTCAAACTTTCCTGTGCTCTTTACTCTTCCTACATATTTATTAAATCCTTTCGTTACAAATAATTGTACAATCAATGTAGAAGTTTAAGGTCAATATGTATACTGTAGATTGTATAAGTTTGTGTATGGACATCTTGGAGTTAAGTGTATAGCTATAACAATCTATACGACACCGGCGAGGTCAGAATTCAGAGCACCGAAGCTGCTGCAACAGCAGGATGTCTGAGCAGTCTACCCAAGTAACCTCTTAGGTTTTAAAAAGGTTACAAAAAGGTCCCAGAACCTTTTTTTAACCTTTTATAACCTTTTTAAAACCTATAAGGTTACTTGGGATAGAGTGGAAGAACAAACGTAGATAGCAAAGTGCGCTTGTATAAAAACCTGAGTGAGACCAATCATGAGATACGGAGTGGAGACAAGAGCAGACACTTCACAAACCAAGAGTGACCCAGAACATCTGATCAGAGATGAAAACGCTCCTTGCCACTGCTAGAAAAAAACTGTACAGAATCCGGGGATGAGGTCACAATATCGATTCATCAGGTGTTTCTCAAATGCTGGGTATTCTGGCTCTATGCTTCCAAGTCTTCTGGAATCTTCGTTATTAGTTTAAGGTTAGAGAGATTGCAGACAAAGACAGTTCTTGATGATGCAGCACTTTTATTTTAGGAAGGTACAAGCTTACAACGAAAGAACAAAATTACAACTAGAGTTAAGCTTAAATACTATCCACAGGTCAACCGACATAATAAATGTGACAATACAAAATCAATGTTGAAGTCTAGAAAATGTTATGGTTGACAAATTCAAATTCTTTTACATACCTACTATAATTATTGAAATATTTGATCCAACATTAATTTTTTCTTATTCTAAAATCCCACAAAAAACTAAGTGACCTATTTAAGAACTCGAAAATCAAAGGTATGTGAAAGTAAGTCTAGTCGATATAGCTCAATTGATAGAGTGCTTTCATTCCATGCTGAGAGCTCGGGTTCGAATCTCGCCGAGGGTGTCAGAAATGATTTCCCGTTTCAGTGTTTATTTCAAACCCAAAATAAAATACCGGCAAGGTTTACTCAGCCTTCACAAGAAATTAGTACCATCCCACTCGGGAGCTGGTTAGCCCCTACTTCAACCACAGGTGGTGCTGCTACTTCAACCACAGGTTGATGTGCGACTTTGAGAGCACCTTCAGATGGAAATGGAAGAGGATACGATTCGGAAGGTACTTCATGGACCGCACGGGTGGTAGTCCGTAGTGGCAACACTTCGGACTCGTAAATGGAAGGTTGTGGATTCGGATCCCGGCGGAGCACAATAATATACCATTTATATTTCGAATGTGCTCTTCGCTGGGTTGAAAAATTCATAAACCTTTACCAATGACCGGTCACCAAAGGTCCATCCAGCCTTACAGCAACTGGGTCTTGCTTGAGTATTGGCGCTTTGTAGCGACGACCAAGCTCGTACACCTCTGCGGCACTACAACAAGTGTCATAGACCCCTAGAGTCTTTAGAATCTAGGGAGTCTGCCGCACAGGATTTCTTAAAAAAAAAAAAAAAAAGTAGGATAACTCGGATATTAGACCAGGCCCAAAGATGAAAGAACAGCTGGTCTTCTGCATTACAAGAAGAAAATAGTTCAAAAGATCTACAATAAGAAGTAAAAGGAAGAAAAGGCAAAATATTCTAGGACAACTTGCAGTTACTTTATCTTTTTTGTTTCGAGATTTTTCGGTGTCTTTAAGTTTATTTCTAAATCAACAAATCTTAATGATTTAAAAACAACGAAACTAACCAATAACAAAGAATACAAAGCCAATGTATTAAAACAACGAATGAGGTCGATGTTCTGGTACATTTGATGACACTGTAGATCACTCTTTGCTTGTACAAAAGCTCACTACCTCATATGGCATGTGCGATGATTTGTTGCAATGGTTGTCTTCGTATATACATGGTAGATATCAAACTGTGCAAGTGGAAGGAAAGAGGTCAACAAGAGTACCATTGGAGTGTGGCGTGCCTCAAGGGTCCGTCCTCGGCCCGCTCTTATTCACATTGTATACAGATGATTTAGAGCAGTTTGTCATCTCCAGAGGCTTGAAGTACTACTCGTATGCAGACGATATCTTCATCTTTAAACTCTGTTCACCTGCAGGGGTTGGACAATGTAAGCTGGACACTATAAAGTGTATTGAAGATGTGGCTGCTTGGATGAACGGAAACCGTCTGAAGATGAACCCAGAGAAGACAGAATTCATGTGGGTTGCATCCCCAAGAAGACAGCATCTTTTGGATATAGAGTCTTTTAATATTATGGGTGAGACCATTAAACCCCAGGATTCTCTCAAATTAGGTGTGCATCTGGATGGGGCACTTTCCATGGAAAAACAGGTATCGGGGATTGTGAGCTCCAGTTTTTTCCACCTGAGGCAGATAAGGCGTATTCGCAGCTGCTTACCTGTTGATGCAGCAAGAACTCTGGTGAATGCGTTGGTGGTCTCAAGGTTAGACTACTGCAACAGCCTGATGCTTGGGCTTCCTAAGGTGCAACTAACAAGATTGCAGTCCGTTTTTAACACCGCAGCAAAAGTGATTTTGGGAGGCAGTAGAACTGACCATGTCACTCCTCTATTGCAGAATCTTCACTGGCTGCGTGTCCCGGAGAGAGTGGAATTCAAAATGTGCCTGTTGGTATTTAAAGCACTCCGAGGAACGGCCCCTTCTTACTTAGCCGAATTATGTAAGCTTGACGAGATTTTTGATAAGCGGTGCACTCTTCGCTCGGCGCAGAGTGATGCTATCAACAAGCTGAAAATGCCATCTCGACGGAGCAGAACGGGCTTTGGGGATAGGGCGTTCAGTTCGGCGGGACCGTTGTGCTGGAACCGGCTGCCTTTGAAGCTGAGGACAGAAACCAGCGAGGAGCGTTTCAGGAAGGAGCTGAAGACCACCATCTTCACAAGAAGAGAGTGAGCGGTGGGCGCCCTTGGGGTGGCTGGAGCCACTAAACGGCGCCCAAAAGAAGAATAAGTCATCCAAATATATATGTCTCAAGATTTCTTTATCCCTATCGAGACATTTCTAGAAATGAAAAATACAAAAACCCTTCCTACTTCAAGGATTTTCATTAAAAAACGTTTACAATCAATTCTGTACGACATGGCATAACGTCCCCGCAGTGCTTGTTTGGCTTATCTACCAAATGATTCAAAGATGACCTTTCAATGAAATTGTCTTAAAAATCACATTCTACACAATCTACGCTAAAAAAGAATTGTAAAACACGATAACGTGAGAGTTGTATTCAATGTTTTTAAAATCAACTTCAATTGGTTCAGTACAAATCGCACGTTTAATAATAAAGAGAAATAACTCAAAAATTGAGAAAATCGAGATTTTGTAATAAAACGCAAGAACAAAGCGAGAAGAATAGGTAGAATGCGACAGCCGTTCAATTTGGACGAATATGACCGAGATAAAACATCGGATGCCTTTTTCATCCCATACACGTTGTACTGGTTGTCTGAAATTCAAACGTGATTTCCCAACATTCTTATTTTTTGAGTTTTTGCCCTTTATTATTAAACGTGCGAAATGCAAACATTGCTAATGTGAAATTACATTTGATGAACATAAGACAAACAGGCATTAACGAGACAAAAACGTTACAATAAATTCTGTACGACATGGCATATTTTTTCTTTCTCTCCTTTGTAGAACAAAAACGGTTATTGTTTTGCCTTATTGATGATATTTGATTCCAGTCAATTTCGCTAAAATTTCTCCCTGCCGGGTTGAAATTAATTTACATTTGGTACAGAGTGATTTCGCGAGTCCCGGGCTGTTAGTGCGTATCGTGTGTCTTACCTTTTACCATATAAGTATACATATTTCATCAGACTAATAACTGATGTGGAGCTAATATCGATCTCGTAAATATGCGGTTACTTTGCCGTCTGTCAATTTCGTACATTATTAATTAAGTTTAATCAAATCGTGACGCCATTTTGGTGAGGGACGATTTTAATTACTAATAATCTAATAATAACAATCAAAGTTGCAAAGATATAGTAACGTTTAAAATTCATACTAAATGCATGCCCACAAACAGACGCTTGCAAATGCTGCATGTGTACTTACAATTCAAAATGAACAGCCAAAAAACCTAATTTGTAAAAATTATCCGTCTCTGAAGGAAAGAGGTAAGAATGGATGGGTAAAAAAGAAACGCAAGCTGAATGAGAATGTGAAAGTTAAGGTGCAAAAGAATGTAAAGAGATGGTATGGAAATGTAGGAAGAATGAATGAAGAAAGACCGACAAAGTGTAAATATGGAGGAAATGTGAATGGAAAGACTGAAAAAAAAAACGGATTGATCAGATTGATGAAATTATGAAATATAATTCCTTGGTCAAAACAGCGATGATGATCACCGATCTTCGATAAAAGTGGCACCAAAAGCAGAAGAAAAAGAAGATGTTCTTTAATTTGATAGTATGGTTCCTTGTTCCTTGACTTATAGGTTGGTATGCGGCTGACCACCCATACTGTAAAAAATAGTTCCCTTTGCCAATCTTACCCCTGTGTCAGGGAAGGTCGGCAAGAGTTGCAGGGCTTATATTCATTTGAGATTGGATTTTTATATTGTAGGTCCAAATGCGGCATGTTTTAGCGCGAACGAAAAAAGTTCGCGCTAAAACATGCCGCATTTGGACCTACAATATAAAAATCCAATCTCAAATGAATATACATGTCTGCTTGTAGGACTGCGTTTAATATGAATCTTTAATTATATATATCTTTGCAGCTTAGATTTAGATACGTTCGTCCGCATGTATGTACGTATGTCCCAGCCGAAACTAACTACCGATCGCAAATACACCTATATTATAAACGTATTTGAACACTTGTTTTTTCAACGAATATTTTTGATCTTTTAAACTCAATGGGTATTATTTATTTTTAACTTAGTAGCAGAATTTTTATTGTATTTAATCTGATTGTTGTTCACTCGCGCAGAAGAAACATGAAAGGTTTTTCGCGTGAACGGAAAGCCCCGACGAACTGATCGTGGCGGAGCAATTTTCGTTTCTGGTGTTGCGTTGAAATGCGATTTCGCAGAATATTGCGCTCAATTTGCGAAAATTATGGTAATTATTCTTCCATTTGTACGTTTTGAAGCGTCCTTTGAAGCGATGCCTCTGTTATTGCTTATTCGTGAACATTTAACCCCACTCTCTCTTTTGTTTCCCGGGAAATAATGTTTTTTGATATACACAGTAATTACCTAATGAAATATGAGCTATTCGCAAACGGCGCCCTTCCTAGGGATGTTTAGAGAACGACAACTTGTAACCGGTATTTAGAAATACATAAATTGGCCGGTCTTTAGTCTAGCCTTTCACTTTTTAAATGTGTCTAACTAATTGGCCGTTCTAATCTAATTGGTCGGTCTAGCCTTTCACTTTTTAAATTTGTCTAACTTTTAATACAGTGTGTGTTTGAAAGAACGGAGACGATATAATATATTTTTATTACATTTTTAAGGGTAAATCTGTTCACACAGTTTGAGCAAGATAATAAAATAAAAAGTGAATTACAACTTTGTTTTTTCCAATTTAATTTAAAAAAAAATTATTACGTTTTTAATTTGTGACAGTGACTACACTTCAGACTCGTAAATGGAAGGTTGTGGGTTCGAATTCCGGTGGAGCATAAAAAATTTACCATTTTTTCGAATAAAAAAAAACGGATGTTACTGACCATGGAAAGAAAAGAACGATTTTCTCTACGTTTCGTCAGAGTCATGTCCGACGTCTTCAGGAGGCGTGTGTCTTCTACAATGAAAAAATACGAACTGTTGAAGTATTGTTGTTTGCTCGAGGTCGAAGGTTGTAGGTACATTTATTGACCTTCGGTGATGCATTCATAGATGTCGCAATAGCTCCACTTGTACAAAAGGACGATATTATGTCATCTTGTGAAACCGTCCAATTAATGAAAGGGTGAATCATAGAAGTTAGAACTGGCCTCCAAATACTGAAAAGTTTGTAGCTGTCATATATGTTGAAGTTGGGGTACCTGTGTATTTCGATTGCTTCCTTCACGAGTCGAGGGATGAGAAATCTTTCTTTAGATACAATCTTTGTTTTATCAAATCTGATCAGATGATTCACCCCTTTCTGTGAATGTTCAAAGATAGCAGACTTGTTCGGATTATTTTTCTTAACTGCACCAATATGTTCCTTCAATCGGGTGTTGATGCTGCGCTTGGTTTGTCCAATATAAAAGGCTCCGCATTCGCAAGGGACCCTGTACACTCCTGGAGAATCGGCACAAAACGGCACTATCAATATTGTCTTATTTTTATTATTATTATTATATATATTGGACCGGTCCGTAGCTCAGTGGTAACACTGCGGACTTTGAATGGGAAGGTTGTGAGTTCGAATCCCAGCGGAGCACAGTGCAAACAAAATATACCATTTATATTTTCAAATTTGCTCTTCGCTGGGTTGAACAATTCATAAGCCTTTACCAATGACCGGTCACCAAAGGTCCATCCAGCCTTACAGCAACTGGGTCTTGCTTGAGTATTGGCGCTTTGTAGCGACGACCAAGCTCGTACACCTCTGTGGCACTACAACAAGTGTCATAGACCTCTAGAGTTTCTAGAATCTAGGGAGTCTCCCCAACAGGATTTCTTATAAAAAAATATCGCACATTTTTGTCCAAAAATACCGGTATCACGGTGTCAGTAATCCCAGTTGTCGGAATCCCTCGTGCGTTTTGAAGAGGCGGTGTTAAATAGAATTACGAGTATGATTGTGTTTTGATATGTTGGGTACGAAGTTTTATGTTTACATGATTTAATGACGTACCTCCCGCCTCCTCGTATAATTACCGCACACATTCATTTCATTGTCTCACCCCTTCTGTGTGACCTTTATTTCGTTCAATTTGACCCGAAACACATCATTATGATGAATCCTTACAAATATAGGTCAGCGCGAGGCTGTAAAAAATGTTCCACTTTTGCTGAAGTATACTGTTATGCTTTATATCAGGTTAAAATTAAAAAAAAGGCTTATTTATTTGGTGAGCGCTGTTTTTGTGTATCACACTCTCTGCGAGCTTGGTCGTCGCTGTACAGCACCAATTCTCAAGCAAGACCCAGTTGCTAGATGAACCTTTTGATGACCGGGTTTTTGATAAAGGTTTATGAATTTTTCAACCCAGCAAAGAGCAAATTTGAAAATATAAATGGTATGTTTTTTGTGCTCCACCGTGATTTGAACCCACAACCTTCCATTTACGTGTCCGAAGTGTTACCACTGAACTGAGGACCGGTCGATTTCCTCTTAATAAAACTGTAGTTATATTTATTTCACAGTTTTTTTTAACAAGTTGTTCTTCTGACTTATAGGTTGGTATGCGGCTGACCACCCATGCTGTAGAAAATGGTTCACTTTGGCAATGTCGCCCCTTTTTCAGGGAAGGTCGGCAGGAGTTGCAGGGTGTATGTTCATTTGTGAGATTCGAGTTTTTATATTGTAGGTCCACATGCGGCATGTTTAAGGACGAACTTATACGCGTCTGCGTGTGACAATGCATGTAATGCGAATTTTTAATGTTACATATATTTGCAACTTAGATTAGATTAGTTCACATAATATGATTCACACTTCTGTTAGTCGGTTTCACAGATTGGGCGTTAATCGATCACTGCATCACTCACAGAACTGCAGCCTATATTTATAAGGGATTAAGACCTATTTTCGCGTGTTTTTGAACGTGTTTTTGTAAGTGCACTAACAAACTAATGACTTACATCTAAAATAAAGATACATCCTTCAACTTTTACCAACCTTCCCTGAAACAGGGGTAGCATTGGTAAAGTGAATCATTTTTTTGAAATAAGTATATGTGGTCAGCCTCTTACCTACCTAGAAGCCAAGGAACACAAATAATGCTTCACTCAAATCAAAACTTTAGTTAATTGCTATAATCACATTACTCCATTGATGAAAAAACTGCATTGGCTTCGTTTTCCGGAGAGGGTGGTCTACCGTGTTTGTCTGATGGTTTACAAAGCTATCAATGGTATGGCTCCCTCATACTTGTCTGACATGTTCTCACCTGTTGAGATAGATTTGAGACGCCAAACTCTTAGATCTGCGGGGTGTGGGGTGGTTGACTTAGTCCTTAGGCCGTCACGTCAGACACGCACTAATTTTGGGGACCGTGCTTTCCGGTTTGTGGGCTCAATGGAGTGGAATAGACCACCACCTCATGTGAGGAAGGCAGAAACTGTTGGTGTCTTTAAAGGAGCACTAAAGACGGATCTTTACAAAGAGTCTTATCCGTGATTTGAGAGGGCCCTTGAGGTGTGACATGCACAAAAACGGCGCTCTTTAATTATGTGTACCTTATATATAATCTAAGTTGCAAAGATATGTTACATTGGAGATACATTACATGCATTCTCACAACCATACACGTACAAGTTCGCGCTTGCACATGCCTCATGTGAACCTACAAAATAAAAACTTAATCTCAAATGAACATACACCCTGCAACTCTTGCCGTCCTTCCCTGTAACAGGGGTGAAATTGGTAAAGTGAACAATTTTTACAGCATGCGTGGTCAGCCGCATACCAGCCTATAAGTCAAGGAACAATATATATCATTTTTCACCAATACGTATTTCAAATTTAAACGACACTAATGCAAATTTGCACTGATGTGAATTCGCAAAAGTTTACTATTAGGATACATTACAATTTAATTATTTAATTAAATTAATGTTTTCACATACTTAACTCTTGTTTATACGACTATCCGAAGTACCCAGCCATTAATTTCAATTATGCTTAATTAATCAGCTTATTAGCGTTCGCTGTTTCCGAAATTTACTTGTTCGTCCACGTTTGTGGCTGGAGCATCAAAATAAATTGCAATTATTTAGATTTTGCCTTTTTGGAATCATCTGTATTTCATACAATGAATAAATTATATTATTTAATATTAATTAAAAATAACTTTTCGGATAACACATAGAATCGTATTTGTGACAAACACATACTTGTAGATAGAGATGGTTTGCTCATATACCCCATAGTTTCACATGCGAAAAATACACAGATGTTGCTGCTAAACCTACAAACTCGTACTTACAGTGGAAGGTAAAAAAAATAAGACCATGAAAACTATTTTTGTGAAAATGTAATTAGAATTTCATCATTGACTACATCTGTGTGGATGAAAGATTGAGAGGAGCCGTAAGAGATAGCCGTGTATACCGCGGGCCTGAAATAGGCAGTGACCACTATCTCTTATGTGCTAAAATAATGCTTGGTGAAGTAAGAAAGGAGAAACGCAAGAAGCAAGTAAGAATGCCTAGAATAAAAGTAGAAAGGCTGAATGAAGAAAATGTGAAAGAGAAGTATGTATCAGAGCTCCACAAAATTTTAAGTGTGAATGAACTTGAGAAGAACGTGTGTGGAAAAGACATTGAAAGTATGTGGAAAGATCTGAAAGAAGGAATGACTGAATGCGCTAAAAAAGTATGTGGGGTAACGAAAGGTGGAAGATTGAAAGGAGATGCCTGGTGGAATGATAGAGTGAAAGAAGCTGTGAAAGTTAAGAAAAAGTGTTACGAAAATTGGCTGAATGATAGAAATGATAGAAAGCTAGAAGACGAATATAAGATAGCTAAGAGAATGGCGAAGACTATAACTTATGAAAGCAAGATGAATGAACAAAGAAAGATTGATGAAAGGATTAACAGAAGTTTCACCGACAGTAAGAAGGAATTTTGGAGGTGGATTAATGCGGATAGAAATAAATCTTCTGCATTGAACACTCCGGGAGTCAAAAGTGCTGCCGGTGAGATGGTATGGGAGAATGAAGAAGTATGCAAGAGATGGAAGAACTATTTTCAAGAAATTTTTGGTCAGGGTGAAAGAAGAATTTATGAACAAATAGATGAAGAGAATGAATTGAATATTTTGAAAGAAGAAATGAAAGTGTCTATTTCACGTCTGAAGAATGGGAAGTCTGCTGGGTTTGATGGTATAAATGGTGAAATGTTGAAAGCAGGAGGTGAATGTGTGATAGATTGGATGCACGAATTATGTAAGCTTTGTGTGAATGCAGGAGTAGTACCGATGGATTGGAGGAAGGCAGTCATTGTTCCCATTTACAAAGGTAAAGGGGACAAAAAGACTGTCAGAACTTCAGACCGATCAGTCTACTCAGTATACCAGGAAAAGTCTTTTGTAAGGTGATTATAAAAAATGTGATTCTGACTACTAGTGAAAGGATTTCCGATATACAGTCCGGCTTTATGGCCGGTAGAGGCTGTGTTGATCAGATTTTTACTCTACGACAACTTGTTGAAAAACAATTGTCGGTGAGGCGGAAGCTGTTCACGGCCTTTGTAGATCTGGAAAAGGCTTTTGACTAAGTAGACAGAGGTATGTTATGGGATGTTTTGAAAGCATACGGAGTGAATGGGGCTCTCCTAGGTGCGGTGCATGCCAACTATGAAAATAGTAAGGCATGTGTTCGTATTGATGGTGAGTATAGTGAGTGGTTTGAAGTTTATAAGGGTGTGAGGCAAGGATGTGTGATGAGTCCTTGGCTATTTAACATAGTCATGGACAAGTGTGTCAGAGATGCTAGACTTAATGATTGTGGATTGATGATAGGAGAGAGCAAAGTGAGTGTTCTACTGTATGCAGATGATGCAGTTCTTGTATCTGATTCTGCAGTAGAATTGCAAACAATGCTCTCTAGATTGAATGAAGCTTTGTTAGGTAACCATTTGAAGTTGAATGCAAGTAAGACGAAAGTATTGATTTTTGAAAGAGATGATGAAAGTATGAATTATGAATTTAAAATTAATGGAATGAATGTTGATGTCGTAAATGAGTTTGTATACCTGGGAAGTAAATTTGAAAAAGATGGAAGAATGATCGGTGAATTTGAAAGAAGAATAATGAAAGGCAGGTGCGTACTGGGTGCTACCGCTAGCATCGCCAAGAACCAGAATCTTTCAAAAAATGTTCGACTGGCGGTGCACGGTGGTATACTAGTACCCACTCTGATGTATGGAAGTGAAGCCTGGACGGTGAATGAAAGTGAGATTAGTAAAGTCCATACAGTAGAAATGGACTACTTAAGAAGTATGATTGGGAAAAGACGGAGTGATAAGGTGAGGAATGATTTTGTTAGAGAGGAATGTGGTGTAAGAGAAAGTGTGAAAGTAAAGATTAAAAGAAGTATACTTAGATGGTTTGGACATTTGGAGAGAATGAATGAGGAAAGACTGACGAAGAAAGTGTATGCTGCGAGAATTGATGGATGTCGTGGAAGAGGAAGACCGAGAAAGGTATGGATGGACCAAATTTTCGAAATAGCGAATGAATGGGATATCCAGAGTCATAATAAAAGGAGAGCTTGTATGAAAAAGGTTATGGCTCTGGATGAAATGAAAGAAGTATGCAAGGATCGAAAGAAATGGCGGTTGATCTGTAATGCTGGCGGTTAAAGCTGAGGCTTTTAAATTTAAAAAAAATATGTTTGGTAGTTTTTTTTTAATTTTTTACTGTTTAATTGTTTAGAGTTTATTTGTTTTATATACATCTTTGATTGTATTAATTGCTTGTAGATACTCCTTGACTGATAGGTTGGTATGCGGCTGACCACCCATACTGTAAAAAATGGTTCACTTTGCCAATGTCACCCCTGCTTCAGGGAAGGTCGGCAAGAGTTGCAGGGCTTATGTTCATTTGAGATTGGGTTTTTTATATTGTAGGTCCACATGCGGCATGTGTAAGCGCGAAATTATGCATGTCTGCTTGTGGGAATGCATTTAATATGAATCTCAATTGATACATATCTTTGCAGCTTAGATTTAGATTTAGATTTAGATTTCGTTTTATACAACTTAATATTTTAGTTACATAATAATTATACATAGTAAAACCAAATTTGAGAATGAAATTCCCTTTGTTTTTTAGTAAGAACTACAACCTGAAGATGTCCATAAGGTGGATCGAAATCGTTTTTTTGGGAATTTCGATTTTGCGCTTAGCCAAAAGCTGCTCTATATCAATACAAACAATAAATTGTAATACCATAAGGTCGAAATATTTGATCTTATACTGCCCCAAAGTCTCGAAAAGTTCATAAAAATCATAAAAACTGCTATATACTTAACTTTTTTTTTTGTTCATTAAGAAAAAAATAATTGAATTAAAATGAAGTTCAAATTTAAGCACAAAGCATGATTTTCTATAAATGGTAGAAAAAAGACCCTTTTATGGCAAAATAAATAAAAAAATGGCAATCAACAGAAGTCTAGAAAATAGTGATTTTAAGAGAATTGTTAATCTTTCTTTAAATTGAAAAAAGGCATTATTTGTCGCGATTCCAGGTTTCTTTTAATGAATTAATCTCTTCTGATAAGACCGCAAACAGCAGCTGAAGTTTTTGTTACAATTTTTACTAATGTTTCAGTGGCTAACGTGTAGAAAGAAAAATGGAAATGGCTTGAGATTAGTTCGTCAACAAGCGGTGGATATTCTTAATAACGTGATGTTAATTCACCGTTCATAAATTTTGTAACAGGCGGCTTGGCTACATTATTTTCGTGCCAGTTTATAAGGTTTTTAATAATTGTCTGCATCAAAATCAAGTTTTGGCCGATCGTAGTTCGAATTCTCAAAATTATTTCCTGTCGCGTTTCAATATTCTTCACAAGGCTAGAACTCATAAAAAGGCAAAGCAAGTAAGATGTTTTTTATATGATTGAAATATCCATTTCTCTGTAAAGCAGGATGTAGTATCTGCTTTAAATTATCTGTCAAATATCGCGACATTTAGATTGTCTTGTGTAAGTGTCTAGCACCATTAATGCAATGTGGTTAGCTTTGATGTAAGACCACATAAGAGCATCCACTTTCATTATATAATTTATAATATTAACAGCTTGTCAGATGGTTAAAAAAAAAACATAAAGCCGTAGTATTCTGTGAGCCATCTTGAATGCACTAGTTTTCCAGTGTTTCTTTTTAATAAGCTTTGAAAACAATATCCAGACTTTATAGTTATTCTCCGTTCAATAGGTAGATCACATTGGATAGTTAGAATCGAGACTATTGGAAGCTCTTCACAACTTTTTAATACCTTTTCTATAGGTCCAGAGTAACTTCTTAGTCCAATTGTACAACCATCAATATATTCAAATAATTGGCGCGGCAGTTTGTTGGCATTGAGTTGACAAATACACCACTGCAGCGGTTTTACTAGATATTTTAAATTTTTTGGAGTGAATTTACCAATTCCATCTGTATTAACAATAGTTCTATCACGTCCGATTACAGAAAAAAGGATAACATTAATATCTTTACTGATTAAAATATCCATAATTTTTCTTTTTATTATTGCTGCTTTTCCAGTGCTTAAAGAAATATGACCAATGTACTGTGACCTTGCGTCCTAAAGTAAACTAATACGCTTCTCTATAATTATATTTCTCTTATGATCCACTATATTAAAGGTTTTATTTTTACGTCCATCAAAGTATAAACCCAAATCTTAGTAACTAGTATCAATGGTCACACCGCTGAACTTAGTTATTTGCTTTTCACGGGCTCTTTTAATTTTATTTTGATCGAAAACTTTGGATGAATATTTGCCTGAAATAATACCAACGCTTTGTTGCCAAAACAAGAGCAGCTTCAGCCTTATTGGAAATGCCAAATTTATCCACAGGTTTTTCCAGTATGCCAAGGTCAATATTTTTTAATGAATATGAATACGAAATTTGAGATAGCGGTCTCTGAAGTGCTAGTTTTACTATTACTGTTGAGACTGGTTGTTGAGAGACATCAGTTGATAGGTCAGACAGATTTGGCAATGAACTTGTAGCTTTTTCTTTGTATGGTTAATATTTCTGTTTCCGGTTCAGCTTTTTTTTAATTTCCCGCAGCAGTTTTCAAATCAACACTCCTTATTATCATTTATCTTTTGGTTCTTTGATCAATCAGAATATTTTTCAGTTATCTGTACTTTAAGATGTTTTGCATAGTTAAATGAAGCCAATCCGTTGCATTAACACGCTGATATATTAAAAATACCCTTAAGATCTCTCGTAAATTTGATGTGCAAAAAATATGAGTAGCGTACAACTATAGTTACATCTCTGAGAGCACCGAATTGGTGACGCGCGTCTGCGCGGAGTAACAAAGTTAGGGGGTGCCTCCACCCATCCCTCTCAAATTACAAGATACCAAACACGTAATGATAACTATTTCATTCATTTTAAAGAAACAAAATTATATTTCGTTTGATTTTATCTAATACTTGATTCTTAAACACAGGGGTAAAAATGAGTAGTTTTATGTATTTTTGTAATTTTTCTGATGACTTGGGGCAGTATAATAAATAAATATTTTGATAAGATTTTTTTTATATCAGATACTTACCCCATATAGCAACTGTTCTGCATAACGCAATTACGAAAAAATGATTTTTAATTTTTTCCATACATACAGCGATCCACCTTAATATCCATTGACGTTTTTTTTAAGTTCTTGATTCGTCGTTTGAAATATTGATTGGTTAAAAGATTGATTAAGGTCACGTTAAGAAAAAAATATTTTCAGTTTTCATCCTCAACTAGATTTTCTTTTAAAAATTAAGTCTGCTGCAACGGAAAAGGTTTTAAAACGTAAAACATGCAAGCAAACAAAAAATGCTGTGCCGTGAAATTGGTCCATAATATAATAAACGGGGCAATGGTGGGTGCTATTTTTGGACTAAGAGTTTATTCGCGAACAAAATTGTTATGTGAGAGAAAAGTTTGATGTTGCACTGCATATAAAAGAGATGAAAGGGACTTGATATTAGATACATGTAACTGGTGTTAATATCTGATACTAGAAAACTTTTAAATTCCATCGGGGCTGTTCTTAGACACTTTAGTCGTTGGTTGATCCCACGCTTTGACAAACTAATGATGCATTTGTATGAAGACCTGTCAACCCAAGATGGCCGCAAGTGAACAGCTGATTTGTTTTCATATAAATATTGCAAAATTCGGTAGGTAAGAATGACCGTTCTGATGAAACTAAAAAAGCGCAGGCACCATTAGTTTGTCCAAGCGTGGGCTCAACCGACGACTACAAAGACCTAAGAACAGCCCCGTAGATAATAATAAACGAAATATTTACGACATGATTTTTGCGTGCAATGACTTTCAATGCGATTTATGAATCGATGTTTTTATTAAAATTTGATTCAGAAACTATATAATCTAAGCTGCAAAGATTAGTTAACATTTAAGGCTCATATTAAATGCATGATCACAAACAGGCACATGTAAGTTCGCACCTACACATTCTGCATGTGTGCAAACAAATAAAAATTAAAAAACCTCACATGAACATAAACCTTGCAACTCCTACCGCCTTGCAAGGTTTTTTTTTTTTAATAAATCCTGTGCGGGAGACTCCCTAGATTCTAGAAACTCTAGAGGTCTATGACACTTGTTGTAGTGCCACAGAGGTGTACGAGCTTGGTCGTCGCTACAAAGCGCCAATACTCAAGCAAGACCCAGTTGCTGTAAGGCTGGATGGACCTTTGGTGACCGGTCATTGGTAAAGTTTTATGAATTTTTCAACCCAGCAAAAAGCAAATGTGAAAATATAAATGGTATATTTTTTGTGCTCCGCTGGGATTCGAACCCACAACCTTCCCATTCAGAGTCCGCAGTGTTACTACTGAGCTACGGACCGGTCATGTTCATGTAAAGTTTTTCCACCCTGAAACCGTGGTGGCATTGGCAAAAGTGAACCAATTTTTACAACACAGGGGTCAGCCTAATACCAACCTATCAACCAATGATAATGTTATGAATAATTGAGTTGTGTAAAACAAAGCTAGCATGCAAGTGCTTGTTGTTTAAAGTAATCATTTGATTGTATCTTGCCGCCGTTCCACTAGGGGTGGCCGTTACCTCCGCAGATGCGTCTCCACTTTTTTCTGTCCTTCATAGAGAACGCAATATTTGTGTTTCTGTGAGATTAGTATTGTACATCAGATACCTTTCTCCTTTGGTTATACTGAGAATCCCGTAATTGGTGATACGATCTCTTTGGGGATTCTTGAAATTCTCCTGTAAAACCAAAGCTTTATCTATCTGGATGACTAAGTTTGTACAAACATGGTTTGAAGGTTATCTATTTGCAATTGTTGAAGACAGAAAAATGATCATTTACATACATACATACTTTCTACCATAAACTAAATGAGACATTTTTGCAGAAGTGAAAATTTATATTTTTTCTCAACAAATTCTTCAAATCAATGCTTTTAATTAATTAATTTTCTTTAACAGTAACCGTTTCACATTCATTCTTACTGTAAATGTAACGCAGTCACCATTCTTCTAGGGGTGGCCAGAGCCTCTGCAGATCAAACAGCGCTCACCAAAGAAATCATTCTAATATTATTATTATGAGAAAAGGTCCATCCAGTCTTACAGCACCTGGGTCTTGCTTGAGTATTGGCGTAACCTATGCCGCACTACAACAATCATCATAGACCGCTAGAGTCTCTAGAATCTAGGTAGTCTCCCGCACAGGATTTCTTAAAAAAAATTAAAAAAACCATCGTTCCGGATACACAGATATATGTATCAGATCCAGATAGTATCTCACACTCTACACCTCCAGTAAGCGTTACACATTTAGATGTTTTATCTACGCTAGTATTCGCACCGCAGTTGCATTTCTCTGTGTCTTTTCTCCCTATAATAATTCATCAAGTGGATTCAAAAACGCTCCAAGTTTTGCGAGTTTGCCACCGTCTATTACTTATATAGCCTCGCAGCTGATATGTTTTGCGATTTATATTTGCAAAAATTGCACCACTGCTAGATCGCGGCCAATAAAACTTGCGCGCAGTTTTCCACCAAGTACACTTAACAATATTTGAATAGTTACAAGTTATTGACTCAAAAAGTGCACGTAGAATTTGTTCTGATTTGTATCCACGTACAAAAATATTTCAACACAAACCACTGCAACTTTCTTAGATCATTTTTATTGATTGTAGAGGCATTGACTTTGTAATCGTTCATCATTAAGGATGAAAGAAAAACAATTTTGTTTTCGATTACTTGAGTACATGTTTAACCACCTGACGATGCAAACGGATGTTTGCGAAACCGGTTGTGGTATAAAATACATATATATACTCAAGTAATCGAAAACAAAATTGTTTTTCTTTTATCCTTTCTTAGATGATTTCAATTTATGAATTTTAAATTTTGTTACCAATTTGTACAATATTTGACATGTTTGTAAAAAAATATTGGGACGAAAATACAGCGAATAATCTAAACTAATCTAAGTTGCAAAGATATGTTACATCGGGGATTCATATTATATGCAGTCTCACGAGCAGACACGTACAAACTCCCGCTTGCACATGCCGCATATGAACCTACAACATGAAAACCCAATAATATTATGATGATTTATTTAGTGAGCGCCCTCTGCGAGCTTGGTCGTCGCTATAGAAAGCGGCCGATTCTCAAGCAAGACCCAGTTGCTGTAAGGCTGGATGGACCTTTGGTGACCGGTCTTTGGTAAACGTACATAATTTTTTGAAAATAGCGAAAGGCATATTTGAAAATATAAATGGCATATTTTTTGTGATTCGCCAGGATTCAAACCCCACGCCCTTCCATTTACGAGTTCGAAACGCTAACCACTTCATTACACTATGATCGGTCGGAGAAGAATTTTCTTTTCAAAGATGGATTTTTTTTCTTTTACTAGTCGATGGAAAATCCGCTACCATATCAAAATAAAAATAATTATAAAAGTTCAAGTAAGTACCTACATTGAAGGTTTTGAGAAGAATCCAATGGAAAAAGTTTATTTTAGAAGACCCAGAGTCTAAATAAAACATTCAGTATCTCCGGCTCTCTTGTATTTATCCTGTGAGAGATTTCTAAGACCTGGGCGGTCCGAAAGCATTACTGGATTGACTTTTGTCACAACTTTTTTTTTCCCACCAAAGAAAAGGGTAGAAAAACCCTTTTTATCGAATCAAATAAATCAAATATAAAATGTGGGTTCTGAGAGATTTGAACATGTCGAGTTATATTTTAGTATAAAGCAAATATCCATCAAATAAAATTAACAAGAATTTCGATTCATTTTATGACGAAATAAATAAAAATATGAATACTTTCTTCTGAAACTGTTACTCTGTCGACTTTTTAACCTCCAGAGTTTCAGGGAAGTTTCAGTTTCAGTTTCAGGGAAGGACGGCAAGAGTTGCAGAGCTTATGTTTATTTGAGATTGAGTTTTTATATTGTAGGTCCACATGCGGCATGTGTTAGCGCGAAATTATACATGTCTGCTTGTGGGAATGCATTTAATATAAATCTTTAATGATATATATCTTTGCAGCTTAGATTAGATTAGATTAGAGTAGGCATTTCAAATACGCCAGTACACGGATTACGGCTTGCCTAGACTTTTTCCAATTTTTACATTGAGCTAATAAATTCAAAATACAGTATTGGTGGGCAGCCTCATACGTACCTATAAGTCAAGGAAGAGACCATAGCGTGAATATCAAGCAAAAATCTCCTAGCAATTAGAAGAACCCAGTCGATCTGCACATTCAAATATATTGTAATGTTTTTGGTTCGAAAAGTCTCTAAATTAAAACATACAGGTCTTCTTTCAGGATCTTTATTTGCACTTAATTTATTTTACAAATTTACATTTATTTTTAACACTTTTGGTAACACAAATTTATTTTCACAGTATCGCTTACACTCTTCAAATCAAAGGCAACTATCTCACTGTCCTAGCGCACTCAATTTTACTCCTTATATGCTGTAGTGACAGAACTCTCTAGGAGCTAATTTTGCCAGTAAACTCGCGAACATTCTACCAACTTCAAGAGTACAAAAGGATCATTTAATTTCTAGATTTCTTAAGCCTATAATTATTGCTACCTACGGTGTACACCTAAATTAATCTACTTTTGACATAATACTCCAATAACTATCACTACCTAAGATGAAAACCTATATGAATCTACTATTTACACAACAATATCTAAGATTATTTTGAGTTCTATGAGTAATTCGTAAAATATAATAATTCCAGCGCATGATGCTTATTAGATGGAATATTCCATTGCTTTTAAAGGACTTATCTCTGGATGTATGCAGATGCGAGGGTGCATGCTGAGCGCATTACTGCCTCACGGTGGACCACCTGCTCATCAGAGTGAGACAAAATCGAGATTTTATTTGTATTTGTGCTCACCCATTACATTACTGAAATAAACAAGCATAATAAAGACAAAAATACAACTTATTAATTACAGATACTCTGTTTTTTTTCATTAATCACAATCTGTATAACAACGCATTAAACTTTCAAAAAGCGCAGTTTATTTGTAAACTTGAAATTTGGTCTTTCTTCCTGCTAAGTAAATAATGTTGAATCATGTACATTTAAAATTATTTAATTTGTGTAAACAATAACTTAAATATATATTTGTTAGGGTTTGCTGATTCACACAGTGAAAATCCATTGTATGATTTAGAAATAACTAAAATGTAAAACAACAACAGTATTTCTCTGAAAACATTTTTTTTAAGGATTTTCACTGGAATGCGTTTGCAGGATGGAGATTTCTTTCAGTGAATAACTCGTAGCTTGGAGGTTAAAAATAAAAGTGCAGTGAGATTTTTTTTATTTTTTTTTTGGACTGCCACAGACGTCGCATTGCACCGCTGTGCTCCGGGGCTGACCACTCTCGAGGTCCCTTCACCACCTCTCAGCGCACAAGGCACCACCTCCCTTCCACACCCCCCCCCCCCACTACCCCCAACAGCTCCGTGTAAATAATAAATAATCAAATTAGTCTGCTGGCGTCCGTCGAGAGGCGAGCCAGCTGTCTTCAACATTGCGTTAACTAAAAAATCTAAACTTTAACAACAGTATTATATAGAGGCCGGGATGATCTTCACCGGAACTCGCTACGCTACTAAGGCCCTGTATATTCAAGTATAGTAAAGTTAACTAAAATGCATTTTTAGTTTAATTATCATAATATTTTACTAGGCCTAATTTCGCTAGTAAATATTTAGAAAAAAAAAAATCTTAACTAACGATTTTCAAGATGGCGTCGGCTTCACTGACAGCTGTTGTTCTTTTTATGTTAGGGTACATAAAAATTATTGCAAACTCAACTTTTTTTGAATAAGAGTTTTAGGCTTACACTTTAAACTTTTTGTGTGCTGTTTTCCAGCTTAATGAAGGTTAGGTATTTGATTTTTATAAACAGTTGTTTTTTTTAAGCTTTGAATGGCATTGTAATTATTTCCAAGATTTGGGGGCGGGGCTTGTAACTTCGGTAATTCTCGGTTTTAGTCAACTCGAACTTCAGTATTTTGAATAATAATTCAAGTTATAGTTAAGTAAAATGTTACAGAACTTTAATATACCGGGCCTAAAAGCTATTACACTATAGTGTAACTTCTTGCCGCGTTTTCCCCGAAGAGATTGCATGTAGCAAGTGGAACCTATTTGTTTTTTTTTTTTAATTTTATTTTCAAAGCATATCCCATCTGGTTTTTCATATGCAAGCTAAATATAGGCAGCTACTTTGGATCCCTTTCTTGCGATCTTTAATTATTTATTATAAGTTGCAAAGATATATTAACATTTAAAATTCATATGAAATTCATGCCCACAAATAGACACATAAGTTCGCGCTTAAAAATTCTGAATGTGTACTAAAAAATAATAAAATAAAATAAAAAATAAATCAATTCTGCAGCTTTTGACGGCCTTTCCTGAAACAAGGGTGACACAGGCAAAGTGAACAATTTTGTACAGAATTGATGTTCAGCATCATACCAAGTTATAAATCAGGGAATACAAATAATAAATAATATTTCGGTACATAAAAGACAACGGTAAATTATGAAAAGGTTTTCCTTCACTGCGATGACGTTTGAATCAACATTATATTGTAGATTGCAGTCTCTACGTATGCAGGTATTATTATAAAATAGCATAACTGTACACATATAATAGTATAGGGGAGAGTATGAGATATAATCAACTTTGAACTAAAGTATTGTATATCTACTTAGCTGTGTAACTTAGTAATTTATAGAATTATAAATTTCCATTAAAACATCGCACAGATTTAAAAATAAGATGCGAAAATATTTTATTATGCTCCATGCAAAGAGTAAGTAATACGAGTAGGTACAGCAAAGATTCTCTATCGTGCAAGTTGAAATGAAGAGCAAGCGATATTATTTTTATTAACAAATTTTATTGTATAAAAATATGTTAAGAAATGGTTATAGTTATAACATTTTCAATTTAAATAAATAAACTGGGATTTTCTTCATCTTCTCTAGTTTCAATCCTGGGATTGGATTGCAGCAATTTCTTTCATTCTTGATTAATATTAATAATAAAGGATTTTACAATAAACAAAATACATGAAAAATAATGTATAAAAAACCCACACTGTGAAAAATGATTCACTTTGCCAACGTCACCCCTGTTTAAGGGAAGGTAAATACAAGGCTGACGTTTGATCGCCGAGAAAAAAGTTTCTCGTTAAAAAATGTTAATGGACTTAATTATAAATATATTTTTTTACATTTACTTTAAACACAATCGATACCTTAAGCCTTGAACTTTTTGTTTTATTTTAAAGAGCGCAAGCTCAGAAATGGCGGTGTACGCGTTTTAAATGGCACTAAAAAGGTCACTACAAAAACCTGACCATTAGCTTATTCTTTATAATTTGTTAAAAAAAAAAAAAAAAAAAACAGAAATTGCTGAAATATGCTTGACTACTATAATGTTGTGAACTTCGAGTACAGGCGCTCGTACACACATCGCTCCCTCAGTTCTTGTTTGCCGTATAGACCAATTATTTCAAATATGACTTTTTTATGCAGTGTTGTCTTAAGAATCAAATTTTACACAATCTGAGCTAAGAAAAAACGCAAAACTCGATAATATGATAGTTGTTTTAAATGTTTTTTAAATCAATTTCCTGTTTTCATAAGACACATTGATCCAGTACACATGCAAACATTGCTCATGTCAAATTTTCTTAATTGTCTTTACGGTAAACAAGAACTAAGGCAGCGACATATCGCACGTTTAATAATAAAGAGCAATAACTCAAAAAACATGAATGTTGGGAAATCACGTTTGAAGTTCAGACACCCAGTACAACTTGTATGGGATGAAAAAGGCGGCCGATGTTTTATCTCGGTCATATTCGTTCAAATTGAACGGCTGTCGTTCGGCATTCTACCTATTCTTCTCGCATTGTTCTTGCGTTTTATTACAAAATCTCGATTTTCCCAATTTTCGAGTTATTTCTCTTTATTATTAAGCGATATGTAGGTACATCAAAATGACTACACACACCAATGCAAGTAGTATGAAATCGTCTAGTAGTCCCTGGTAGTGTGCGTAAATATTCTGGTGATGGAATAGTCCAGAACTTGGAAGAATGATCTCTCCGTTCTACTACATAAGAGGCCAAAATGGTAGGACAGCGGGGCAGTTGCAAATAAGCACTTGGCTAGATAACACATACACCAGTGACTCGTAAGTGTGAAATAAATTGTACATTGTAAAAAAAAATGTGAAAAATTAAATCCTTAGATATAAATTCCGGCATTTTTAGTTAAAAAGAACGTAACAATAATATTAATTATCTTGCAACTAAGATGTGCATATTTTTACAAGCAAGGGGTCTGGTCTTCCAACTTCAGTTCTACTCTGTTTCAAATTCTATCTTTGTATTTTTATGTTAGTTTTAAGGTAGCAGCTGTCGATGGTAGATGTTGCACTACCGAAACTAGTAGTGCATTACAAAATAAACTCACAGTGAATTAAAACTAAGTTTTTTTTTTTTTTTTTTTAATGTCAGTTGAAGTTGTTGATTCCCAGCTACCGAGAGGGCTGGTACTTATTTCTTGTAAGGGCTGGGTAAGCCTTGCCGATATTTTTTTATGGGTTTGAAATAAACAGTGAAACGGCAAATTATTTTTGACACCCTCTTGATTTGAAACGTTGATTATCGAGTTTGATTCTACATGACTCATCTATGTCACATAAATTGTACCGACCGGTTCGTAGTCTAGCGGTAACGCTTCTGACTCGTAAATGAAAGTTTGTGGTTTCGAATCCCGGCGGAGCACAAATAATATGCCATTCATATTTTCAAATAGGTTCTTCGCTGGGTTGAAAAATTCATATGCCTTTACTAAAGACCGGTCACCAAAGGTCCATCCAACCTAACAGCAATTGGATCTTTCTTGAGAATTGGCGCTCTCTAGAGCGACGAACAAGCTCGCAAAGGGCTCTTGAGGTGCGTATCACACAATAGCAGTACTCACCAAATAAATCTTTTTTTTTATTATTATTGTTGTAGTGGTATTATTGTTCCTTAACTTATACGTTGTTATGCGGCTGACCACCCATACTGTAAAAAATGTTTCACTTTGCCAATGTCACCCCTTTTTCAGGGAAGGTCGGCAAGAGTTGCAGGGCTTATGTTCATTTGAGATTGGGTTTTTAAATTGTAGGTCCACATGCGGCATGTGTTAGCGCGAAATTATACATATCTGCTTGTGGGAATGCATTTAATCTAATCTAATCTAAGCTGCAAAGATGTATATCATTTAAGATTTATATTAAATGCAATCCCACAAGCAGACATGTATAATTTCGCGCTAACACATGCCGCATGTGGACCTACAATATAAAAACCCAATCTCAAATGAACATAAGCTCTGTGATATATATATAGCATATATATATAGTATAAATCTTAAATTATATATATCTTTGCAGCTTAGATTAGATTATTAAATGGTCCAATTATTGACAATCCAGAACTTTCAGTATAGCCCAGTATTTGTGAAAGATATTACTAGCCTAAGAGTTTATCATTTTTTATTCTCCCTCTCTCGGAACTGTTCGGAGTTTAGCTTGCAGAGTTCGTTTCCGCAATAAGATTCACTCCGCGGCATAAACATCTTATTTTATTATGGCCATAAAAGAATGGTAGTGGATACAGCCCTGTGTACTGCGTGCGGGGTGAGAGGATCTCTCCTCCCTCCCTGAAGAGTATTGAACGAAACAATGAAGTCGATGAAAAAACATCAAGTACGCAATACGCAACTAAGCTACACATATAGTGTAACTTTGCATGTGGTGATTTGGGACCTATTTATTTTATAGGGCAAGGGAGCCGGCCTCACACCAACCACTTTCAATTGAAGTGGGGTGCCCATCTCCCGGGGGGTCTGGTTCTCATTTCTTGTAAAGGCTGAACCTTGAGATCGAACCCTTGCTCTCGGTATGGAATGCAAGCATTCTACCAATTGAGCTATCGACCTTTTTACGAGCTTGGTCGTCGTCGCTACAAAGCGCCAATTCTCAAGCAAGACCTAGTTGCTGTAAGGCTGGATGGACCTTTAGTGACCGTATGGTAAAGGTTTGTGAATTTTTCAACCCAGCGAAGAGCAAATTTGAAAATATAAATGGTATATTTTTTGTGCTCCGCCGGGGTTCGAACCCACAACCTTCCATTCAGAGTCCGAAGTGTTACCACTGGACTACGGACCGGTCCTAATAATATTAACGTTTTACGATACGGACCATCATTATAATATTAGTACTTGAAGTCAGTGGCGTGACTACCTTACAAGCTAAAAAGCTAAGCATGCGTACCCTCAGAAATGAAAATAATGAATATTTTTGAGTAGATTTAAAATATACATCAATATTCCTGCTACTGCCATCTGTGAGGTAAAGTAGGATATTAATATTAGTCATTGCCGAACGAAACTCTGTTCTTCAAACGTGATTGAGAATTGTATGCCTGTCTTTGTTTAACGTGTGAAAAAGCTTGACCTCTGTAAGTTTATATGAAGATAGTCGCTTAAGCTCTTTTAATTCTAAACGAAAACACACATTCACAGATATTGCTTGAAGCTGTGGCTTGGAGTGCGCAAGATAATAATATTCGGATAGGCTAAGCTTTTCGTCGATTAAATTTTACGATTTCAGACAGATTTATGAATGACTTATGTATTGTGTTTTGAAAACACTGTCGCGTCAGGTTCAAATATCATAACAAATAGTTTATTCCTTGCTTGCGATCGAGAATCCGGTTTTTATAGTAAACAATGAATTCCTATGAAAATATAGTTGTACTCAGTAAGGATCTTAAGTATGTAAAGATTTATTAATTAATCCAAAATCGAAGTCTGAAGAGATTAAGAAACACTGAGGAAAGAAACAAAGGGGTAAGATTTATTATTTGTGATTTCGTGCAACTTTAATTATCCAGCATGCGCATGGCAGAAACCGTAGGCACGCCACTGCGTGAAGTAGTGATACTCGTATTAAAAAATATATAAATTCCAATCTCTAATCTAATCTATCTTGCAAATATATGTAACATACATTATATGCATTTTAACAAGCAGACGTTGTGAAAATATAAGTTCATGCCGCATGTGGAAAATTTCACATTCTTACTAAGAGATTTATAAACTATATATGTACATTCTTTAATCTTGAAACTGTTTATTTTTCACTATTTTTCATGTAAAACATTACAAAAGTTTTCAGATCTCAGATCATCTAGTATACAAAAAAATTGTTCTAGTGAGGAGGGTCTGTGGACCGAATAGTATTATTGTAATTCTTGATACAAAATTGGTATGCGGCTGACCACTCATGTTGTAGAGAATGTTTCACTTTGCCAATGTCTACCTCCGAAAATACCCATCAACTTAAAAAGGAAAGTATTCAATGCCTGTGTCCTGCCAGTGTTCACTTATGGTATTGAGACAGTCACAATGTCACAAAAAAGTGCCCACAAGCTAAGAGTCACACAGAGAGCAATGGAGAGAGCCATGTTGGGTGTCAGTTTGCGGGACAGACTCAGAAATGAGGACATAAGAGTCAGGACAAAGGTTTCCGATGTCATCAAGATGTCCGCAACCCTCAAGTGGCGATGGGCGGGACATGTCGCTCGCGATCCAGATGAAAAATGGACAAAGCGACTGCTGTGCTGGTGCCCAAGGACGGCAAAGCGTGGAGTTGGGCGCCCACAGTTGCGTTGGCGTGACGATGTTCAGAGAAGAGCAGGACTTGCCTGGATGCGGATCGCTCAGGATAGAAACGAATGGAAAATGCGAGAGGAGGCCTACGTCCAGGAGTGGACGATCAATACAGGCTGAAGAAGAAGAAGAAGAAGAAGAATGTCTACCTTGTTTCAGGGAAGTTCGGCAGGAGTTGCAGGGTGTGTGCTCATTTGAGATTCGGGTTTTTATATTGTAGTTTCACATGTGGCATCTTTAAGTGCGAACTTATCCGTGTCTGTTTGTGAAAATGCATATAATGTGAATCTTAAATGTTACATGTATTTGCAACTTAGATTAGATGAGATTAGATTAGGCTTAAAATAAATAGTTCTACGAGTAAGGAATATGTATTAAAACACCTGATAGTTTGCCCTTACACATTCTGCTCTACTTATTTCTTTTTATGTCTCGAGAATTGATGAAATACGTAATAGAATATTTTTCAAGTCGTCAACAACAACGATACCAAGTTAGTTTACTCAATGCAAATACATTGCAAAAGTTTTCTGCAGCTATTCATGTAGGTTGCTTAGCAAACGACCGATCTTAATGGAACTACGACACAGTGATAGTTATTCCGATTCAAAACTCCCCTTTTACAATGCACTATATTCAGAGTGTTTCCACTGCTACTTTTAGCTTTGAAAAGTTTCAACGCCCAAGTACTAGTTTTTTTGTGAAAAAAAATCTACCGGGAACAAAACCAGGTACATTTATTCAAAGATTTTTTGTTGACTGACGAAGTTTCTAGGTGTATATTTGCACAGTCACTTTGCTTAGCATCGCTTCTTATCCTACCACTTCTCGAGTACTCCAGTCTGGGCAATCTTGTTCTACTGTTTATTTTCTTTGTTCACAGCATTCTTGTGTCATGTCTAACGTAAAATAAGGTAAGTAAAAAATCTTCAATGATTCTAGGTTAAAAAATAAGTGGATAAAATGAAACAGTGAGACAATGGTGTCCTTTGATGTTCAATAGAAGGTATTGTTAACAATATTATTAGATATTTAAAATAAATAATTAAACAAAATAAAATGAGCATTCTCTTACAAAAAAAACTAATTAAAAACTCATTAAAATCATTAAAGGTAGCCCCCCCCCCAACTGAAGTGGCTTCGATTGAGGGTGCCCCAACTGAGGTGGCCCCAACTGAGGTGACCCCAACTGAGGTGGTGATATGTGAGGTGGCCCCAACTGAGGTGATGATAAGTGAGGTGGCTCCAACTGAAGTGGCCCCAACTTAGATGGCCCCAACTGACATGGCCCCAACTGAGATGGCCCCAACTGAGATGGCCCCAACTGAGGTGGCCTAACTGAGGTGGCTGGACGACTTCAAGGGAACTGCAGGCAGAGGATGGCTAAGCACAACAGCGAATAGACAGAAATGTAGAGGATTGGAGGAGACCTACGTCCAGGAATGGACTGAGAAAGGCTAAGGAAGGAAGGATAGATAATCATCTTAACATGGTTATTAAAGATATTTTTTTCAGTTAACATTCTCTTCACAATAGGAGGCTTTAACCATGAGCTCTTTCAGATTTTATGTGTTTTCTTGGGTGACGTTTTATTCTGACATACAAGATCTATCTGTAAACGATGTAAGTTTGAGTTTTTTTTAAATACTGTCGTTAATACTGTTGCGAATGTTAAATAGTGTGCCTTGCTTGTCTGTGAAGTCTCTAGATGTTAGGTACTTCTATGATTGTATTGATAGATTGATCGAGATTGCTCGAGTGTTCTGTTAAAGTCTGAAATGCGCCAGTTCTCAGTGATTTGAGAATAATCCTTATTCTCTCTTTAAAAACAGCCAAAGCTGTCTGAGGCGTTAGAAAAGCGAACTGACCGTTCAATTGTAAAGGCATATAGTGACTCTGAATGTGACCCATATCTGAACTAAATTATGTAAAAATACGAGTAAATAACCGCAATTTTTATTAAATTGATCCCGGTAAATCATAAAACTACCGTATATTTTCTCTTTTTTCCATAGAGTCCATAATCTCTTGTTTACTTTCTCTTAATCCTTATTTCTATATAGATTTTTTTTTAATATAACTTTTGAACTTTATAATGACGCAAATGTTGCTTTAATCATGTTTGACATTGTATGCTGTAGCTCAACATCAATACGTACAATATGCCAGACATTGCTGCGAACATCGAGGCATATTATTGTCTAACTCGATTGATGTTCCGCTCAATACATCTTGAAGGTGTAGCAACATGAATATTCGATAGAATTATTGTAATACATCAATAACCTCAGTGTTCGCAAATAAAACACTAAAAAATACATTCGGATATTGAAGAAACTAAGCACAGCATTTAACACTATCTATATAATCTAAGTTGCAAAGATATATTAACATTTAAAGCTCATATCAAATTCATGCCCACAAAGAAACACGAGTAATGCTGAATATGAACTTACAAATAAAATCCAAGCCTCAAATGAACATAAGCCCTACAACTTTTGTCGACCTTCCCTGACACTGGGGTGACATTGGCAAAGTGAACCATTTTTTACAGTATGGGTGATCAGCCACATACCAACCTATAAGTCATGGAATTCTGTCAATTAATCTTTAATCTAAGTTGGTAAGATATGTATTAAAATATTGAAGAAAAAAATTTATACATGCCCAAAATCAGATACGTGTAAGTTTGCGAACATAACCCAAGCAACTCTTGCCGACCTTTCCCGAAATAGGGTTGGCGTTGGCAAGAGCTGACTACGTTTCTTCAGCATGGCAGGTCCATCTCTAAGAAACTTATAAGTCAAGGAACAAATAAATAGTGAAGGGTTTGATTTCATTTGATTTTAACATTAATGCTATTTGCTGTGTTGAAAGGTTCATATGCACTTACCA
Source organism: Agapetus fuscipes (assembly GCA_951799405.1). NCBI lineage: Eukaryota > Metazoa > Arthropoda > Insecta > Trichoptera > Glossosomatidae > Agapetus > Agapetus fuscipes. Next base: position 897,718 of record OX637332.1, read on the forward strand.
AAGACCTGTCATCTAAGGTCTATCAAAAAAGTCCATCGCAGATATGGGTAAAACATACTGTTACGAATGTATGAGTTTATGTCTGTGTGTGTTTCAGTGGCAAAGGATGCCATACAAGCCGACTCTCATCGGTTTCCCGTTAAAAATCAGGCAGAAATGATAATAAAGTAGACTGCATGGTTTCAATAGGGAAAAAATATGAATTGTTTTTTTGGTTTTAAATGTATTTTTTTACTTTGTGCCTATATTTTTTAACTAATTTGTTACATCATTTTAAAAGAGAAGCCGAAGGGAACCGGCTTGTATGGCACCCTTCGCCACTGGTATATTTACTTATGATTGTGTGTCTATGTGTTTTAAATTACTATATGTGTCCTATTCATGTTTGCTAGAAGCTTCTGCTCGAGACTATTCTGGCATGGTCTGGTGTATTCTAGAATATTCTTCAGTCACCTATAAATAAAGATTGCAGTGCTTAGGAAGACGATTAGTACCCAGTATTGAGGTTGGTATGAGGCTGACCACACATACTGCAAATAATGGTTCACTTTGCCAATGACACCTCTGTTTCAGGGAAGGTCGGCAAAAGTTGAAAGGTGTTTATTCATTTGAGATTTGGATTTTAATTTGTGGGTACACATTCAGAATTTGTAAGCGCGAACTTACACATGTCTGTTTGTGGGCATGCATTTGATATGAGCTTTGAATGTAAATTAATAGTAAGCAACTTATAGATTATGATAATCGAAACGCGCGACTATTGAGGTGCCGCCGCAGCAGCATTATTGTACTAGCTGTGTCTCGCTGTAGAGTGTAGAGCAGGGGTGGCAAACCGGTCGATCGGGACTATTTGTCTAGTCGATCGTGGCAAGGCAAAAACATCTATGAAATGGCAGCAAAATTTACAGATACATTTTAAATGGACCACATGATATTTCAAAACGAAATTATTACACTGCGCTGCGACATATTTCTAAAGGCAAGGTCGTCCTCAGGTCTAGATTTCTGGGCATTGGTTTCCAACGAGGAATATCCAAATTTGAAGAAATTTGTTACAACAACTGCTTTAGTTTTTTGGTTCAACATATTTGTGTGAGTCAGCATTTTCCTACTTAAAACAAACAAAAAGTAAACACCGTTCTCGCTTGTCAGACGCTCAAACATTGGATTCTTTAAGGTTGGGGATTTCCAACTACAACCCTGATTTTGATAATCCAGCGGAAGATGCTCAGAAGCAATGCTCACACTAATATTTATAAATAAGCAGTTTCTAAGAATAATTTTCAGTTTTATGTTTTCCCTCAAAATAAAATTTTAAAAAATACTACATAATTTTGTACTGAAGTATCTAATCTAATCTAAGCTAAGTTGCAAAGATATGTTACATTGGAGATTCACATTACATTCATTCTCACAACCAGACATGTACAAGTTCGCGCTTGCACAAGCCGCATGTGAACCTACAACATAAAAACCAAATCTCAAATGGACATACACCCTGCAACTCTTGCCGTCCTTCCCTGTGATAGGGGTGACATTGGCAAAGTGAACCATTCTTACAGCATGGGTGGTCAGCCGCATATCAACGTATAAGACAAGGAACATACACGATAAATTACATTTTATAAATCAGTAAATAATAAATATCATCAAAACTAAGCAGAGAAACTATGCTGTTTCATTTAAGGTTCCAAGAATAATTGGTAGAGCGCACTGGGTTTCGTCAGTTAGTGTAAACAGTAGATCTTGGATCTTATCAAGTTGGCCACCACTGCTGTAGAGAGACTCCTCGGCCATACATCATTGTAGACACACAATGGACTTCGCTCAGATCACTCAATAATGCGAGCGCTCACTTAGCGAGCGAATATCGATTATGCCCACATGACTACATGACACTTTCATAACATTTAGGCACAAAGAGAGACGCTGGCATAATGTCGGAACGTTCGCCGAATATTGCCGGAGTTGCGGCTGAGCGGGCTATGGAACTTTGCCGATCAATAATCTAAGTTGCAAAGATACTGTTATGTAAAGAACAAATACATATAAAATAATGTTTTATAGGTAGCAGTGGTGAAAGGTGCCATACAAGGCAGTTTCCATCGTTTCCCGTTTAAAATGAGGCAGAAATGATAAAAAGTAGACTGCATGGTTTCAATGGGGAAAAATACGTATTGTTTCTTTGGTTTTAAATGTATATTTTTACTTTGTGCCTATATTTTTTAACTACTTTGTTACATCATTTTAAAAGGGAAGCCGATGGAAACCGGCTTATGTGGCACTGTATGGCACCCTTCGCCACTAATAGGTCGGTGTATTATTATAGTTACTGAGCTGATGAGAGGGGGAGTAATTATTATAGTTACCTTCAAGTTATCTCGTACATTACGATCAGCTGGGGAATGAGGAAGATCGCCATTTTGCGTATGTCGATCTAGTTTAGAACGAAATAAACCTACTCGTAGGTGGTTTACAAATGTGATCATGTTTTGAAACACGTTTAGTGTTAAACTGAATTATAAAGTTATTATGAATCACCTTTTTTGTAAATTGAGATAAAATCGAAAAATTAAACCAGATCTCTAAAGAAATCTGGTTTAAAAATTCTAATGAATAACACTGTATGAGTAGATATCTACCTACATATGTGGGTAAACTCCAGCTGTCACACTTTTTGTATATACTTACTGGCAACACAAAATCTTAAAGTTGAAATTTTCAACTTTAACTGCAATCAATAGGCCTCAAAGACTGTCAATGGGTCACGAGAGAATGGCTGGCATGGTATTTCTAGTCTTCTGATCTGAACGAAGTTCTTCGCATTTTTAATAACATGGGGAATCGTAAAATTCAGCTGTTTTAAATATTTTTATTATTATGTTTCCTTGACTTATAGGTTGGTATGAGGCTGACCACCCATACTGTAAAAAATGGTTCACTTTGCCAATGTCACCCCTGTTTCAGGGAATGTCGGCAAGAGTTGCAGGGATTATGTTCATTTGAGGTTTGGATTTTATTTGTAAGTACACAATCAGCATTTGTAAGCGCGAACTACACGTGTTTGTTTGTGGGCATACATCTGAGAGCTTTGAATGAATATATCCTTGCAACTTAGATTATAGATTATTATAGACCTAGGGTAAAGAGACATTCAATTATGTACCTACTCGAAGCTGGTAGAAGTCCGTCGTTCTGGAATGTTCCAGCAAAATTGGCTTCTAGTAACTACTATCGCTGCAATATAAAAAAGCTGCAAACCGCTTGCAGAAGTCAGTCTATATACGACGCTCTGCTTTTGAACAAGAAAGACATTGTAAGTGAAAGTGAACCAACGGTGAAATAAATGTAAATTGCTAAACCATAAATGTGAATTGTTAAAAATAAATATAAATTTTTAAATAAATCTAAGTGTAAAATGAATATCCTTTAAAGAAGACCAGTTTTTTTTAATTTGAAGACTTTTTGAACCCTAAAAACACAACACTACATTAAAGTATTAACATTTAAATCGAGTAGATGCCTGTAAGTTTGCACTTACACGTCATGCTACATGTGTACTTATAAAACAAAAAAACAAGCCTCAAATGAGCATAAGCCCTGCAACTCCTACCACACCTTCCTAAAACGGGAATTGCATTAATGAAGGATTAATAAATTCATTGCATTTTTGTGATATTGTAAATAAAAAAAGCCCAAATAAATTTGTGATTTTTATTCCTTTCTAAATTTATGCAGTATTATGTGGTCTTTAATTTGTAATAAAATATACAGAAAATGGCAAAAAAAGACAACATGTGAGTGCAAACGCAATCCGGATTCGATTCAGTCACTGAAATAAATTTACATTCTGTTGAATAAGATGTTCACAATATTAATACTTTGCTAGAGGGCTTTTTGGCCACGATCCAAGGTTTGTCCTTGGGCTGACGTTTCGCCGCCATCCGATATCCGTCCAATACCTTAAATCTAGCCTGTATCCGGTTCATACCCAATTCCGACTCAGTATCCGGCGGCATTTTTATCCGGCACTGTACTGTACTGTATCTTGCCGCCATTCCACTAGGGGTGGCCGGTACATCCGCAAATGCGTCTCCACTTTTTTCTGTCCTAACATACCTCTGTCATCTTTTCAACACTCAAGTATATAAGCCAAGGAATATACACAACAAATAACATTTTAGACATAAACAAATAATAATATAGATTAACATTAAAATCAATTCCAAAATACGAAATTCTAATTAAAATTTACACAAATTTGGAAAACTTGAGAAAACTTAGCCCAAGCCGCCAGCATTACAGATTAACTGACATTTCTCTCTGTCCTTACATACTTCTTTGATTTCATCCAGAGTCATAACCTTCTTCTTACAAGCTCTCCTTTACTTATGACTCTGGATATGCAGGGCCTAAGTGTGCATCTAGTGCTTCAGAGAAATCCCAGCTCCCTCATATTACACAGTATAACTGTTTCCACTATTAATTAAGTCCTCCGGGGTAGAATTTCTTGAACCAAGATCAGGACTTATCGAATGGTCATCCTAACTAATTGAACTACGCGTCGGTACCCGATTAATCATATTAAATGACCACATTAGCAGTGAAATTCTCGCAGGTTTATTTAATTGTTAATTATTATTGTAAAATCATTATGAGACCTTCGAAGATGGAGGTTCTCCGAAAATATATATATATAATGGATAATTTGTTTGAAGCGCCGTTTTTGTGTGTAGCACACCTCAAGAGCCATTGTTATAAAATATATGAGGAATGAGAAGATATAAAGGAAATCTATAATCTATGTTGCAAGGATATATTCATTTAAAGTTCTCAAATGTATGCCCACAAACAAACACGTGTAGTTCGCGGTTATACATGCTGAATGTGTACTTGCAAGTAAAATACAAACCTCAAATTAACATATGCCCTACAACTTTTACCGACCTTCGCTGAAACAGGGGTGACATCGGCAAAGTGAACCATTTTCTACAGCATAGGTGGTCAGTCGCATACTAACCTACATATAAGTCAGTGTACTCCTAAAAAAACCTAGCATCAAATGAGCATAAACTACTCAACTCGGGCCCGCCTTGACTGAAACAGGGTTGACATTGGTAAATAAGTTTAAATATATTTTAATAGTTAAAACAAAAATTATGCAGATAATTATGGTAATCTGCAGATTTTATGACCACAACGCTAGATTAACAGTTGTTTTATAAACAAATTTCATATTTTCAAAACTAATTGAAATGGTGATATTGGAAATTACATTTCATCAGCTGACACTAATTGCGGGGAGGTTTTGATGCATTGATAGGAATCCCATCAAACACAAATGTGACCACAGCTAGGGATGCAAACAGCACACGGTTATATCCGGCCCATGCAAAAACCGGTGATTCAAAATTAACTTAATATGTGACAAATACCTAGTCCTTCTCCCCTACTAACAGTTTCGGGTAGGTATTATGTGGTTATGTGGATGTGGATGATGATGATGATGATGATGATGATGATGATGATGATGATGATGATGATGAGGATTTGTACAGCGCTGTTTTGTGACTACTATCACTGCAAGGGCGCTTTCAGGCTTGACGCGGCGGTGAAGAAATGGGTCTTCATTCCCTTCTTGAAGCTCTCGATCGCTTCCTTGGTGCGCACTTCAAGAGGCAGCTGGTTCCAAGTGGACGGTCCCGCAACTGCGAAAGCGCGGTCTCCGAACACTATGCTTCTTTTTCTGCATTGTGTGCTGACAGAGGTAAGAGCACTGTCGGCAGTTCGCAGAGTGAGCCCCTCTCACTCAGACTCCTCGGTATTATCAACTCCTGCAAGTACTCTGGTGCCACTCCATGCAGCGCTTTATGTACCGTGAGACCCAGCTTGAATTTTATCCTTTCTGGGATCCTCAACCAGTGGAGCTTCTGCAGGAGTCGGGTGATGTGGCAGTATTTGCTCTGACCTTAAAACAAGTGGGCACTGGCGTTCATTACTGACTGCAGTCTGTTTAGCAGGCACTTCGGTTGCGCAGTATAAATGCCATTGCAGTAATCTACCTTTGAGATAACGAAGGCATTTACCAAAGCTTTCATGGTATCAGGTGGTAGGCAGTTTTCCGCTAGTTTCAGCTGCCTGAGACCATAAAAGCCCGAGCTGACAGTGCTGCTGATTTGTTGATCTAGGCAAAGGGAGTTGTCTAGATGGACTCCTGGTATTCGATATTGAATGGTATCGGTTGCGTTTTCATCACTAATGTTCAAAATATTTCCGCATTTCGATTAGCCGCAAGAAAAACAATTCCCCATTAAAAATATAACGTTCACCAGAAAATAACGCAAATTTGATTTCATAACATTTGGATTATTTCAGCGAGTTTTTTTAAACTGATAATGTTTTTATCGCGTTTTATCAAATACGACAACGAAGTTTATATTTTCTTAAAGAGACAAATCTATAATAAAAATCATGAGAATTTTTATTTTTGTGTTTTCTATGTTTTCATATACATATTTATTTACTTTAAAAAAAACGACATAATTTACTGCCTATCATGGCATACGTTTCATTTAGTAAGGACTATACATCTTTAAAATTTGTCAGTTTCATTCATACAAACTTAAAAGCATAATTTAAGTTGCTAAAAAATATTCTGATTTATGATTCATATTTTATGTGTACCCATGAGCAGGCACGTGTAAGTTCCCGCTTACGCAAAATACAAGTGTGTTACATATTGCATCAAGTAGTAAGGAAAATGGTAATGAACTTTGTACAAGGACACATATTCACTGCCGAAGTGATACAAAGATAACTTGAACAGTATCTGTAACTCTTTCACCAATCCGATTAGGGTGGGCCAGAGCCCTTTGCAAATTTGAGTTTTAGTTTCTCTTAGATTTTTTTTCCTGCCGTACTGCTCGATTGTTTCATTTCCACTTCAAACACCAAACGGTATAATTATTCTAGAACAACGAACAAAAATGTTTTTGACAGTTGTTTTTACCGTCTGTTCGTATCAACCTTTTCACGCAGAGCCAAACTGAATTAGTACATCCTTCGTTTAATATTCAATGTTTTGTGACTTTAGTTTGTTTGGTATGCGGCTGACCACCCATGATGTAGAAAATTGTTCACTTTGCCAATGTCACCCCTGTTTCAGGGAAGGTCACCAGGAGTGTCAGGGTGTACGTTCATTTGAAATTCGGGTTTTTATATTGTAGGTCCACATGCGGCATGTTTAAGCGCGGACTTATACGTGTCTGCTTGTGAAAATGCATATAGATTAGATTAGATAGATTAGATTAGTTGTGCCTTTTTTTATATAAACCATTCAAGTATCCATATCTTTGTAGCTGAGTCTGTTTTCTTATTATATGGTATTTCCATATTTCCCTAAAAACATGTGAAAAGAACATATGATGTATGAGTATTGGCGCTTTGTAGCGACGACCAAGCTCGTAGACCTCTGCGGCACTACAACAAGTTTCATAGACACCTAGAGTCTCTAGTATCTAGGGAGTCTCCCGCACAGGATGTTTTAAATATATATATATATATATATGATGGGAAAATTTAAAGCGAAGAGAGGGAATAACTAAAAATGATAGCTTGGAATCAAATTCGACACTATAAAAAGTGGCATAGACCCCTAGAGTATCTTGACTTTAGGGAGTCTCCCGCATAGGCTTCCTTAAAAATAAAAAAATAAACAAATACTTCTACAAACATGAAATTTTTTATCCCGTCATTTATTTTCGTCTCTGTCTCTACAAAATATAAAATATGATCCGTTTCTAAATGGTAAAGTTTATTTTAAATTTAAATTAAAATTTCATAAAAAAAAAAATAGAAGCCCAGTAATTTTAATTTGCTTATGAAATGATATTTTGGAAATTTCCTACCAAATGTCAACCCACAAGCTGCCGCGGCCCTTTCCCAGATTTTTTTTTTACATTTCATTGCAAACCTTAAAACGCCAAGTAAAAATTGGAGCAAAGAGAGACAGAGAATTAACGCGCGCAGCCATTTTGTGTCCTATGACCGAATTTTCTTCTTCATTTTTCGTCTTTTTTGGTTACCACTGTTGTATGCCAATTCATTACAATTTTGTATTTTTACTTGGATATTCCACAGTTTCCATAAAATCAGTGATAGTTCACTCATGCCCATTTCACCCCATGTTACAGGAAAAATATGGTAAAACTCATCCACAATAATATTATACTGATTTTTGTAACCAATACCATACAGATTAGATAAGATTAGACTAGATACCATGAAACTATTTCAAAAGTTTTCATTGTAGTACAGTCGGTTCGTTTCGAAATGATTATTACAAAACCACCTGTAAAAATTACAAACGTTTGTTACTTGACTTATAGGTTGGTATGCGGCTAACCACCCATGCTGTAGAAAATGGTTCACTTTGCCAATGTCACCCAAATTCCAAGGAAGGACGGCAAAAGTTACAAGGTGTATGTCCATTTGAGATTTGGGTTTTTATGTTGTAGGCTCACATGCGGCATGTGCAAGCGCGAACTTGTACTTGAGTCTGCTTGTGAGAATGCATATAATTTGAAAACTTAATGTAACATATGTTTGCAACTTAGATAAGATTTGTGTGTGTGTTTTTTTTAATTGAGAAAATTATCAAAGTGTAGTAAAAAAGTTGTTGTACAAAACCGTCTATTCATTTTTTTTTGTTTACGTATTCCGCAACAAAATGTTTGCTGCATTTACGTTATTTAATACTTAAGGTGATGAAGGGCAACTAGACCATGGACCAAAGAACGAATATCTCATCAAAAGAAGCTTTCAGTCTGAATCCAAAATGGCAGGTGAAGTGGCTCGAGCTCGCGCCGCCTCAGCGTCACATCCCGTAATGAAATCAGTTACGCAATGTCTGTCTCTGCGAAATTAAATATTCGCCGACGGTAATTAGGCAGGAGCCGGGAAACGCAAGACGGCATGTCTTGTTTTCCCAAAAATGTAAACAACGTATAATTCCGCCCAAGATGGCAACCTTAAGGTTAAAAGTACATGCCTAATACCTACCCCAGGACAGTGGAGTGAAGCTAAGGAAGGATCAATAGTTGGTTAGTAATAGAATAGCTTAAAAACTTGCAATTGTGCAAAAGGGAAGACAGCATAAAATTTATAATCGATCTAAATCTAAAATCTAAATCTAAGCTGCAAAGATAAATAACATTAAGATTCAAATTAAACGCATTCCCACAAGCAGACATGTATAAGTTCGCGCTAACACATGTCGCATGTAGACCTACAATATAAAAACTCAATCTCAAATGAACATGAGCCCTGCAACTCTATCCGACCTTCCCTGAAACAGGGGTGACATTGGCAAAGTGAACCATTTTTTACAGTATCGGTGGTCAGCTTTATACCAACATATAAGTCAAGGAATGTGAATCGATAGTAGGTAAAATAAGGTATCTTTCTATATCTGCAATCTATCATCTTAGTTGCAAAGATATAACATTTTTAAGATTAATATTAAATGCATTCCTATAAGCAGACACGTATAAGTTTGCGCTTACACATGCCACATGTGGACCTGAAGATTAATAATGTAAAATGAAAGCACACAGTTTTTCTTAACGCAAAAAAAACGCAACTAAGCTACACATATAGTGTAACTTCTTGCCGCGTTATCCCCGAAGGGGTCGCATGTGGCGAGTTGAACCTATTTATTTTTACAGGTAAGGGGGTTGGCCTTACGCCAACCACTTCAGTTGAAGTGGAGGTTTCCCAGCTCCCGAGAGTGCTGGTTCTCATTTCTTGTGAAGGCTGAGTAAACCTTGCCGGTATTTTATTTTGGGTTTGAAATAAACACCGAAACGGGAAATCATTTCTGACACCCTCGGTGGGATTCGAACCCGAGCTTTCGGCATGGAATGCAAGCACTCTACCACCTGAGCTATCGACCGGACAAAGATTTATTTAACAAGTTGATTTATTTCCTCAAACGTTTTCGATGTTATCACATCATTATCAAGAGAACAACGCCAAACAAAAACCTTGCATTTTATTTTTACATAATTAACTGAAAATGAATCTTTACAATTATTTCAACACACAAATCTATAAACTTTTTTATTGGAACTGATTCATTCAAAACTATTTTTCTTTTACCTTTTTGTAATTTCCACGACGTCAGACCTGTCTCTAGTCTCTCCTCGCCAGAGACACGAAGCGACAGACAGCTGTTTTCTGAGCGACTCGCTCCTTTACTTCTCTTCTCTTAATTTTATTATACTTCATCATAAAACAAACCTGCTATTATGTTATTTGGTTACAAACGAAGAAAAACTTTTAAAGTTGAAATCTGCTTCTGCTCTTTGTTCACTTTCTTTCATTTTTTTTTTGACGTAGAAACTCTTAATAAAGAAATTAATGTATTTAGCGATATTGCTTTGAAAGATTTACAATTTGACTCATTTAAATCCATTGCCTCTATCATCCGGTCAAGACCTCAGTTGATAGAACGCTTGCGTTTAAAAGTATGGAGTGTAAGACATAATATTCGATGTTTTTTTATGGTGGCAGGGAAACTCTTACTCAAAATAAAGGCTGGCAAACTTATATGTGAAAATAAACAGGTTTACAAATCAAAATGCATCAACTTTAAGAACAAGACAGCAAGATTGTGTACTTGCAAAATAAAAACTCTGCAATTGATTTTGGCAAGAGTGAACAAATTTGTAAAAATTAATCCAAATTTGTAATGTATTAATTAGTTTTATTTCTTGATTTCCATATAGAGCTATTCGTTGTTTTATTTTATCTTATTTTATTATATTTTATTCTGCTGAATGTTTTTTACCTACCTGACTGTAATTTATACCTATTGACAGAATTTATTAAAAATCTTTTACTGTAATCATACCTGAAGGTGACCTAGTAGGTCGAAAACGCGTTAGTAATTTGTTTAAAGATTTTAATCTTTTTAAATAAATTTTATAGTGAAAATAAACAGTGTTTTGTTTGAATTCATCCAAAAATTACAAAATTAAATTTATAAAATACCTACTTATACACTTAATTTTTTTCTCGAACCTAGTAGGTCAAGAAACAAACAAATGTATAAATCAACTAAATTAAAAGAAACAGTCAAGTGGATACCTGCTATAAAGCAGGCTTTTAAAATTATTTCAAAATCTTGTAACACTAACATTACCGATCAACCTTCATTATTTTTTGTTCATTACTCTTTTCATGCATGCTCTTCTTTCATATGTAATTACTCAATGAGACGTCTGAAAAGGCATACAAATACTTTGCTATTAGTTTCTAAGGACTCAAGTTGCATAAATCTGTGACGTTACTCCGCCGAGACTAAAACCTAATTTTAAATTTAGCGCCGAGTCCATAATGTTAAATGATGAATTCCTACCTAAAACTGCAAACTTTAAAAAAACGCAACTAAGCTACACATATAGTGTAACTTCTTGCCGCGTTATTCCCGAAAGGGTCGCATATGGCGAGTGAGCCTATTTATTTTTACAGGTAAGGGGGCCGGCCTGACGCCAATCCCTTCAGTGCAGTGGGGATTTCCCAGGTCCCGTGGGGGCTGGTATTCATTTCTTGTGAAGGCTGAGTAAACCTTGCCGGTTTTTTTTATTTAAGGTTTGAAATGAACACCGAAACTGAAAATCATTTCTGACACCCTCGGCGGGATTCGATCCCGCGGTCCCGGCATAGAATGCAAGCACTCTACCAACTGAGCTATCGACCTGACTAACTTAAGTAAGTAAAAACAGGCACAACTTTTTGAGCCCGCACCCAGACTTCAGTTGCTACAATGCCAGCAAATGTTTGTATTTGATAATAAGTTTATTTAAACGAGGTTTAGACTCTCGCAGCGAGTTCGTCTAAGCCCAGTCGCCTCCCCGCCTTCCGCTCGAAGAGTCTTCACAATATCCGCCCAATTATCATTGTGTTACTTCGGCAGAAAATTAACGCCCTCGCACAACTTTATCGCGAAAAAACTCTGCAAATCATGTTGATTACTACTTCGTGAAATACTCACGCTTGCTTATTTCTATCTATAATCTAAGCTGCAAAGAGATGTTAACATTTAAGGCTCATATTAGATGCATGCACAAGTAGGTTCACGCCTACACATTCTGCATGTGTGCATCCAGTGACGAAGGGTGCCATACAACTCGATTCCCATCGGCATCCCTTTTAAAATGAGGCAACAAAGTAGTTAAAAAATATAGGCACAAAGTAAAAAAATACATTAAAAACCAAAGAAACAATACGTAATTTCCCCATTGAAACCATGCAGTCTACTTTATTATCATTTTCGCCTCATTTTAAAACGGAAACCGATGGGAATCGAGTTGGATGGCACCCTTCGCCACTGCGAGTCACTGCATTCAAATAAAAAAAACCTCACTTGAACATAAACCTTGCAACTCCTGCCGCCTTTCCCTAAAACCGGGGTGGCGTTTGCAAAAGTGAACCAATTTTTACAGCACGGGGGGTCAGCCTAATACCAACCTATCAGTCGAGGAGGTTATTTGATGGTCGGATTTTATGCAACTATAACGATGAAAGACTGAAGAAGAAAGTATATATTGCAAGAATAGATGGATGTCGTGGTAGACGAAGACCAAAAAAAGGTATGGATGGACCAAATTTCCGAAATTACGAATGAATGGAATATCCAGAGTCATAATAAAAAGAGAACTTGTATCAAGAAGGTTATGACTCTGGAGGAAATGAAAGAAGTATGTAAGGACAGAAAGAAATGGCGGTTGCTCTGTTATGTTGGCGGCTAGGGTTTTTTAAAATTAGAATTTGTTTTCTATTTAGTTTTTTAAGTCCATACATATTGACTGTTAAAAGGCAGTAAGGCATAAGCGACATTTTGGTCAAAAATGAGTTATGAATGCTATTCTATTTGAAAATTTGTAGTTGCAAATATATGTGGCATTAAAGATTCGCAGTATATGCATTTTCACAAGCAGACACCTATAAGTTCGCGCTTAAACATGCCGCATGTGGACGTCTTGTCTTGTCTTGTATCCTGCCGCCATTCCTCTAGGGGTGGCCAGTACCTCCACATAAGTGCCTCCACTTGACTCTGTCCCTGCATACTTCTTTCATCTCATCTAATTTCATCACTCCTTTCATGCATGCTCTTCTCTTGTTTCCACTCTGTAAATTCCATTCATTCGCAATCTCACTTATCTGATCAATCCATTCTTTTCTAGGTCTTCCCCTTCCACGCTTACCTATTACATTCCCTTTATACACTCTTTTTGTCAGTCGGTCTTCATTCATCCTTTCAATATGTCCAAACCATCGCATCACACTTCTTTGAACTTTCACTTTCACGCTTTCTTTTACTCCGCATTCATTCAGAACCCATTCGTTTCTCACTCTATCTTGCAGTGTTTTTCCTGTCATACTTCTTAAATGAGCCATTTCTACGGTGCATACCTTATTTACTTCTCTTTCATTCCCCGTCCATGACTCGCTTCCATACATCAGGGTCGGCAACAATATACAATTGTGTACCGCCATTTTCATTTTCTTTGGTATCCTTTTATTCTTCGCTATTCTACCAAACGCTCCTATCACGCATCTTCCTTTGCTGGCACGCTTCTCTAATTCCTTCGTCATCTTACCATTCGCCTCAAACTTGCTTCCTAAATAGTCAAACTCATTCACTACTTCAACTTTTTTCCCATTCAAATTAACTGTTAGTTCCTCACATACTTCATTCCTGTCAAAAACTAATATTTTTGTCTTACAATTTTTGGACGTACAATATAAAAACCCGAATCACAAATGAGCATACACCCTGCAACTCCTACCGACCTTCCCTGAAATAGGGGTGACATTGGCAAAGTGAACCATTTTCCACAACATGGGTGGTCAGCCGCATACTAAACAAACTAATGTCATAAAACATTAAATATGAAACGAAAGATGTACTACTTCTGTTTGGCTCTGCATACAAAGGTTGTTACGAACAAATGGAAAAAAACTGTCAATTACATTTTTGTTCGTTGTTCTAGAATAATTATACCGTTTGGTGTTGGAAGTGGAAATGAAACAATCGAGCAGTACGGCAGGAAAAACTCTGAGAGAAACTAGTCAAATTACAATTTTTAAAATAAATAATATATTTTATAATCAACAAATAAAAATAATTTATGTATAGACAGCAAGGACTCCTCTATGTTATTATTCAATGACCAGCTCCATCCACAGTGACGTAATTTTTTTTTTTAATTATAAATTTGGTGACCTGGTTTTTTTGGTTTTTGTATCGGATATAAAGCGCAGATTAATACCTCGGGCGCCCATTGTCTCTGCGGCAAAATTAATGACGGCGACACATCGTACAAATGATGATCCCGCGGACCAAGATTGATGGTCACTTGGAAGGCCTGTCGCGCTGCGGAAATCAATTTCCCGGCTGACCCGCGGACACTCTTTCCGACTCTCCAAAATTAATTTTTCACGGCATTGTTTTTGAAAATGCGACAAACAGAAAAATACACAATTTTCCAACTTCGCAACTAAACCACACATATAGTAAATAAAGGTTATTAGAAAGTGTTTACCGTCAGATGCAGTCAAGACATGCAGTCAAACATAATGTTTTATATAGACCAATAAGCATCATATCTGCGATACCAAAACTTTTTGAAAAACTCATCCTTAGTAAATTATCTTTTATTATAACCAAATCCGTCTCCCCCTTCCAACATGGGTTCCTACCAAATAGGTCCACTCTATCTAATCTGTTGGTCTACGTAAATTATATATCTGATGCCATATCTAGGCGCAAACAAGTTGACGTCATCTATACAGATTTCAGTAAAGCATTTGACTCTGTCTCTCACAAATTACTCCTCTTTAAACTTGAGAAAATGGGAATTGGTGGCCACTTTCTCTCCTGGTTGACGTGCTATCTTTCTAATAGACAATTATCGGTAAAGATTAATAACTGCAAATCCTTTACATTCTGCCAAAAGAGTGGTGTTCCGCAAGGCTCCCATTTGGGTCCCTATTTGTTTCTCTTATTTTTAGACGATATTGCTAATATTTTCCTCGACTGTCATGTTCTTCTTTTTGCGGATGATGTCAAATTTTTTAGAGTGATAGAATCAAATGATGATAGTCTTAAACTTCAATCATCATTAGATAAACTAGTCGACTGGTGTCACTTCAATAACCTAAACCTTAACATTTCTAAATGCCAAATAATGAGATTTTATAAAATTAAAAATCCATGTTTGCATGATTATTTCATAGGTCAACAAAAGTTAAATAGTGTTTTGGTTATTTCTGACTTAGGTGTTTTATTTGATCACAAATTATCGTTTATAAATCATATAAACTATGTTGCGGGTAAGGGAATAAAAATGTTAGGTTTTGTAGCAAGAACAACCAAGGACTTCAATAATATTCTTAGTATTAAAACGCTTTACATGTCACTAGTTAGAAGCTCCATGGAATATTGTTCCCCCGTATGGTCACCCTATTATGCCTTTCATATAAAAGCCATTGAGCGCATTCAACTTAAATTTGTAAAAATTATTAATTTCAAATTAAGAATTCCCGTCTCTGAATTTAATGCACAATATTTACTTAGTATTTTGAATCTTAATAGTCTCACTGATAGGCGTTTAATCAATGACCTCATTGTGCTTTTTAAAATTAAACACTCCTTAATTGATTCACCAATCCTACTTTCCGAACTTAATTTCTCCATCCCTTCATTTATTACCCGCAACTTAGTTCCTTATCGCACTGTATCCACACATACATCTACACACTTCTACAGCCCACTAATACGTATTCAACGTTTGGGTAATATATACAATGAAATAGATTCTGACACTCATACAAATCCTAAAACATACAAATATAATTTAATTAAGTACTTCAACTCCCATGGTACATAATAAGTACATAATAATTATTGTAGAGTTGCATCTCTTATAATATTGTACTGTACTATTGTTTACTCTAGTTTTATCAAATTTCTAGTTTATTTTTGTTACTTTAATATAAGACCTTGCTTTTTCTTTTTTGTTTTTTTTTTGTTGTATCTTTGTTTTTGTTTTTTATTTTCTACTTATTTTGTTAACTTTTTTGCAATGTATTTCAATTTTTGTTTACCCTCATCTGTGCGTTCTTTTATTTTACCTAAGTTTTAATATTATTACTTGATCATGCTCTTATTGCTCTATATGCCATATGCTCATTGCTCTTATGTTTTTCTTCTTTCTTTTCTCTCTTATGTTTTTCTCTTCATCTTCTTACTTTTTGCATAAATGTCTTCTACTTTTATTCTGTAGTAATCTTATTGTAAGCTTTATTTTGTAGGAATCTGTTTTATTTTGATACTGTTATGTCTGTAATGTATTTTTATTTCTATTTTTGTATACATGTAAAAGGCACAATGTGCCGTTAAAGAATGAATAAAGAATGAATAAAGACCCTAGTGAGCGCGTTTGTGATGTCTCGGATTGAATATTGTTCAACGCTGTATAGTGGTCAGCCAAAGAAGCAGTTCAATAGCTTTCAATCTGTGTTGAATTCGGCAGCAAGACTCATATTCGAGATACTCAAATTCGCTCACATTACTCCGCTGTTAAAAACACTACATTGGCTTCGCTTCCCGAAGAGGGTGCGGTCTACCGTGTTTGTGTGATGGTATATAAAGCCATCAATGGCTTGGCTCCACCTTATCTGACATGATGTTGAGATGGGTGTAAGGAGGCAGACACTCAGATCCGCGGGCGATGGAGCAGTCGATTTTGTTCAGCCACGCCGTCAGATTCGTACAAATTTCGGAGACCGCGCTTTCCGTGTTGCTGGTCCGGTGGAGTGGAACAGACTGCCACCCGGAGTGAAGAACTCCAACTCTGTGGGTGTATTTCGCGGAGCACTCAAGACACACCTTTTTAGAAAGTCTTATCCATGATCAGAGAAGGTCCTTGAGAAACCCAAAAACGGCGCTCTCTTATCATTTGTAATTTAAAATACATAAATTAGCCTGATACTATTATTATTATAGTGTAACTTCTTACCTGCGTTGTCCCCGAAGGGATCACATATGGCGATTCGGTACCTATTTATTTTTACAGTTAAGGAGGCCGGCCTTGCACCAACCACTTCTGTTGAAGCGGGGGTTTCCCAGGTTGGTTCTCATTTATTGTGAAGGCTGAGTAAACTTTTGAGATCGAACCCTTGCTCTCGGCATGGAATGCAAGCATTCTACCAATTGAGATATCGACCGTTTTACGAGCTTGATCGTTGTCGCTACAATGCGCCAATTCTCAAGCAAGACCCAGTTTCTGTAAGGCTGAATGGACCTTTGGTGACTGGTCATTGGTCAAGGTTTTATGAATTTTTCAACCCAGCGGAGAGCAAATTTGAAAATATAAATGGTATGTTTTTTGTGCTCCGCCGGAAATCGAATTCACAACTTTCCATTCGGAGTAGTTGAAGAGAAATCTTCCTATGCCCAAAATCTGTCGTTACTATTACAGGATTTGTTGGATGTCATGCCACGTTTTAAGAAATCAAGAGGATGGCGACAAGGTGAGACAAAATAATAGCTATGTAGCTCAACAAGGCGCTGCTCTAAGAATACCGTTACGTTCTCTGCTGGATTCTTTTTAATTAAAAATGCCGGAATTTCTTTTTAAGGATTTATTTTCACAATTTATTTTTTTACAACGTACAATTTATTTCACACTTGAGAGCCACTGGTGTATGTGTTATCTCGCAAAGGGCTTTATTGCAACTGCTCTGTCCTACCATTTTGACCTCTTATATATTAGAACGGAGAGATCTTTCTCCCAATTTCTGGACTATTTCATCACCAGAATATTTACGCACACTACCAGGGCCTGCTAGATGATTCTATACTACGTGCATTGGTGTGTGTAGCAGTAGCAAAGGGTGCCATACAACTCGATTCCCATCGGCTTCCCTATTGAAATGAGGCAACAAAGTAGTTAAAAAATATAGGCACAAAGTAAAAAAATACATTTAAAACCAAAAAAAACAATACGAATATTTTCCCCATTAAAACCATGCAGTCTACTTTATTATCATTTTTGCCTCATTTTAACAGGGAAACCGATGGGAATCGAGTTGTATGGCACACTTCGCCACTGGCACTGTGTAGTCATTTTGATGTACCTATGTGTGTGCGAGCGCCTGTACTCGAAGTTCGCAACAATACATTGATGAATCTCTCTTAAATTAATTAACATTGCGATGTACCTATGTACAAGGAAAATGATTTTTTACGTGAGAGAAGAGCGCAGTTTTTGTGTGTGTCACACCTCAAGATGCATCACCAATTGTGTAGTAAGGTAGGAAACTGTAGGAAATTATGAGCTAAAAAAGCACATCCATCAATATTCTACAGACCATTGTGACATCCAATAGATCGATCATTGCATTATTAAACAAGTTAATTCCTGAATACAATGTTTGTTCCTTGACTTATAGGTTGGTATGCGGCTGACCACCCATGCTGTAAAAATGGTTCACTTTGCCAATGTCACCCCTGTTACAGGGAAGGACGGCAAGAGTTGCAGGGTGTATGTCCATTTGAGATTGGTTTTTATGTTGTAGGCTCACATGAGGCACGTGCAAGCGCGAACTTGTACGTGTCTGGTTGTGGGAATGCATGTAATGTGAATCTCCAATGTAACATATCTGTGCAACTTAGATTAGATTAGATTAGATAAGAATGTTTAATTTTTTTAATTTTTTATGGTTTGTGTATCAATACTGTGAAAATTCATGTTTTTGGTTTGTTATTCAAATAAACATCACTTTTAACTTCAAACACTGTTTTTAATTCCACAAATATAATATAATTAAAAATTAAATTTTAAATTAATCTACTTACGTTTTCGACTATTCAGTCATCCTTAGGTATAAAAATATTGCAATTATTTTTTTGTGTGTTTATTTTAAAATTCCAATTGTAACAAAGCTTTAGAAAATATTTGTGTATATTTCATTTTATAAAATAATGCTGTTCTTGTTTAAATCACACCTCAAGATTTCTCTACGAGCTTAGTCTATGCTAAATAAAGCAGTGATTTTTGGTGCACCTTCGGTAACCGGTTTTTGGTAAAGGTAGATTATTTTTTTAAACCAGCGAAGGCAATGTATACCCACGATCTTATCCGAAAAGTTAACCATTAAACTGCGAACCGGACTAAAATAAACAATAACAGTGTTATGCATTAGAATTTTTAAACCAGATTTCTTTAGAGATCTGGTTTAATTTTTCTATTTAATCTCAATTTACAAAAAAGGTGATTCATAAAAACTTTATAATTCAGTTTAACACTAAACGTGTTTCAAAACATGATCACATTTGTAAACCACCTCCGAGTAGGTTTATTTTGTTCTAAACTAGATCAACATAAGCAAAATGGCGATCTTCCTCATTTACCAGCTGATCGTAATGTACGAGATAACTTTCAGAATAAAAGATTTATGAATCAAATAAGAGTTTCAGCAATTACAGTAACTTTAAAACATTAGAATTTTACACTATAACAACAAATTGAGGGCATGCAGCAACGAAACAAATATAAAAACTGTGACAAGAAAAAAAGTGACAGATGCCGCGTCGTGTTATTTTTCAAGTCGCCAATTTTGTAAAACTGTCACTTTTCTTGTAAATGAAGTATGCAGGCCCATCTTTGAGATTTTCTTCGTGATGCCTACAGCCAAAACCTCAAGCCACAATGAAGTCATGCTTTGAAAAATACTTGTTTCCATTTTTAGTTCATTCGAAGTCGCAGCCGACATGAGTTTGACAGCTGGAGTGTCGAGAAACGTTCGGGAGGGGGCGTTTACCCGAATTCTTCCGAGCGTCTCCGAAAGTTGTCAAAAAGCATGCAAAAACCCACAAAAACCTCAAAAAATGTCATAGACACCAAAATACCTACATAAATGTCGAGCATTTCGTATTTTTTCATACAGAAAAAGCTACCGGAAGTCTGTTTAAGTAGGATTCGGTAAACCAAAAAAGAAAATGTACGTATTTCGCTAATGAATCACCTTTTTATTTATTTTGGTTTAGCGGGCTGGTACAGATTTAAATTGGTTTCTGAAAATCTCGCACTAAACAGGTATGGGCGGAATCTAATGAATAACACTGTATGTATTTATTTCGGTGTAACAAATTTTTATGGTGTTCCATTTCGTGATGTCTGAATCACAGTTAAACATTTTTGTAGGCAGCGCCAACACAGATTCTAAATAAAGTATTGAGCTGTCACGTCGACCAGACTCCTGTATTTATAATCTTTTTGTGCGAGTTTTCTTGGGTCTTTTCTTTGCAATTCTAAAATACGAACATAATTTGCGTGCAGGTTTCAAAAACTTTACATTGTGGAAAGCTTGTCTCATTCGTTAATTCCTTGTTCCTTGACTTTTTGATTGGCATAAGGCTGACCACCAATAGTGTAAAAATGTATCTTGGAAAATGTCCCCCTTATTTCAGGGAAGGTCTAAGGTAAGGTCTAGAAGTTTAGGGTAAGACTGATCCGTAGTCCAGTGGCAACACTTCGGACTCGTAAATGAAAGGTTATGGATTCGAATCCCGGCGGAGCACAAAAATACACCATTTCGCTCCCCCAGTTCTTGTTTATCGTATACGCCAATCTTGTCAAATATGACTTTTTCATGCAGTTGTCTTATGAATCATATTCTACGCAATCTGAGCTAAGAAAAACCGTAAAACTCGATAATGTGAGAGTTCTTTTAAATATTTTTTAAATAAATTTCTTGTTGTCATAAGACACATTGGTCCAGTACACATGCAAACATTGCTCATGTAAAATTTTCTCAATGGCGTATACGATAAACAAGAACTAAGGCAGCGATTTATATTTCCAAATGTGCTATTCGCTGGGTTGAAAAATTCATTAACCTTTACCAAAGACCGGTCACTGAAAGGTCCATCCAACCTTACAACAACTGGGTCTTGCTTGAGAATTGGCGCTTTATACAGCGACGACCAAGCTCGCAGAGGGCTCTTGAGATGTGTTGCACACAAAAACAGCGCTCACCAAATAAATCATCCTAATATGATTATATTATTATTATGTGCATTTGGGGTTGGAATTTTAATTTGTATGAACACATGCAGCATTAGTGAGCGAAAACTTACACGCGCCTGTTTGTGAGCAGGCATTGAACATGAATTTTAGGTGTAAATATATCTTAGCAACTTAGATTAAGGAGGAAGAAAAGTAATAGAACATTGTATAGCAGATGAATCTTTGGTTTTTGATTTCACTTCCAGTAATAAAGAGTATAGAATATCAGTCTTAGACTTCTTTAATAATTTGAGTGCCTTGGCGGGAAACGTGATATTTTTTTAACCAAATCAATATTAACATTTTCCTAACAGAAAAATAATTTTTATCTTCCTCCTTGCCGATCTTCGTTTTATCTATATCCTACAGGAGCGGTTGTGTAAACCAGGATATCATATAAAAAGGACATTATGCAAATTCCGGGTCGTCTTTTTGCGCTTTTTCCTTTAAACTGTACGCCAAGTGTAAATATCCCGAGTATTTTTAATGAAATAAATATCCGAAGGAATCAGTGGCGTCTTACACTACTTTTCTGAAAACACACAAAACGCAAACGCAACTAAGCTACACATATAGTGCAACTACTTGCCTGCGTTTCCCCGAAGGAGTCGCATGCGGCGCTTCGGGACCTATTCATTTTTACAGGTAAGGGGGCCGGCCTCACACCATCCACTTTCAGTTGAAGTGGGGTTTTCCCAGCTCCCGGGGGGGGGGGGGGGCTGGTTCTCATTTCTTGTGAAGGCTGAGTAAGCCTTTGAGATCGAACCCTTGCTCTCGGCATGGAATGCAAGCATTCTACCAATTGAGCTATCGACCTTTTTACGAGCTTGATCGTCGTCACTACAAAGCGCCAATTCTCAAGCAAGACTCAAGCAGATGGACCTTTAGTGACCGGTCATTGGTAAAGGATTATGAATTATTCATCCCAGCGAAGAGCAAATTTGAAGATTTAAATGGTATGTTTTTTGTGCTCCGCCGGGAATCGAACCCACAACCTTCCCATTCAGAGTCCGAAGTGTTACCACTGAGACCGGTCAAAGATTTTTTCGTTTAATAATGTAAAAATAAAACACAGACTCTTGTCTTTACGAGTTGATTTATTTCCTCGAGCGCTTTCAATGCTATCACATCATTATCAAGAGGACAACTAACTAACTTAAAAGTAGGACGGAGTTAAACGTTCTTTCGCTCGTAAAGTGAACTGAATATTCCTTCTAGTCTGTGATGAAGAAATCTCGCGGCATTCGAGACAGAATATAAACAAACACCTCATTGAACATCCTAATTGTAAAATCCTCACAGTTGTCAGCCTCACACCAACCTTATAAGTCAAGGAATCAGTTTGATAATGTAAATACCTAGATTCTATAATAATCTATAATCTCTACAATCTAAGTTGCAAGGATATATTCATTTAAAGTTCTCAAATGCATGCCCACAAACAAACAAGTGTAGTTTGCGCTTACAAATGCTAAATGTGTACTTACAGATAAAATCCAAACTTCAAATGAACATAAGCCCTACAACTTTTGCCGACCTTACCTGACACAGGGGTGACATCGGCAAAGTGAACCATTGTTTACAGTATGGGTGGTCAGCCTCATACCAACTTATAAGTCAAGGAATACAAGTAATTAATTACATCCAGTTATACAAACAAACAAACACTAGAAAATCTACAAAACATCTATAAAAATGAAAATTGATTCTTGGCCTTAGCCGCCTACATTACAGATCATGTTCAAAAAGCTCGTGGCGCCACTGCGTTCGTTTTCAGTTTTCATAGACACGGACCCATCCTACAACTCGTAAAATTGTCGTATTGTAGTGGGAGGAGCAAATAAGTGTGCGCGGCAGATGGGGACTGCTGCGTGCCCAATCTTGCTGGTGGGTAATTGCCTGAGAGTGTAAGCGGCGCAGGGCGCTACCAACATTTCCAACAACCCGTCAACTTCTCATTCAACTTACCCTTATTCCTCATCTTATTCTAATAGAGTTAAAAAAAATTATCGGATATTACCCACAAGCAGACATATTGTATATATGCCGCATGTGGACCTACAATATAAAAACTCAATTTCAAATGATTTTTTTTATCTCTTTACATACTTCTTTCAATTCATTTATGTATAATACATCACCTTTTTCATGCATTTTCTTCTTTTACGCTCGCTTTGTATATCCCATTATTACACAATCTCCTCAAACTGATCACTCCATAGTTTTCTCGGTCGTCCCTTACCTCTTTCTCTATTCCCACTACCTCTTAAATGTAATATATCTTTGCATCTTAGATTAAAGATTAAACGGTTCTGTAATTTCAACGATAAAGATTACTTTTTGATAAGCTATTGTTGATTTACTTGTTGAAAGCATTTCCAATAACAGTTGAACGATACCCAGCCCCGCACTCACGTATTATTTTAATATTTATTCTACTTACCTGCCTTTACGTATTAATTTTCTATTGATAAGCCTTCAAAGAAAATATACTCGCATCGTATTTTGTATTGAATTAAAGCGAAATGTATGGACGCTCAAAGCATTATATTATATTATGAAAGAGATAGGAAATCTTAGAAAGGCCTTTGAGCAAAGTTTAATACCAGGCCATGTACGCATTCAAAGAAAAATCTTTATTCTTTGTCCTAAAAATATGAAAATATTGTGCCGTTCGAATAGGTAGGTTTATTGGTGAGTAGGATAACGGAAAGAAATTATAATGTAAAATTCCAAAATTATTATGACGAAAGTATTTAATTAGCTTTAATAATAATGTAATGATTTATTTTGGGTTCACTCTAACAAAATGTCAATATTTTTTGTGTTTATCTGCATACTCTGAGATAGCAGACCACTGCATTGATAAAGACCATACTTTTGATATTAACAATGTAGAGGTAATGCACTCTAAGTGTGAAGTGAGGAGACTGATGGCTCTGTAAGCGTTAGAAATCTATAGGAATAGAAATGACTTGGTGAATGTGCAGATTCCTAATGTTTCTCCAATTTTTCAATAACTTTTTATTTATTTATTTATTATTATTATTATTATTAAACTATCAAAAGTTTTATTTTATTAAAAATGTCAATTTCATAATACCTAACTATAATACATTTTGAATCTTATATTTCTGTTAAATTTTGTCTATGAATTCTTGGTTTTGTGTTGAAAAAAAGTATTTTGAAAATTATTTTATAAAAATATTTGTAATTATTCTGCTCCTGAAGATGCCTAATTAGGCGAAAATGTTTGAGCACAAAAAAAAAAAACTACTTGCACAGACATATTACACTTCAATATTTTACTGGATTACTAATATTTGCATTTATATAAACTGGCAGAATGGGAATAACTTGAAGACGCAGACGTTTTATTGTTGGTCGAGTTAATGAAAAACACCATTGTGAAACGCCGAGACGAGACTTTGCTTCGAGTCGGGGACAAGCCGAAGTCTCCCTCGCGCTTTTCCCTTCGGAGGGTTTTAAAACATCCAAATTCATTAGTGATTAAGATTCTATCTGCCTTAACAGCTCGGTACACTGAGGTGCTTAAACAAGAGACAGTAAACGGTACCGTATCTAAGCGAGCCAAATACATGTAAAAAACGCAACTAAGCTACACATATAGTGTAACTTCTTGCTTGCGATATCCCCGAAGGGATCGCATGTAGCAATTCAAGACCTATTTATTTTTACGGGTAATGGGGCCGGCCTTACACTAACCACATTTAGTTGAAGTGGTAGTTTTCCAGCTCCCAGGGGGGCTGGTTCTCATTTCTTGTGAAGGCTGAGTTAACCTTGAGATCGAACCCTTGCTCTCGGCATGGAATGCAAGCATTCTTCCAATTGAGCTATCGACATTTTTACGAGCTTGGTCGTCGTCGCTACAAAGCGCCAATTCTCAAGCAAGACCCAGTTGCTGTAAGGCTGGATGGACCTTTGGTGACCGTTCATTGGTAAAGGTTTATGAATTTTTCAACCCAGCGAAGAGAAAATTTGTAAATATAAATGGTATATTTTTTATGCACCGCCGCGCCGGGATGCGAACCCACAACCTTCCATTCAGAGTCCGAAGTATTACCACTGAACTACGAACCGGTCACATGATGTGATGAGATAATTCACATTTGTAATTTTAGATATGTTAGTTGTCTTCTTGATAATGATGTGATGGCATCGAAAGCGCTCGAGGAAATAAATCAACGCGTGAAGAACAACTTTGTGTTTTTATTTCTACATTATTAATTTAAAATGAATCTTCATGTCAATTAACAAAAATTTTAAGAGATATTTTTAAGTCTAGAAATACCTACTCATATTTTAGTTACTTTTTCTTGAGATGCGTTTTCCATAATACTCGTAGAAATAACTAGTTAATCAAATTCGTTAACTGCTACCAAAAATATATTTTTTCTTCGAATACTTTTTTAATTTCTTTGCTGTCAGGATAATTTTTCTTACCGTTTCTAGCCGATATCTTAGTTTTTAAGAGTGATTGACCTCTTCATATGGACAAAATAAATAGGTTCCTGATCGAGAACAACACCACAAGACGTATGCTTAGCTTTGCCTGTGTGGAGTCCTTAAGGTTTTTGAATGCACACATTTCGCCGATGAATCGGTTTACCCTTTTAGCTCCAGCTCTGTCTTTTATCGCCACCACTTAAAGCGCGCTCCACACAAATTATCGTTTCGTCAGAGAGCGCGTTTCATTTTTGTGATAAACAAAAGACAATATTTTATGACGTCACTCAGCCGGAGTGTTTTTTAAGAGCTTTGTACCTGTCAAATTATTATGCTTCCTTCTAAGGGCACCGTCTGCTTTATGCGTATAATACCTTCTACCAAATATTCTCTCTTAATTTTAATGCATTATACACGGAAAAAATACTGCTTTTAAGCCTCGTAAAATTCTTCTTTTTTCAATGGCCGAAATGTTTTTGAACATATTAGGAAGAGCAGAAATTTTGCGGTTCCTGGATTGCAAATGAATTGAAGCTTTTAAAAAATCTAAGTTGCAAAGGTAAAAGTTCATTGAGGATTAATATCAAATGCATTACCACCAGCAGGCACTTATAAGTTAGCATTGTGCATGCACAGCATGTGAACTTACGACATAAAAACCAAGCATTAAAAAAAAAAAAATTAAATTGTTGTATAAAAAAGACGTTTATTCTCACATTTATGCAAGGAAATATTGATTTGTCTAAAACACAAAAATCTAGTACCTACGTATAAATAAACTGGTATGAGGCTGACTACTCACCCTGTAAATTGGTTCACTTTGCCAATGTCAGAAGAGTTACAGGGTTTATTTTCATTTAGGGCTTAAATTTGTAACTAAAAAAACACCTTCTGAAAGGGGTAAATAACACATGTTAAATTTTAGCATATCCTTGCAATAAATAACACTAATTATGTAAGTGGGACATAACATGTTGTCTTGTTCATAATTGTTTTTAAGAAAAGTCTAAGTGAAAAGTAAATAGAAAGACATCGTACAAAGAATTTTCGCTAATGATTGGTTCACTTTGCCAATGTCACCCCTGTTTCAAGGAAGGACGGCAAGAGTTGCAGGGTGTGTCCATTTGAGATTTGGTTTTTATGTTGTAGGTAGGGATTGCAATCCAGCAGCATTTTCAATCCAGCTGGATTTTTGCTGGATCAACACTATTCCAGCTGGATCCAGCGCAGATCCAGCAATTTATTGATTTTCGAAGAAATGAAACTGTTTTTTTTTAAATACTTAAGAAACGTTTTGGTTAAACATTTTAACAAAATAACAAATCAATATTATAACATGTACTCTTACTTTTTAGAGGTAGAGTAGACAGACAGAGTAAAAGTTATAACAAAAATAAGTCTTTTCTTGACTTTTTATTAAAACAAACTTTATCTTTTTTTTCTGGTATATAGTATGATCTCAAGAAGCAAATGGTATTAATAGTGTTGTCTCCCAACCGGCTTCTTGATGAACTGCATACATATATATCCGGCTGCAGAAAAGGCCCTTTCTGCCTGTACGCTTGTTGGTTAGTTTCTGATAATAATCCTATGTAACGTTGATAATCGTAAATTAAAGTTAGGTTTTCACTTCTTACCCCTCACTTTCATAAACAGTCATTTCCTTTTTTTAAATCTTATCATAATCCATCTGAGTTCTTGTTTCTTTCGGTTTCCTGAAGTTTTCTTTCTTATATTTAAGTTTAATCTCCAGTTCTTGTTTCAATTTTAAATTCAAGGAATGCGGTTTATCCTGTCCATCGTTTTCTACTTCCATTATATCTTCTTCCTCTTGCACTGTTGATGGTTTCACTCTACATGTGCTTACACGATTCAGCATATTTACATCTCCTGACGCATTGCATATTTTTTGTAATGGGAAATTTATTCGTCATAGTTCTTCGGGTTCTGTGGATAAATTTTCATGCCTGTGACATCGGTAAGACGCCGTTTTTCGATTCTTTTGGCGAGTGCCTCAGAAAGTTCTGCACTCAAGATTGTGTCCTGGCTTTTTAGTTTGTCTAAGACAAATTTTAGGGTTGTGTCAGCAGTTATCAAAGTCGGCTCTCTTCTGGAGAGAGCTTCAACAGCCAGTTTAACCGGTTGAAAACTGGCGTCCTGGTGACCAACTGACTGATTAGTGACCACTCGTCCGCTGAGAATTAAGGTTCTGAGCCAGTGTCTATGAAAGCTTCATCGATGCAAACCTAACAACTTTCAGCAAAAACGTTCCAGCATGCTGAGCAAACTGTTCCACCTAGTGCAGCAGTCAAGAATCAAACTCAATTCTTTGCCCTTTGCTTCCTTTATATATTTTTGCAAAAACATCCTCTAATTCCTTGACTTATAGGTTGGTATGAGGCTGACCACCCATACTGTAAAAAATGGTTCACTTTGCCAATGTCACCCCTGTTTCAGGGAAGGTCGGCATAAGTTGTGGGGCTTATGTTCATTTGAGGTTTGGATTTTATTTGTAAGTACACTTTCAGCATTTGTAAGCGCGAACTACACTTGTTGGTTTGTGGGCATACATCTGAGAGCTTTAAATGAATATATCCTTGCAACTTAGATTATAGATTATTATAGATTATAGATCTCATCTTTGGTAGGTGATATTTCAAAAAATCTTTGCAACTTTTTGCATTTTATTAATAAGTTCGCTGTGTCACGGAATCACTTCATGTTAAGCTGATGTTTGTTCAATTACTACTACTAACCCTTCATAGGTGTACGTGTCTTCGTCATCATAATAGAGCGGCAAAATCGCTCCCGCTGAACTGTAAGAGCATCTAGCAAAGCGCCAATGCTGGAAAGCCAGACTTTGTGCCATTATTTGTAAAGTTGATGACTTGCGGATCCACAGCGCTGGATCCAGCAGCCGGTGCTGGATCCAGCAGGCCGAAAAATGCGCTGGATCCAGCTGGATTGCTGGATGAGGGATCCAGCAATTGCAATCCCTAGTTGTAGGTTCACATGCGGCATGTGCAAGCGCGAACTTGTACGTGTCTGCTTGTGAGAATGCATATAATGTGAATCTCCAATGTAACATATCTTTGCAACTCAGATTAGATCAGATTAGATTGAACAAAAGCACCAAATATCTTTTAAAGACTGACAAAATTGTAAGTAAAAGAAGTGAAATAAATAGACCAAGATAGGCCAAGAAACAATATAAAGGCACATCATATGATATAATATGCAAAGTTAGTTAGTTTTGACGTTGATAGATGGACTCCACATTCTCATTGACTCCGACTATTCAGTCTTACAATTCTCAATATAATACATTATTTGAAAAAAACTTTTTGGCAGGTGATCCTCTGCGGGGTAGACCTTTGCGGCCCAAATATAAACTTTTCTCCGCTCACTTTGTAGTCCTTTTCACGCATTTTTAGCCAACGAAGTATTTGCAACATTTTCATGAAAATAAAATAAAAAATGTACATGATATCTTTCAGGAGTTTCATTTTGAAATTTCAAAACTGTTTTTTTTCGTTCTTTTAACGCCACGTACGTCTGGCTGGTCTTTAGTCTAGTGGTTAATTAATGCTATGAGCTGGCAAATTTGAAGCTCAATTCTCGGCGTACAACAATATAATAATGGGCATGATATACAATATATAGACCGAAAACGTTAGTAAACATAAAATAAAATAAAGAGTGAAATAAAACATTGTAAAAAAAGTATATTACTTTGTTTTATGAAGTATTATATAGAAAGAATCAATAAAATTATCATCAAATTTTCCCAATTTGTTCTTCGCTGGGTTGAAAAATCAATTGTCCTTTCCCAATTGGTCACCAACGGAGCTATTTTTAGACATTTTAGTCGTCGGTTGAGCCCACGCTTTGACAAACTAATGGTGCCTGGCCTGAAAGTCTCATCACCACGGTCATTCTTACCTACCGAATCAGCTGTTCACTTGCGGCCATCTTGGATTGACAGGTCTCCATACAAATGCATCATAAGTATGTCAAAGCGTGGGCTCAACCGACCACTAAAATGTCTAAGAATAGCCCCGCAAAAGTTCAATGCAGCCTAAGTCTTGATAGCGAATTGGTGTTTTCTCATCTTTTACATTTACAAAAGTGTCAAAAACCACCAAAATACTCGTACATAAAATCTGGACAGCCTCTCACACAGGGTTTGTTAATAAAAACGCTACGCGATAATTAGTTTAACGATCATTTCTAATCTAATCTAATCTAATATAAGTTGCAAAATATATGCAACATTAAAAATTCACATTATATGCACTTTCACAAACAGATATGCACAAGTTCGCGCTTCAACATGCCGCATATGGTCCTACAATATAAAAACCCGAATCTCACATGGACATACACCCTGCCACTCTTGCCGACCTTCCCTGAAACAGGGGTGACATTGGCAAAGTGAAACATTTTCTACAGCATGGGTGGTCAACCGCATGCCAACCTATTAGTCAAGGAATATACACAATAAATTACATTTTTAAATTCAACAAATTAATTTTAAAATCAAACAACTTCTTGCAAAAAATGTGAACTATCCTTCCATCTCTTGAGAGATCTTTCAGCTCATTTTTCTCCGTCTGATATTCTATAAAGAGAAGTCCTCTAAAGGTAAATTAATTAAAAGTTCTAGCGTCGTACTTTAGAAAAAAATCATCTTGATAGTTGAAGAAATAATGAAAATAGAATAAAAATTTATTATATTTTTAAGAGTATTTCAGTTTATTATATCTGTAAATTGTAAAAATTTATTAGTTTTAAAAAAACTATATTTTAAAATCTTTGAATGGAGTATGGTAGCGAGATTTTCTTAGTATTTAAAGTTTGTTATTAAAAAAAGAAACATATTTTGCCGAGTAAATAGCTCACATCAAACACGGAGTTTGTTTATCAAATAAGGCCGGGAATAACATACTTTAAACGCAGAGTAAAACACAAAGTAAAAATATTAGATTTTTCATCTCAGCACATCCTAAATATTCGGATTTTTTTAAAATACTGACATAAAACCTCTGCGATCGCTCGCTGCAAACATCGGGCAGAAAAGAAATAATTTTTAACGATGTACGCCAAATCTTTTTTTTTTTATATAATTTTCAATTAAAATGTGACTTCACACAATTAAAAACAAATTGTACAGTGGACTGCACATGACTTTATAGCATAAAATACGGTCGTGTTCAGGTCATAGTCAATTTTCATAACAAAACATTTAGTTGTGTGTAAATAATGAAGCTAATCTTTATTTTGCAGTAGTAATATCATTGATCCCGTTTTTAGCAAAAGTAACACTTTGTTTGGTGGGTATACTTTTCATTAATATGTATTTTAAATTTTTATAACGTAGCAATATTTTACGATCTCTCCATAATTTTCTCGGTCGTCCCATACCTCTTTTTCCTTTCACACTACCTATCATAATATCTTTACATATACTCTGCCAGTCAAACATCATTCATTCTTTCCACATGCCCAAACTATCCCATCACATTCTTTTCTACCTTAACTTTTAAATTTTTATTTAAACATTAAAAATAACTCTATGCATGAATTTGAAAAATAAATGTCTAAATTCACTCTTTAGGATTTTTTTTCCAAGACAATCATTTAGATATACTCTATATAAAAAAATGTGTGTGTGTGTGTGTGTGTGTGTGTGTGTGTGTGTGTGTGTGTACAAATTACATCGCATCAAAGGTATTACGTTTCAAGAATAACCGCGCACGCTGAAACATAAAAACGCGGTCTTCTGTTAAATGAAATCCTTCAAGGTATTGTGGAGAGATTTTTTTTGTGCGTCGGCTTTGAGCTGCGAAATTTAATAATTTCATTTTCTTTCAAATTATAAAGGCAACTGCGTTGGTGCCTTTTTTCCACAATGATATTTTAATTCTTATGTTAGGTTGACAGCTCAGTTGGTAGCGTGCTTAGTTTTATAGAAAAGAGGTCTCGAAATAGCTAGATGTTTTTTCTTCTTCGGCCTTTTACAATGTCGTATAATCTAAATCTAAATCTAAGCTGCAAAGATATAAATGATTTAAGATTCATATTAAACGCGTTCCCCCAAGCAGACAAGTTCGCGCTAACACATGTCGCATGTGGACCTACAATATAAAAACCCAATCTCAAATGAACATAAGCCCTGCAATTCTTACCGACATCGGCAACGTGAACCATTTTTTACAGTATGCGTGGTCAGCCTGATACCAACCTGTAAGTCAAAAAGTATTAATTGTTGTGAAAAAGTGGGCTATCCTCTGATGATGAAATCCAGCTGCCCTCCCATTCTTTTGTTATTGGGGTCTTATATTTGTTCATTCTTTTCCATTTCTACAATTTTTGCAAATCTTGTGTATCACTACTAGATTATTTTTAAGTATTATTGGTTCTTTTAATTTTCTTAAGTTTAATTTAAGTACTTTATTGATTGTAGAGGCATTAACTTTGTAAATATTTAAAAATATAAATGGTACAACATTGTGTTAATTCACTTTATTTTATTTGTTTATGCTCGAATATTTTCGCCTAATAGGTATCTTCAAGAGCAAGGCACATTAACTTTGTAATCGTTCATCATTAATGATAAAAGAAAAACAGTTTTGTTTTCGATTACGTGAGTATTTATTTTTATATACCACAACCGGTTTCACAAACATCCGTTCGCATCATCAGGTGGTATTAATTTATCCACCTGATGATGCGAACGGATGTTTGCGAAACCGGTTGTGGTATATAAAAATAAATACTCACGTAATCGAAAACAAAACTGTTTTTCTTTTATCATTAATTTAAGTAATTAATTTTGGATTTATTTTTAATCCACGTTTATAAATTTATCCACAAATATAACACTTTATATAAAAAAATACTTATTTTCTTTGTGTTAGCACACTCAATGATTGTCTCTGACTATCTGTCTCTCTCAAAGCAATTTCACATTTTATAACAGGCGCTTAGAACATTCCAGAGGCTATTATCGCGAACGAACAAGCACATTTTCGTGATATGGTCAAGTATCACGTACCAGTACATGTCAGAGTCCACTGAAAAATTCTGAATACTAATCAGAAAAACCATTAAGTATTCTTGTTATATTTAACTTCATATTATTTCATATAACAGTATGAATATTGTGAAGTGTTTCGATGTATCGATACCAAAAAGGTAAAACTGAGACAAATCCCTTGTTTTGCGATA
The DNA here is from genome assembly GCA_951799405.1 of Agapetus fuscipes. Lineage (NCBI taxonomy): Eukaryota > Metazoa > Arthropoda > Insecta > Trichoptera > Glossosomatidae > Agapetus > Agapetus fuscipes. Next base: position 930,555 of record OX637332.1, read on the forward strand.
TCTCAGAAAAAAATTTTTTTGTGTATAATATCTTCTCCTAGTTCGTGAACCGATCATCAGAATGAACTGATTTTTATCGTAAATTTACTTATTTTTGCAATCTTTCAGTACGATTTAACTTACTCACAAGATCCTAAGATAAGTTGACGACATGTCGGCTTAAAAATTGTACCCAAGGGTGTCAAATATGATTTACCGTCTTGTTTTTTAAGTACCACAAATACGTTACAATAATTTAAAAAAAAATATCTTTCAAGAGCAGAAAAACCTGCAACTATGGAAGCCTGGCTCTCTTTTCTGTGAAAAAAATAAATTCTAATTTTTCTTTCTTAGTTATTTTTTTAAACGCAACAGAATAATTTAAGTTTTATCTAATCTAATCTAAGCTGCATAATATATATAACATTAAAGATTCACATTATATGCACTTTCACAAACAGACATGCACAAGTTCATGCCGCATGTGGTCCTACAATATAAAAACCCAAGTCTCACATGGACATACACCCTGCAACTCTAGCCGACCTTCCCTGAAAACAGGGGTGACATTGGCAAAGTGAACCATTTTCTACAGCATGGGTAGTCAGCCGCATACCAACCTATAAGTCAAGGAACATACATAACAATTTTTCATTTTTAAAATCAACAAATTATTACTTTATTTAACATGTAAATGGATTTTTTTTTAGCCTTAATTTTAAATACAAAATACGTCGTCATGTATTTTCGCTTTTCCCTTGAAACAAGGGTTGCATAAATGACACTTTGAAATCGCTTTAAATTAAATCACCAGTTCCTTATAATTTGCTTAGTTGCAGGCAAGTCGAACAAAGTACAGCTAGTATATAATAATATCACATAAACAATTCAGTCAATATCGAAGAGTAAATTGAGTGAAGTATGCGCGAAGGAGATAAAAACTTGAGAAGCAAGACAGGGGAAACTTTGAAAAATAGAGTCAGGAATTAATGAGTTTAAAAAGAATGCAAGCTGGGAGGCGATGTGAAGATCAAACGAATAAAAGTGTACTTCGACAGATTGGCAACTAACTATAGGCAAAATATATATGTTTGCACATAACACAGCATTTAATAAGAAAGAAATGAGCAAGTAAAAAAGACAAGGGAGAGACCAAAGAAGAATATATTGCTCGAATCAATAAAATGTATATCTATAATCTTAAGGCGGTACGCAGTGGCATACTTTTACCCACCTTGATGTATGGAAGCGAGGCCTGGAAGGTGAATGAAAGTGAAATTAGTAAAGTCCATACTGTTGAAATGGACTTTCTAAGAAGTATGATTGGGAAAAAAACGGAGTGACAGGGTGAGGAATGATTTTGTAAGAGAAGAATGTGGTGCAAGAGAAAGTGTGAAAGTGAAGATTAAAAGAAGTTTGTTAAGATGGTTTGGGCATATGGAGAGAATGAATGAGGAAAGACTGACGAAGAAAGTATATGTTGGTAGAATAGATGGATGTCGTGGTAGAGGAAGACCGAGAAAGGTATGGATGGACCAAATATCCGAAATTGCGAATGAATGGAATATCCAGAGTCATAATAAAAGAAGAGCTTGTATGAAGAAGGTTATGACTCTGGAGGAAATGAAAGAAGTATGTAAGGATAGAAAGAAATGGCGGTTGATCTGTGATGTTGGCGGCTAGGGTTTTTTAAAGTAAAATTGGTTTTTATGATTTAGTTTTTTATGTCCATGTATATATTGTTATTTATTGATTTTAAAAATGTAATTTGTCATGTATGTTCCTTGACTTATAGGTTGTTATGTGGCTGACCACCCATACTGTAAAAAATTGGTTCACTTTGCCAATGTCACCCCTGTTTCAGGGAAGGACGGCAAGAGTTGCAAGGCTTATGTTCATTTGAGATTGGGTTTTTATATTGTAGGTCCACATGCGGCATGTGTTAGCGCGAAATTATACATGTCTGCTTGTGGGAATGCATTTAATATAAATCTTAAATGATATATATCTTTGCAGCTTAGATTAGATTAGATTAGATTAGATTAGATTAAGTCTTAATTGCAAAGATATATTTACATTTAAAATTCGTATTAAATTCATGCTCACAAATAGACACGTGTACCTACGTACACGCTTACAAATGTTGCATGTGCAAGATATGTTTGCATTCAAGATTGACATTAAATGTATGCCCGCTAGAAAACATGTTTGAGTTTGTGTATTTACAAATTAAAATCCAAACCTCAAATAAACATACACCCTGCAACTTTTGCCAACCTTCCCTGAAACAGGAGTGATATTGGCAAAGTGAAACATTTTTTACAGCATGGGTAGTCAGCCTCATACCAAATAGCATAGTCTCAAACTTAATCGATATGATAAAGTCCAAAATAAAAGAATTTGCTAATTTTTAATATGAATTTTAGAACGTTTGATTATTCGTTAATCTTTTCTCACCGAAAATGAAAAAAAGTGTATTATAACGATGATCAACGAAACGTCGAGAATAAACGCGGTTTCGAGACAACGATGATTCTAGAGGTATTTTAAAGAAACACACAAATAACAAGACGTGTAAGCCGCCATTAATTTTCGGATGACAAACAGATGCGAGCACATCCCGGGGGGCATTACTTTCGAATGAGTTTTAAGGAAATAACACATTATTATTAGAGAGCAACGAGCCCTGCAAATGCGGCTCATTTTTTATTTTGTTTTCTTATATCCGTGTTTCTTTGAGGGAAAAACGTCACAAAATATTCAGTGCCACCTCAGTGTTCGGCATCTGCACGTTTGAAATTATTCGCGAACCAAAACATCAAAACATGTACATATTATGTACACCAGTGGCGAAGCGTGCCATATAAGCCGGTTCCCATCGGCTTCCCGTATCATAAATTCATCCCCCCTCTCCTTTTATGATGAACGAACGCTCAGACTTCCTCGTCTTAAATTTACACTCTAAAGTCTAAACGGAAATCCAATATTTGCAAAAACAGCTCAGGAGATTCGGGGTATATATGTAGATATAGTGATATGTAGATACACATTCGGCATGTGTAAGTGCGAGCTTACTTTACCATGCCTATGTGTGTTCCAGTGGCGAAGGGTGCCATACAACTCGATTTACATCGGATTCTCTTTTTAAATGAGGCAACAAAGTGGTTAAAAAATATAGGCACAAAGTAAGAAAATACATTTAAAACCAAAGAAACAATACGTATTTTTCCCCCATTGAAACCATGCAGTTTACTTTATTATCATTTCTGCCTCATTTCAAACGGGAAACCGATGGAAACCGGCTTGTATGGCACCCTTCGCCACTGATGTTTTCTACAGCATGGGTAGTCAGCCGCATACCAACCTATAAGTCAAGCAACATACATAACAATTTTTCATTTTTAAAATCAACAAATTATTACTTTATTTAACATGTAAATGGATTTTTTTTTAGCCTTAATTTTAAATACAAAATACGTCGTCATGTATTTTCGCTTTTCCCTTGAAACAAGGGTTGCATCTAATCTAATCTAAAATTTCAGTACAGCCGGTTTCAAGAAAAAACTTCATCGTATATCATCGTATATACCTACAATCTTCGATCACAAGCAACACCTGCATTGTATGACAGTTCAGTTCGTGTATCTTTGACACAGAAGAGTGACACCCCCTTATCACGTCACAAACGACTTTGACAAAAAAATTGTGACACTCGTTCGTCTCTAAGGCCCGGTCCGGTATATTGAAGTGCAGTAATATTTAAGTTAATTATTACTTGAACTTTTATTCAAAATACCTACTCAAATTCGAGTTAACTAAAACCGAAAATTACCGAACTATGAAGCCCCGCCCCCAAATCTTGGAAATAATTAAAATGCCATTCAAAAGCTTTAAAACAAACAACTATTCATAAAAATCATATATATGCCTAACCTTCATTAAGCTAGAAAATGACACAAAAAATGTGTACAGTTAGCAACAATTTTGATTTATCCTTACATTAAAAAAGAACAGCCGCTGTCAGTGAAGCGACGCCATCTTAAAAATCGTAAGTTAAAGTTACTAAATATTTACTGGCGAAATTCGGTGATGATGATTTAACTAAATTGCATTTTAGTTACTTTACTTTACAATACTTCAAAATACCGGGCCTCAGTCACGCTTCATAAAATCTGTTGGTAATCTTAACAAACGTGTCCAGCGACCTCAATTTTAGTTTAAAATTATTCCTTGACTTATAGGTTGGTATGAGGCTGACCACCCATACTGTAAAAAATGGTTCACTTTGCCAATGTCACCCCTGTTTCAGGGAATGTCGGCAAGAGTTGCAGGGCTTATGTTCATTTGAGGTTTGGATTTTATTTGTAAGTACACAATCAGCATTTGAAAGCGCGAACTACACGTGTTTGTTTGTGGGCATACATCTGAGAGCTTTGAATGAATATATCCTTTCAACTTAGATTATAGATTATCACTCAACGATTTTAATTATGAAGGAATACGAAATTTATGGCATTGAAAAGGGAAAAAAATGCTCGTGTACCAAGACGCACGTATGTTGAGTTTGTATACTCGCTACACGGGCGTTTTCTTATTTATGCATGTGCTATTACGTCCTCAGGGATTAAAATGTCTGAACACGACCCTTGTACCTCCTCCCCGTGAGCGTCCAAGTCCAGAGGCCCGATCTTGCCGGGTTCATATAAAATTTAATGACGTGCATCATTAAACAGAGGAGTGAGCGTACTGGAGAGTCTACGCTTACTATGGAAATTATAATATTAATATGAACTATTTAAGCCTCGTTATGTCTGCATGGCATTAACCTGGAAACTTACCGTGGCGTGTGCGGAGAAAATAAAAACCTTGCCTTCCGGATTTTCCAAGTAACATACTCGGTCCAATTTATCGTCATACAAATCCATCAGCCCTATCTATAATCTATAATCTAGGTTGCAAGGATATAATTCATTTAAAGTTCTCAAATGCATGCCCACAAACAAACACGTGTAGTTCGCGCTTACAAATGCTAAATGTGTACTTACAAATAAAATTTAAACCTCAAATGAACATAAGCCCCACAGCTTTTGCCGACCTTCCCTGAAACAGGGGATACATTGGCAAAGTGAAGCATTTTTTACAGTATGGGTGGTCAGCCACATACCAACCTATAAGTCAAGGAATATGAATAATAAATAATAAATAAGCATAAATAATATTAGGATGATTTATTTGGTGAGCGCTGTTTTTGTGTGTATCACACATCAAGAGCCCTCTGCAAGCTTGGTCGTCGCTGTAGAGAGCGCCAATTCTCAAGCAAGACTCAGCTGTTGTAAGGTTGGATGGACCTTTCCGCGACCGGTATTTGGTAAAGGTTTATGAATTTTTCAACCCAGCGAAGAGCACATTTGAAAATATAAATGGTATATTTTTGTGCTCCGCTGGGATTCGAGTCCACAACCTTCCATTTACGAGTCCGAAGTGTTGCCACTGGACTATGGACCGATCCAAGGTATGTACAGAAGTACACGACTTACATTAAATTAAGTTGATAGACAAATGAGGGCGCTATTGCGACTTAGGGCATTATAAAGACCTACTTTAAGCAACGTTGATTACTTGCCATTTCTTCAATGAACTATCAATACTTTGACGGTAAAACTGAATAAGTAGCATATTGAGCAAATAAACTATAACTTTACTTTAACTTACCGTCTTATACCAGTTCTTTCATCTGTATTTTGGTTCCAAAGTTTACTGTTAGGTTTTTTTTCTTTTGCCTTTTTGATGGGCTTCTTCTGATTGTTTTTGTGTGAAATATAAGACAATTTTTTTTTATCAAGAAAAATAAGAAGCGAAGAGTGAATAAAAAGAAATCAATAACCGTAAGAACACACACAATTTTTATTCTTCTTTGATCTGTTTTGTACTAACTTTACAGATCAGCAGGTGAAAGCTACAAGCATGTATTTAAAAATAAATAAACAACTCGAGGAGAGCGTATGAGTACGCATGGCTCGCGATAAGCGTGGTGTTATTAGCTCCAGCTGTGTTTATTGGCTTTTAGCGCCGTTGTCTTTTGCTCTGAGCGTAAATAACCCCTAGCTACCCGGCGGGGGGCGAAAATATTAAACGCAAGGTGAAATTTATTAAAAAATAGCGCCGCGCTCCTTATTTTTTGTACCCCTAGCTGCTGCAGAGGCGCTCCCCTAACAACATGGAAGGCGCTAGCTTTTATGCTTTTTTTGTTTTGCTTCGAAATGCATCTTAAGACATTCTGTTTGAGAAGCAGCTTATTAAGAAATTCACAAGATTTTTAGTTGCGCTTATGAAGGCGGGGCATTCCATTGCGACAAGCCATAACACTTTAACTAAAATGTGAAATATAATACTTAACTTGCATTTCCTCGTTAATTTTTCTTTTTCAGCTGCTTCAATTGCAGTTTTCACATTTTAAATTAAATTTACACGCGAATACATTATTTTTAATCTTTGAGAATTCTTTGGTCCGATTTTATTATAGCTTACATTTTCATAGTTTCTTAAAAATCCAATGCCCGTAACCAAAACAATCGGATCTCCAAAATAATTCTATATATCCGCATCTACACTAAAAATAATATTATTCCAGTATCCGCATCCATATCTTTTTCCAAAATTTCATATCAATAACGAATTCATTGGCTTGATATGTAGTTGACTCTCATGCTGTAAAAACTTGGTTCACTTTGGCCAACACCACATCGATATCCAGGAAAAGTTGCAGAAGTTGCAAGGTTTATGTTTACTCGAGATTTGGTTTATTTTGTAAGTACCTGCGCAGCATATGTAAGCATGAATTTACATGGGCTTGTTTATGGACGTATTTTAAGTATAACGCATAAATTAAACGCTGGGGTAGTCGAGGGGATAAGGCGTTGGACAACGAATTTTCATTATTGAAACTGACGCCGGTTCAAGCCCCGCTTGCACCGTGTCCTATCGACAATAACTGAGATTTAAAATATGTCATTGCATGCAAACAAACACCTCAGTTATTGACTCTGTATAAATCCCAAATCCGCCCCATTATCGAGTATGGCAGCCATCTCTGATGTAATATGTCCAAGAAGTTGAGTGACCAACTTGATTTTGTGCAAAGGAGGGCAGTGAGGTTGATCAATGATCCTTCTCTGACATCCGATCTGCAGCCGCTCCAGCACAGAAGAAAAGTTGGAATGCTCAGTCTTTTTTATCGATATTACCACGGAGCTTGTTCTAATGAGCTACATTCATTTATACCTCCCCCTCACATTTCAGAAAGGGAAACTCGTAGTACGACTCTTAATCATCCCTTTTCAGTCGATCTCAAAACTATGAGAACTTGGCGTTTTCATGACTCATTCCTTTGCCAAACTGCCCGTTTATGGAATGGTCTACCAGTATCTGTGTTCCCTTCCCAATTTAATCCGGTTTTATTCAAAACCAACATCAATTACCACTTCATTGCAGCGCCTCACGATAGAAGCAAGAACTCAAGCAACACCTCTGCGGCACCCTTCCAGGGTGACATAGACCCCCAAGACTTTTAAGAATTGGGGAGCCTCCCGCACAGGATTCCTTAAAAAAAAAAAAAAACGCTTTCGCATGAAGGCAAACTGGCCAAGCAAAATACGTTGATAAATTGCACTCGTTTTCACAAATATACATTTAAAAAAATCCTGATGATGCCTTGTAGGCGAAAACGTTAGACAAAATTAAAAGAATATAAAAGTGAATTGAAACTGCGTTTTATTTAATTAATATACAAAAAAATGTTGATATATTTTTGCGGCTTAGATGAAAGCTCTAGTATAATTTTATATATCAGAATATGGTGTTGTTGTTAATCGCTTTGTTGCCATATAATCGATACAGCATGTTAACTCGCTTGAGATACATCTCGGCACACAGCTTCCACTTGATGTACTGCGGAGTTGCCGAGTGAAGAGCTTTTGATTTCGGCGATCAAAGCCAACTTACGGCCACACCAAGAGAAACAGCCATCCATGTGTTAAACATTAGGTCTAATCCCAAACAAAACGCTTACCCAAAAATGTATCAAATCTAAATCGACGCATCTAGAGAGCGTTTCAGTTTAAATTTTGTATTTGTTAAAACTCTTTGGTTGAGTTTAAACGTAGGGTTGTGTACTTGGAAGATACCGAATATACAAACCTATAATACAACTTAATCGTTTCCAAAATTAGAATATTGAAAGTTTAGTGTCCGGTCGATAGCTCAGTTGGTAGAATGCTTGCTTTCTGGGTCAGAAGTCTAGGCTTTTATCCACATGAAGAATGTCAGAAATTATTTGCCGTTTTGGTGTTTATTTTAACCCTGAAATAGAGTACCAGTTAGACTTTCTTCTTCTTCACAAGAAAGCAGAACTAGCCCTCTTGGCAGCTGGGAATACCAACAAGTTGTTGACGTAAGGCCGACCTCCTTGCCTTTCATCAAAAGTAATCATATTGCTTCACTTATTTTTGAAAAAAATGTAACGATGAACAATATAGCTTAGAATATTTTTTCGCCATTTGAAATACCTGACATTTTTATCGTTAATATATATCAGTCGATTACATGTGATAGATGATCGACAATCTTCGAAGGAAATGGACCCAAGGTTATAAGAATAAGTCCAGGAAAACGCGGGAAATCTGGTTGGAAAACGAATGGATGACATCGGAACAGCTCACGTTGCTGCAAAACCCAACGAAAATATCGGAATTCCATTTATTTATTATTTCACCGTAGCGTCGTCAGATAGTCTTTGAAAAATAATAAAGGATCAAGACGACATTGTTATATGAATTATTGGGACGCATTACTATTATTTCATTTTTAGTACCTATTTAGAGAGGAATGTGGTGTAAGAGAAAGTGAAGATTAAAAAAAGTATGCTAAGATGGTTTGGGCATATGGAGAGAATGAATGATGAAAGATTGACGAAGAAAGTATATCTAATCTAATCTAATCTAATCTAAGTTGCAAGGATATGTTACACTGAAGATTCACATTACATGCATTATCACCACGTACCAGACACGTACAAGTTCGCGCTTGCACATGCCTCATGTGAACCTACAACATAAAAATCAAATCTCAAATGGACATACACCCTGCAACTCTTGCCGTCCTTCCCTGAGACAGGGGTGACATTGGCAAAGTGAACCATTTTTACAGCATGGGTGGTCAGCCGCATACCAACCTATAAGTCAAGGAACACACACACACGACAAATTACATTTTATACATCATTAAATAATAATATTCAAATACAAAATATCCATTTACAAACAAAAACAAATCCCAATTTAATAAACCCTATTCGCCAACATTACAGATCAACCGCCATTTCTTTCTGTCCTTACATACTTCTTTCATTTCCTCCAGAGTCATAACCTTCTTCATACAAGCTCTTCTTTTATTATGACTCTGGATATTCCATTCATTCGCAATTTCGGATATTTGGTCCATCCATACCTTTCTCGGTCTTCCTCTACCACGACATCCATCTATTCTACCAACATATACTTTCTTCGTCAGTCTTTCCTCATTCATTCTCTCCATATGCCCAAACCATCTTAACAAACTTCTTTTAATCTTCACTTTCACACTTTCTCTTGCACCACATTCTTCTCTTACAAAATCATTCATTCATATCATATGTTTCAATCATATGTTGCAAGAATAGATGGATGTCGTGAATTCAATCATATGTTGCAAGAATAGATGGATGTCGTGGTAGAGGAAGACCGAGAAAGGTATGGATGGACCAAATTTCTGAAATAGCGAATGACTGATAGGTTGGTACGAGGCTGACCACCCGTGCTGTAAAAATCGGTTCACTTTTGCCAATGCCACCCCGGTTCAGGGAACGGCGGCAGGAGTTGCAAGGTTTATGTCCATGTGAGGTTTTCTTTATTTGTATGCACACATGCAGAATGTGTAGGCGCGAACCTACATGTGCCTGTCTGTAGGCATGCATTTCATATGAGCCTTAAATGCTTACATATCCTTGCAGCTTAGATTATAGATTATAGATAGATAGAATGGGATATCCAGAGTCATAATAAAAGGAGAGTTTGTATGGAAAAGGTTATGATTCTGGATGAAATGAAAGAAGTATGTAAGGACCGAAAAAAATGGCGGCTGATCTGTAATGTAGGCGGCTAAGGCCAAGAATCAATTTTCATTGTTATAGATGTTTTGTAGATTTTGTAGTGTTTGTTTGTTTGTATAAATGAATGTAATTAATTGCTTGTATTCCTTGACTTATAGGTTGGTATGAGGCTGACCACCCATACTGTAAAAAATGGTTCACTTTGCCAATGTCACCTCTGTTTCAGGGAAGGTCGGCAAGAGTTGCAGGGCGTATGTTCATTTGAGATTGGGTTTTTATATTGTAGGTCCACATGCGGCATATGTGAGCGCGAAATTATGCGTGTCTGCTTGTGGGAATGCATTTAATATGAACCTCAAATGATACATATTTTTTCAACTTAGATTAAGATTTAGTATTTATATTTCCACATGCTCATTGCTGGGTTGAAAGATTCGTGTGCGTTTACCAAAGACTGATCACCAAAGATCCATCCAACTGGGACTTGCTTAAAAATCGGCGCGACAGCACGGTCGGTTTTCTAGTACATACATAGATATGTATACTCAAAGTAAAATAAATATTATATTCTCAGAAGTGATTTTAAAGAACCGTTTCCACGAACCACTTACTTACAATATGACGTCATTTGCATTCGAAGAAACACGAAAACAGAAAAAAAAAAAAACTTTTCCTCCTTACTTGTCTGACTTAAGTTCTCCACGCTCAAGTTAATTGTGCATAAATTTATATATTTTTAATTGTGATTTATTAGAATCAGTACATCCTCAATCGTCGTGTTGAAAGGCTGCCTCCTAAATATACTGGCTACATCATTTATGTTGATCGATAATATTAGTTATTATCTGTGTTCCTTGAATTATAGGTTAGTATGAGGTTGACCACCCATACTGTAAAAAATGTGACAAGGACAGTTCGCAAAAGTTGTAGGGCTTATGTTCATTTGAGGTTTGGATTTCATTTGTAAGTGCACAATCAGGATTTTAAAGCTCGAACTACACGTGTTTATTTGTGGACATGCATTTGATATACCTAAGCTAATTATTATTGTTATTGATGATTTCATAACAAAGGTTCGTCTAATATCGGAAAAGTATTTAACAATTCATGATAATTTCTAGATAGTTATAAACATATGACATTGCAATGCTATTTATCAGCTCTCTCTCTGAACACATTAGATATTATAAAACAGCACTTTGCAGGGGCCTCCACTTTGAATTGCAGATCCAGCTTATGTATGTATACGTTTTGTTTGACCGCTTCCACTCCCAGAATTGTGGCCATTTGCCTCAAGGGTTTTAGGTAAATCCCACTTAGATATTAGGAAGAAAGTGCCTTTGAGCCTGGGGTGCTCCTTCCACGCGTCGACCCGTACCAAACGCGACTGCAACTCTACCTCACCATCTAATCTAAGTTGCAAAGATATGTAGCATTGTGAATTCACATTGCATGCATTCTCACAAGCAGACACGTACAAGTTTGCGCTTGCGCATTCCGTATGTGAACCTACAACATAAAAACCAAATCTTAAATAGACATACACCCTGCACTCGAAAATTGGGATTTTCTGTCCGGTCCGTAGTCTAGTGGTTAACACTTCTGACTCGTAAATGGAAGGTTGTGGGTTCGAATCCCAGTGGAGCGCAACAAATATACCATTTAAATTTTCAAATATGCTCTTCGCTGGGGGAAAAATTCACATACCTTTACCAAAGACCTGTCAGTAAAGGTCCATCCAGCCTTACAGCAACTGGGTCTTGCTTGAAAATTGGCGCTTTGTACAACGACGACCAAGCTCGCACATGGCTCTCGAGGTGTAATACACACAAAAACAGCGTTCACCAAATAAATCCTCCTAATTGGAAAAGATTGGCTTGGGGTCCTAGGTATCTTGAATGAGGTTATGGACTGTGTGCTTTTTGGGATACCAGCATTGGTTCTTCAATAATCAACCCTTTAACTCTTGTGATTTACTTGGTTTTATTTTATGTAAAATTTACAGAAGGAGAAGCAATGTTGTCTTTTTGACAGTCAGAAAGGAAGCGGAAGTTTATAAAACTTGACTAAACTTAAAAAGTACAATAGTACCAACTTGGAGAAATCAAACAAATAATATTTGTTTGATTTCTATTGGTCGGTGTTAAGGCCGAGGGGGCCAAGTGGGCTGATCTTTCTAGCGTGTTTGAAATGGAATAACGTTGGTTCGATCCCCACTGGGGTTATTTGGCCATAACTTTGACCCTAGTTCAACAGATGTAATTGGGTAATTATTAATTCATAACTAATAAAAATAAACAATAATGAATTATTAATTGATGATATTAATACCTGTTCTGGCCAAGCAGAATAGGTTGGTGAACTGCATTCCTCTTCACAAATCTATTTAAAAAAAAATAGTAATATGACATGTTATTTGTACTTGCCTTAATCAAGAAATTGGAATGCCAAAAAGGTTAATAAAAATAAACATAAATGTCAGTACTTATGTCAAATATTTTCTACTAATATTAATATTATTACCTGTCAGCTACTCGAATCGTCTGCTGGTCGCCCCGTCTGTGACGCACTTAGCGCCTACTGCTCGCATTTGTAGCAGACGCCACTTTGCCTGGAAGGACTTTCCTTCCTTTGAGGTCCGAGTAATCACTTTAATACGGTATTACTTTATAACAGACTAATAAAACTACCAGGGAAACCTTTTAATAATGATAACTCAGAATGGCCGCACAATGTCATCCGAATCCTTACGGGTGGTAACAAACAATACAGGACCACAAGTATAAAGCATTGTGTGAACCTCCCTCATTCCAGTGAATAGAAAAAAATATATAATAACTTAAACACTCGCTAGAGACGCTACCGCAACTTTTATGCGCTTCTGTTCATTGTGTTGTTTTATTGTTTTATTTTGTAAATAAATTTTGTAAAATTGCACGCGTCTGCTGAAGGGCATACATTTTATATACATATATACATATTTTTTTTTTAAATAGATTTGTGGAAAGGAATGCAATCCACCAACCTATTTTGCCTGGCCGGTTGTCTTCATGCGAAAGCAGAAGCTTGTGTGCATGCAACAGCATCTGTTGAACCAGGGTCGAAGTTATCGTCGCGGGATTCGAACAAGCGTTATCCGGTTCCAAATAACCTGTCTTGATCCCCGCGGCCATAACACCGAGTATGAATCGGATATGAATCGTATATGAATCGTAAATTTAAAAACATATTTGCAACTTACATTATTATTTATTTCATTATAATAGGTCGGTAAAAGACTGACCTCCATACTGTAACAACTTGGTTCACTTTTGCCAATTCTGCAATGGTGGCATTGGCAAGTTTTTACAGCACGAGGGTCAGCCTCGTACCAACCTATATCAAGGATTTTTTTTAGTTAGTCTTTAATACAAATCTTAGACTCACTCCGTATTAATCTATATTCTAAGTTGCAAAGATATATTAACATTAAAAGCTCATATCAAATGCATGCCCACAAACGAACACGTGTAGTTCGCGCTTACAAATGCTGAATGTGTACCTACTTACAAATAAAATCCACACCTCAAATGAACATAAATCCTACAACTTTTGCCGACCTTCCCTGACACAGGGATGACACTGGCAAAGTGAAACATTTTTTACAGTATGGGTGGTCAGTCTCATACCAACCTATGTATAAGTCAAGGAATGAATAGCCATCACTTATAAATTGATCAACAAATGAATAATGAGCCAAACTATAGAATGTCGTTTTTTAAATATTCTTTTCTAATCATTAAAATTCTGCACAAACTTAGCAGTAGAACGTCATTATTTTTCTAAAAAAATTAACATGTACATTAAAAATAAGAAAATCTTCTTCGTAAGACCGCTCCAAAGTTAACAACAACTAAGCTACACATATAGTGTAACTTCTTGCCGCGTTATCCCCGAAGGGGTCGCATGTGGCGAGTTGAACCTATTTATTTTTACAGGTAAGGGGGCCGGCCTTACGCCAACCACTTCAGTTGAAGTGGTGTTTTCCCAGTTCCCGAGAGAGCAGGTACTCATTTCTTGTGAAGGCTGAGTAAGCCTTGCCGGTATTATTATTTTGGGGTTTGAAATAAACACCGAAACGGGAAATCATTTCTGACACCAACAACCACTTGGAATATAACCTCTTGATTTCGGGCAACACAAAACAGCTACTCGACAGTACTTAGTAAATCGATAATTATAATATAGTACAACTCACCAATTTTTTAGTGAAGAAACATGACAGCAAAACTAGTATCTTGCGGCCAAATTCTGAAAACAGAAAATAATGTTTTAAATTTTTACATAAACCTTTCCATGGCAAAGATAGTTTTGAAAATTCTTAAGCAAGCAAATTCAAATATATATTTTATTTAAAAAAAATCATGGCCTTAAACTTAACAGAGATTATTTTTTAACTGTAACTGTAACATTGTCACTATTTAGTTAGGGATAGCCAAAGCCTCTGCAGAGTATCCAAACACGTTTATATTTATTTATTCATATCCACCGCCTTTTTCATTCATTCTGTGTATCTTATTCTGTACCAATTTTACTTTTCTAAGAATTCCTTTTCACAGTTTTCTATTTTTATTTCCTCCGTTTAAACGGAGATTTTAGTTGTATGGGCGGAGAGAATGAGTGATGAAAGACTGACGAAGAAAGTATGTGTTGCAAGAATAGATGGATGTCGTGGTAGAGGAAGACCGAATAAGATATGGATGGACCAAATCCTAAATTGCGAATGAATGGAATATCCAGAGTCATATTTAAAGGAGGGCTTGTATGAAAAAGGTTATGACTCTGGATGAAAAGAAAGAAGTATGTGAGGATAGGAAGAAGTGGCAGCTAATCTGCAATGTTGATTTGTAATGATGGCTTATTCATTTATGTTACATTTTTTGCATAGGTAATTATTGACTTTTTTGTATAGATTTCTTTCTAAGGTTTTGTTGTTTTTATATCCTTAAATGTTATTTATTATTTGTATTCCGTGACTTATAGGTTGGTATGAGGCTGACCACTCATATTGTTAACAATGTTTCACTTTACCAGTATCACCCCTGTGTCAGGGAAGGTCGGCAAAAGTTGTAAGATTTATGTTCATGTGAGGTTTGGATTTTTAGCAATTGTAAGCGCGAACTACACGTGTGTGTTTGTGGGCATGCATTTGATATGAGCTTTAAATGTTAATATACCTTTGCAACTTGGATTATAGATTATTTTTATAAACGCTCACATTATTTTGTAATTTCACTTTCACATCCATACTTTCACATTTTACACAATATGCCTTTGCACTTTTACCGATTTATTCTCAACTCTATATCTTACAGTGATATTCACAACAGCAGTTGATCCATATTTTATCCATGAATCGGTATTTTTTGCTTGATATTTTCCGTTTAGGTAGCGGATAAGTCATGGATTTGCTACGTGTGAATGACACTGTTTCCTGTAATTTATCTTAAGTGTTTCATTTCCACCATCCCTCTTCAAGCACAAAAGTCTATTATGTTTATGACAAGTTAGGGCTAAAACATAAAAATGTATTTTCATTACTTGTATTTTGTAAAATAAAACTGCTTTTTTTGGAATACTTTTTTCAGAATTAAAAAAAAAGTTATACTCATTTTACTTTCACTCATAATCCATTGTTCACTACCACACATTTATTATCAGAAAATTTTACCTGAAGATGCAGGTTCTCCCCCAAAAACGTTAGTAACGACTCAAACAATAAAAGTTAAAGAAAACAAAGTTTATTATTTATTTATTTTTATTTAAAATCAGTTATTTTTTCAAAGACTAAACACTTTTCTTTAATACACTTTTCTTTAGCTTTTTCTCTCAGAAAGCATCTGCTAGAAAGCTTCGCGGAAAGCATAATCTGTCTCAGCCGTTTTCCTGTATGAATAAAAAATGAATAACCTGATAATAATTTTGACTTTAAAGTGTTCTCTTTGTGAGCTGATATACCGTCAGACATGTGTATTACATATTCAATATTAATTCCGCGTACGGGGGTTATTAGGGAAGCACTTTTCCCGTATCGAAGCCAAGCAAAACAAGAGTATAAAATTTATGAACAGAGCGGGCTTACGCATTTGCGCTTTTTGGGTAATAACAATAATTATGAGAGGCTTAGGCGCGTGTGCACGTAGGCAACATCCATACGCTTTATACATCATTTTATTAAGTACACCATTTTATCATGAGGCAGTGATAAAACACCTTGATGGGCCGCTAAAGTAAAAGCATTTCACGTGCTATACATAATTTTTGATAAAAAAAACGATACAAAGCTAAATTCTTGCCGCGTTCTCTCCAAAGGGGTAGAATCTGATTATTTTTACAGGCAACGCAACACAACACACACCACAGCACTACGCAGCTAACGGCCCTGCAACTGGATAAAGACAACTACCACATCACCAACACCTCTGCGGCACAATAACAAGTGTCATATCGATGGTTAACCGGACAAATATTGTCAACTTTTTGATAAAATTTAGTTATGATACACATTTTGTAAAATGTGACATTGTCTTTGATCTTTGAAAATATAGTTGGTTCACACGCAATGCAAACCAAGATATGATCAATTAAAAAATGCATATTAGACTCTTTTATTAGAGGTACATAACTTTCATGTTGAGTTTTTTCAAAACTATAAAAAGTAGACATCCAATATGTATTTGTCCAGTTAACCATCTCTACACTTGTTGGTTTGTGGGCATACATCTGAGAGCTTTAAATGAATATATCTTTGCAACTTAGATTATAGATTATAGATTTATAGAACCATCGATATACCCCTAGAGTCTCTTAAATCTAGGGAGTCTCCCGCACAGGCTTTCTTAAAAAATAAAAGGTAAGAGAAGCGGCTTTACGCTAACCACTTCAGTTGTAGGGGTTTCCAGCTTTCTAAGGGTCTGGTACTCATTTCTTGTGAAGGACGAGTACACCTTGCAGGTATTTTATTTTGGGTTTTTGAAATAAACACCGAAACGGTAAATCATTTCAGACGAGCTCGGTAGGATTCGAACCCGAGTTTACGACATGGAATGCAAGCAGTTTACCAATTGAGCTATTTACCGGACAATGATTCTAAAGAATATTGTATAAGTCTTCAATTCTGTACTATTTTATAATGATGATTTATTTGGTGAGCGCTGTTTTTTTGTGAATCACACCCGTGGAAATTTAGACATCGCAGAACAAGATCAAGGACCAGATCGAGTTGCTGTAAAATTGGATGGACCTTTTGTGACCGGTCTTTTGTAAGTTCTATGATTTTTTCAACTCAGCAAAGAGGATATTTTTAAAAAGTTGAAAGGTTGTATTTCTCTACATCGGGATTTGAATCCACGACTTTCCAATTTAGAGGTCGTGGCTTTAACCACTAGACAACAGGCCTGCATGTTCCCAGGTTAAATATTTTTCAATATCATTAATTGATGAGGCATTCATTTTGTAGCCTTTAATTTTTAATATTTTTAAATATTTTTCATTTACATGTAGTTTGATATGAAACTGACCACCCATACTATAAAAAATGTTTCAGTTTGCTTTCAGGGAAGCTCGGTAAAAGTTGCACGGCTCATGTTCATTTGAGTATTGTGTTTCAATGTGTATGTGCGTCCCCTAGAGTTGGTCCCCCGGTCATCCCCTCCATTATGGCATGCAAGAGACCTTCTTGTGGTATTACATGGCCGATCCATCTTGCACGCCTTTCGGACAAGGTCCTGAGCAGATACTTTCCTCGTTCGATTCTTTCAAGAACCTCCTCATTTGAAGTGTGGTCTGTCCAGGAAATTCCTAGTAGTCTTCTATACGACCACATCTCGAATGCCTCTAGTCTCCGTTTATCTCTTTTGGATAGGCACCATGTCTCGCAGCCGTACATCAAGATACTCCATACATAAGTTTTGATGAGGATTAGTCTCAGTTTTAGGTCTATATTATTTGATTCTATTTTTTGTATACAATATAAGTCCTAATAAATCTCTAGGTTAGTGTGGCCAACTTTTCATCTAATTCCACGCGCCCTCCGCACCCTTGACCTTGCCAACTTTGTCCATTATTTTTTAAATGTTCCCAACTGCTGGTGCGCCGCCTCATCCCGCAGGCAATTAAAAGTCCAAAAAATTAACCGCCTGCTTTAATTAGTCCGGGTTCACGGCGCCTCCATGTTTATGGAGCACGCGGTATGTTCGGGCTGATTATGAATATAAATAATTAAACATTTTCCCCGGATAAGTGTTTAAATGTTTCAGCCGGAAAGGGAATTAGTGAAAATTTTGTTTTCACCTTTAAGCGCACCTGCGAATGTTTTCGAGCTGATCTCTCCGCTAAAAGAACTAAGCTGCACATGTAGTGAAAATTCTTACCTGCGTTATCCCCGAAGGTGTCACATAAATTGGTAAGAGGGTCGGCCTCAGGCTTACCCTTTCAGTTGAAGGGGGGGTTCGGGAGTTGCAGGGCTTATGTTCATTTGAGATTTGGTTTTTATATTGTAGGTCCACATGCAGCGTGTGCTCGCGCGAAGTTATACATGTCTGCTTGTGGGAATACGCTTAATATGAATCTTAAATTATATATATCTTTGCAGCTTAGATTTAGATTTAGATTTAGAAAATATGTCCAACAACCGTAATTCCAACATAAACCTAACAATAGTCCCGAGAAAAACATCTTTAAATTTCCATCAACATTATTATATAGTTGTATAATATCAATCCATTTAAAAACAATATTTTCAATTTGTTTTATTTCTCCTTCACCCACCAGCGGCGCTGACAAATAAACCAATTTCACTTTTCACTTGATAATACGAAAAGTGCACATTTTCCGTCTTTCATCTTTCATTCTGTAACTTCACGTTTTCTTCGCTTTTCCATTTCCCCCAAGCCCCCTACTCCACCCGCCCCTCCCTCTGTTCAGTATTCGAACACATTTCGCCCAGGCACCATGGAAGCATATTCACTAGAGGGGCTATGAATGTGATTTAGTACCAATCGACATGATGCAACGCCTTTGACACAATACATTGTTAATAGTGCTGTCTCTAAATCTAAATCTAAATCTAAGCTGCAAAGATATGTATCATTTGAGATTCATATTAAATGCATTCCCACAAGCAAACACGCATAATTTCGCGCTTACACATGCCCCATGTTAACCTACTAAATAAAAAACTCAATCTCAAATGAACATAAGCCCTGTAACTCTTGCCGACCTTCCCAGAAGCAGGTCTCGCTTACGACATATGACATGCTTTTGTTTTTGTCTATATATGCAACGTGTCTCTACTCTATCTTCAATCTATGTTTATATCACCATAGAAACCCATGAAATCACTATGGTAACGTGTTTGTTACTAGTATTGTTGAAAGTATGAAAATATCTGATAAATTCCGAGTTCAAAAATGTTCCCACCTCATCATATACGGGATGATTTTCACAAGTATCTATTACCGCGAGCATAGAAGTTACATACTTGAAGAAGCAAGTACCTATATATTTGAACATTACTAGTTCTAGAAATGGCTGTCACTTTCGCGAACAAAATATTTCGACAAACGAAAAATAAATTTTGTCAACGTTATCATATAGAATAGTGATTAAAGTAAAATATTATTCCATGTTCCATAACACATTTACTCTATTTTGTTGGCACGTTTAGAAAATACCCAGTTTGGCATTTATATGGATTTTTTCCAATTAGGTAACACACCTGTTATCTAATTAGAAAATTGGTTGTAGTTCCTTGACTTATAGGTTGTTATGCGGTTGACCACCCATACTGTAAAAATGGTTCACTTTGCCAATGTCACCCCTGTTTCAGAGAAGGACAGCAAGAGTTGCAGGGCTTATGTTCATTTAAGATTGGTTTTTATATTGTAGGTCCACATGCGGCATTTGTTAACGCGAAATTATACATGTCTGCATGTGGAAATGCATTTAATATAAATCTTAAATGATATATATATCTTTGCAGCTTAGATTAGATTAGATTAGATTAGACCTGTTGATAGTTGGAATGTTACCGATAGACTGAACTTGGATTTTAGAATGATGAGTGGGGTAGCGCGGTATTTCTAATTCTCAAAGGATTGATTTCTTAGCCCATCCAGTTCTACATATCGATGCCAGGCACAAATATGTTCCGGAGCGTTTTCGCATGTTCATGTTCGCATGTCCGAGTGTTCGCAATACGTTGATGTTCTGGGTTTCGCTTTATCATCTTTACGAGAGAACCGACACGTTAGAGCGGCACCCATACAAAACATGAAACACGCATAGCGTTGGTTCACCTACAACGCAGTGTAGTAAACGAGTGCCATAAAAACTACGTGCTTGCTTCAAATTTTACACGAAGTAATCATTTATATTTTGAATCTTTGTTTTGATGATAAGGATGTAGAATCCATCTTTCCGGGCTTGTAGACCATGTTCAATAATTCTTTTGTAGGCTGCTTTATTCTTTTTGGAAGGCTGCTACGTTTCGTCAGCAACATACGACTGACTTCCTCAGGTCTTGTACTTAGACTCTTAGCTTGTACTTGTACTCAGTCTAAGTACAAGCCCAGAAGAAGTCAGTCGTATGTTACTGACGAAACGTAGCAGCCTTCCAAAAAGAATAAAGCAGCCTACAAAAGAATTATTGAACATGGTCTACAAGCCCGGAAAGATATTCTACATCCTTATCATCATCATCTAAGCATACTTTTTTCAATCTATACTTTCACACATTCTCTTACACTACATTCCTCTTTCACAAAATCATGCCTCACCCTATATATAGGTACATCAAAGTATTTTTTTTTCAATCTTGGCGGACCGCAAATAATGTCTCCGTGTAAGACCGCGCGTTTGGCACGCCTGCCTCTGAAGAGAGGCGGCCCTGGCGATCCACACTGTTCGATGTTATTCCCCAGCTCAGCCAAGCAGGCGAGCCGTGAGCGATGGAGCGCTGCGAGCCGAAGATTTATCGGATTAGCTCTCTGCGAGCTCGGCGGGCAAACTGCACGAATAACGACGGTTCCAGCCGTGCACCTCGGCTTGACGCTTAAACGCTCCCCAACAATATTACCCGTGTCTGCTGCAACTTTCTTCACACAATCTTTTTGCTTGTCGAATGCATTTGTTCAACTCCCGATGAGCTGAATTCCGACCATTTTATAAAAGTGTTGTTGCAAAAAAGAGAAAAGTAAAGTTTACGGAAAATATTAAAGAGTGATTTCTCCCAAAATCTGCTGTTTTTGTTTCTTACACTTTATGGTCTTGTCAAAAGAGTTACAGTGATGAAGAAAATCAAGTTCAAACAAACAAAAACGGCAAATTTTGGGGGAAATTACCCTTTAATAACTGCCGTATATACAATCTGGCTTTATGCCGGAAAGAGGTTGCGTAGACCAGATATTCGCGCTTCGACAGATCGTCGAAAAACAGCTAGCCGTAAATAAAAAGGTCTACGCGGCTTTCGTAGATCTTGAGAAAGCCTTCGACTCGGTGGATAGAAGTATGATGTGGTGTGTGCTTGAGAGGTATGGTGTGAATAAAGCACTTCTGAACGCGATACGCGCCATCTATCTAAATAGCAGGGCGTGTGTCAGGGTGGATGGAGAATACAGCGAGTATTTTAATGTGTACAAGGGTGTGAGACAGGGTTGCATAATGAGCCCGTGGTTATTCAATATAATTATGGATCATTGTGTTAAACAAGCGAATCTGGAAGGGCATGGCATACAGATTGGAGAGAGAAAAGTCGGAGTTCTGCTTTATGCTGATGATGCAGTACTAATTGCTGATTCAGCAGCAGAGCTTCAGGCAATGCTCTCTAGTCTGAACCATGCTCTGTGTGTGAACAAGTTGAAAATTAATGCAAGTAAGACGAAAGTACTGATTTTTGACAGAACGGATGAAAATGAAGAATGCACGTTTTTGTTGAATGGTACGAAAGTTGAAATTGTGGATGAATTTAGATACTTGGGAAGTATGTTTGAGAAGAATGGAAAGATGACAAGAGAACTTGAGAATAGGGTGTGCAAGGGAAAACAAGTGGTCGGTGCAATAGGAAGAATAGCAAAGAACAAGCGATTGACGATGGATCTGAGAATGGCGGTACACAATGGCATATTGTTACCGACTTTGATGTATGGAAGTGAAGCATGGACAGTGAACGATAGCGAAATGAGTAAAGTATGTACGGTGGAAATGAAGCATTTGAGAAGCATGACAGGAAAAACTCTGAGGGATAGAGTTAGGAATGAATGGGTAAAAAAAGAATGTAATTTGAAAGAGGATGTGAAAGTTAAGGTACGAAAGAATGTGATGAGATGGTTTGGACATGTGGAAAGAATGAATGATGATAGACTGACAAAGTATGTATACAAAGAAAGTGTGAAAGGAAAAAGAGGGAAGGGACGACCGAGAAAAGTATGGAGTGATCAGATTGAGGAGATTGTGAAAGAATGGGATATACAAAGTGAGCGTAAAAGAAGAAAATGCATGAAAAAGGTGATGGATATGAATGAATTGAAGGAGGTATGTAAGGATAGGAAAAAATGGAGGCAACTCTGCAGAGGCTCTGGCCACCCCTAGCGGAATGGCGACAGAGTTACAGTTACAGTTACAGTAAGCTTTGCATTACTCAAGTTTTGCAACTGTACTAAGGGTAATAGTTCTTTTTTCCGAACACGTTGACCGGTACGTAGTTCAATGGTAACACTTCGTACTCTGAATGGTTGTGGGTTCGAATCCCGGTGGAGTACAAAAAATATACCATTTATATTTTCAAATTTGCTCTTCGCTGGGTTGAAAAAATTCATAAGCCTCTACCAATGACCGGTCACCAAAGGTCCATCCACCCTTACAGCGACTGGGTCTTGCTTGAGAATTGGCGCTTTCTAGCGACGACGACCAGGCTCGTAAATAGGTCGATAGCTCAATTGGTAGAATGCTTGCATTTCATGCAATTTTTGTAAGCGCGAACTTGCAGGTGTCTGCTTGTGGCTATGCATTTCATATCAACGGTTAAAAGGAAGTATGAGCGACGTTTTGGTCAAAAATGAGCTATGAATTCTATCCTACTTAAAAAATTTCGCTCTTTCTAATGCGCTAACTCCCATAGCTCTACGATGATTTTTTTTATGTTTATGCCCACGCAAAAAATTGCGTTTTCGAAGTATGGTTTTGGTGTAACCGATAAGATTTTGGCCTTTTTTGTCCTAAAGGCGCTTGTGACAGCAAAAATCGTACAACATCGTATGTTGCCAATAAATGCCTTTATTTTTTTTATTTTAGAGCTGTTTGATTTTAACGATATGATGAAAAATAAAAAATAAAATTGCCATTTTTCTGCAATCTCAAACTTTAAACTGCTCTCCTCAACAATTTAGTTTTTGTCGCTTATGCCCTATATGCCTTTTTACCGTCCATACATATTATTATTGGTTGATTTCAGAAATGTAATTTGTCGTGTATGTTCCTTGACTTATAGGTTGGTATGCGGCTGACCACCCATGCTGTAAAAATGGTTCACTTTGCCAATGTCACCCCTGTTACAGGGAAGGACGGCAAAAATTGGAGTGCTTGTGTTCATTTGAGGTTGGGTTTTAACTTGTAAGTACACATTCAGCATATTTATGCGCGAACTTACACGTGTCTGTTTGTGAGCATGCACTTGATACTAGTTTTGAATCTAAAATGTTAATACATCTGTACTAATCTAATCTAATCTCTATTGGTCTATATATAAAACTACAATTAATTACAAAGGTTTCATGGGGGGCAAGTATTATGTGATTGTATGTGATATTGTGTGTGACCGATATATCAGTGAGGACTGATGTATCAGGGTGTATGTCCATTTGAGATTTGGTTTTTATGTTGTAGGTTCACATGAGGCAAGTGCAAGCGCGAACTTGTACGTATCTGGTTGTGAGAATGCATGTAATGTAAATCTCCAATGTAACATATCTTTGCAACTTAGATTAGATTAGATTAGATTAGATGAATCTTCAATTCTGATGTATCATTGCAACTTAGATTACAGAAATAGCACATTGTAGAAGCTTATACAAACTATAAAAGACTACGACACGTATTGTACTGTGAAATCGAGTAAAATTGAATGATTCTCGTTTGCTCTCATTAACATTATGGAAGTGAAGCCTGGACGGTGAGTGAAAGTGAAATTAGTTAGGTCCATACTGTTGAAATGGACTTTCTAAGAAGTATGATTGGGAAAAAACGGAGTGACAGGGTGAGGAAAGATTTTGTAAGAGAAGAATGTGGTGCAAGAGAGTGTGAAAGTGAAGATTAAAAGAAGTTTGTTAAGATGGTTTGGGCATATGGAGAGAATGAATGAGAAAAGACTGACGAAGAAAGTATATGTTGGTAGAATAGATGGATGTCGTGGTAGAGGAAGACCGAGAAAGGTATGGATGGACCAAATATCCGAAATTGCGAATGAATGGAATATCCAGAGTCATAATAGAAGAAGAGCTTGCATGAAGAAGGTTATGACTCTGCAGGAAATGAAAGAAGTATGTAAGGACAGAAAGAAATGGAGGTTGATCTGTAATGTTGGCGGCTAGGGCTTAATAAAATGAAATTTGTTTTATGTTTTAAGTTTTTGATGTCCATGTATATTATTATTTATTGATTTAAAAAATGTAATTTGTTGTGTATGTTCCTTGACTTATAGGTTGGTCCAATGAAAACCGTTTTTTATTTTTTTTCAAACACGCTCGTTGAAGTAGCCGTCTTTACCCTTTGAGTCATTATAGCTAACTGAATCATTTGCAAGCATTTGGAACATGTAATTATACAGTTCCTTGACATAAAGGTTGGTATGCGGCTGACCACCCATGCTGTAAAAATGGTTCACTTTGTCAATGTCACCCCTGTTACAGGGAAGGACGGCAAGAGTTGCAGGGTGTATGTCCATTGGAGATTTGGTTTTTATGTTGTAGGTTCACATGAGGCATGTGCAAGCGCGAACTTGTACGTATCTGGTTGTGAGAATGCATGTAATGTAAATCTCCAATGTAACATATCTTTGCAACTTAGATTATATTAGATTAGATGAATCTTCAATTCGGATGTATCATTGCAACTTAGATTACAGAAATAGCACATTGTAGAAGTATATACAAACTATAAAACACTACGA
Organism: Agapetus fuscipes; assembly: GCA_951799405.1. Lineage (NCBI taxonomy): Eukaryota > Metazoa > Arthropoda > Insecta > Trichoptera > Glossosomatidae > Agapetus > Agapetus fuscipes. The sequence goes on from OX637332.1 coordinate 955,880, forward strand.
TACGTATTGTACTGTAAAATCGAGTAAAATTGAATGATTCTCGTTTGCTCTCATTAACATGGAAATTTGTTGTATAAAGCCATATGATAGTGTGAACTGCCAGCGACTGATATTAAAGCTCTAACCAGCATTATGTACACTCTCCATATAATTTCATATTTCGGGATCGCGCGTGCTGACAAAACACCATCAGCACAGTGGTTTTTCTTGCAGCCTAATTAGTTAAATCCAATTACCTTTGCGCCACCTAAATTCAATTAATCTGAACAAGTCCATATAATTTTTATTTCAATATAAGTTGCAAAGATATGTTACATTAGGGATTCGCATTATATGCGTTCTTACAAGCAGATACGTACAAGTTTGCGCTTGTGCCGCATGTGGACCTACAATATAAAAACCCGAATCTCAATAAACATACACCCTGCAACTCCTGCCGACCTTCCCTGAAACAAGGGTGACATTGGCAAAGTGAACCAGTTTCTCCAGCATGGGTGGTCAGCCGCATACCAACCCACAAGTCAAAGAAAGCTACTCGTTGTGCATTTATTTGAAGAATAAGTTTTCAGAATCCAAGATTAATTTTTTTATACATTTCTACACTATCGTGTTCAATCAAAGCATTCTCCTTAACCTTTCCCTTTATTATTTATACAATATATGGAAAGCAATCGTTTTACAAGGAGGAGATATCTTATCGACGGATCTCCATTCCCCAAATTGCTCTACTCTACTAAATTGACACCCCGAGCAGCTACTCTCTACTCTCCTGAAGCGAGGTGAAAAGTGGCTTCCACGCAAGCCCAACAAACTTATGTACGCCTTTTCTACAAATTATTTCTCCTTCGATTGTAAATTGACCGTTTTTTGTCCGTTTTTTCTTCAAATCTTGGAAGACCGAGAAAAGTAAGGATGGACCAAATACCTGAAATAGCGAATGAATCAGATATACAGAGTCATAATCAAAGCAGAGCTTGTATTAATAAGATTTATTATTAAGAATGAAAAAAAACGGATTTTACTGACCGTGCAAAAGAGAAGAACGATTTTCTCTACGTTTCGTCGGAGTCATATCCGACGTCCTCAGGAGACGTGTATCCTCTATAAGGAGAAACCACGAACTGACCTGAAGATATCTATAATCTATAATCTAAGTTGCAAGCATATATTCATCTCATATATTCACTTCCATACATCAAGGTGGGCACTAGTATACCACCGTGCACCGCCAATCTAACATTTTTTGAGAGATTTTGGTTCCTGGCGATGCAAGCGGTCGCACCCAGTACACACCTGCCTTTCAGATACCCTGGATTAAATGAAAGATGGATTCAAGGACAGAAAAAAAATGGTGGTTAATCCGTAATCTTGGCGGCTTATTCTTTCATTGTCTTGTCTTGTCTTGTATCCTGCCGCCTTTCCTCTAGGGGTGGCCAGTACCTCCACACAAGTGCCTCCACTTGACTCTGTCCTTGCATACTTCTTTCATCTCATCTAATTTCATCACTCTTTTCATGCATGCTCTTCTCTTGTTTCCACTCTGTAGATTCCATTCATTCGCAATCTCATTTATCTGATCAATCCATTGTTTCCTAGGTCTTCCCCTTCCACGCTTACCTGTTACATTCCCTTTATACACTCTTTTTGTCAGTCGGTCTTCATTCATCCTTTCAATATGTCCAAACCATCGCATCACACTTCTTTGAACTTTCACTTTCACGCTTTCTTTTACTCCGCATTCATTTAGAACCCATTCGTTTCTCACTCTATCTTTCAGTGTTTTTCCTGTCATACTTCTCAGATGGGCCATTTCTACGGTGCATACCTTATTTACTTCTCTTTCATTCAACGTCCATGACTCGCTTCCATACATCAGGGTCGGCAACAAAATACAATTGTGTACCGCCATTTTCATTTTCTTTGGTATCCTTTTATTCTTCGCTATTCTACCAAACGCTCCTATCACGCATCTTCCTTTGCTGGCACGCTTCTCTAATTCTTTCGTCATCTTACCATTCGCCTCAAACTTACTTCCTAAATAGTCAAACTCATTCACTACTTCAACTTTTATTCCATTCAAATTAATTGTAAGTTCCTCACATACTTCATTCCTGTCAAAAACTAATACTTTTGTCTTATTCGCATTTACTTTCAAGCTATTCTTACAAAATGCATCATTTAGTTTGGTTAACATAGTTTGGAGTTCCTCCGCCGAGTCAGCTAAAACTATAGCATCATCAGCATAAAGAAGTACTCCAACTCTTGTTTCACCCACTTTCACTCCGCTCTCTGATATTCCAGCTTCTTTTATGCAACTGTCCATGATTATATTAAACAACCATGGACTCATCACGCAGCCTTGCCTCACTCCCTTATATACATCAAACCAGTCACTATATCTCCCATCCACTCTTACACATGCCGAACTATTTTCATAGATGGCACGTATCACATTCAGAAGATTATCATTCACACCGTACTTCCTGAGAACATTCCACAGCATACATCTGTCCACCGAGTCAAAGGCCCTCTCAAGATCTACGAATGCTGCGTAGACCACCCTCCCCACAGCCAGATGTTTTTCAACAATCTGTCTGAGAGTAAAGATTTGGTCCACACAACCTCGTCCTGGCATAAAGCCAGATTGAATATCAGAGACCCTGTGATCGGTGGCCATTCTCACTTTTTTTATGACAATTTTGCATAAGACTTTCCCAGGTATACTAAGGAGACTAATGGGCCTGAAGTTACGGCAGTCTTTCTTGTCCCCTTTACCCTTGTAAATAGGGACAATGACCGCCTTTCTCCAGTCCATCGGTACTACCCTGTCTTTCATACACATCTTGCATAATTCAAACATCCACTCTACCACATATTCTCCTCCTGCCTTTAACATCTCAGCATTCAATCCATCCATACTTGCAGCCTTTCCATTCTTCAGCTCTTTTATGCTTGCTTTTATTTCCTCTTTCAAAATATCCTCATTACTTTCATTTGTAGGGTCACATTCATATAAATTTCTTTCACCCTGTCCTAATATTTCTTCAAAGTATTCTTTCCATCTATTACATACATCATCTTCATCCCACAGCAAGACTCCCTGCGCATTCTTTATGCCCGGAGTTGTTGCTCCCACACTTTCGTTATTATTCCGAACCCAACTCCAGAACATTTTTTTGTTGGTGTGGAAGTCCTGCTGTGCCTTTTCATTATTTTTCTTCTCTAATTCCATCTTACTTTCATACACAAGCTTTTTAGTATTCATTTTTGCCCTTTTATACATCATTTCCAAATTTAAATTACCTTTATCTTTCAACCATCTCATATACGCTTCCTTCTTTTGCTCTACTGCTTCTTTCACTCCATCATTCCACCAGGCATCACCTTTTTTCTTACCAACATTTGTTTCTCCGCATGTCATCCTAGCAGATTCGGTCAGTTCTTTCTTCATCATTTGCCACACTTTTTCCACACATCCTTCATCTTTCATTTTTTTGTAGTTCATCCATATTTAATCTTTTGGCAATCTCACTTTGATATTCATCTTGCACATTGTCATCGTTCAAATTTTCCACTTTTATTCTTTTCATTCTTAACAATATTTTTTTCTTTCCTTTCTTACAATCCCCTACCATTATTCTCGCGCATAACAAATAGTGGTCTGTGCTGAGTTCAGCTCCACGGTACACTCTTGCATCTCTCACATATCCTCTCATTCTTTCATCTACGCATATATAATCAATAATTGTTCGATTGCCTGCCCTATTTTGCCATGTATAGAGATGCAAGTCTTGGTGTTTAAACCAGGTGTTTGTTGCAAAAAGTCTGTGTTCTATACATGTATTGACAAGCTTTCGTCCATTATTATTCATCCTTCCTCTACCACTCGGACCCACAACCATTCCGCAATCATCTCGTTTCATACCAATCCATCCGTTCATATCTCCTAATAAGATAATTCGTTCATTCTCATCTTTCATTCTTAGTACATTATTTACACTCTCCCAGAATTCATCTCTTTCTTCTCTGCTATCAGATTCTACTGGAGCATAACACGCTACCATTAGAATTTTCACACGTCCTAATCTCATTCTTACCAACAGAATCCTAGGACATATTCTTTCATAATTATTTACACACATTTTAGCCCGTTCGCTCAAAATTACTCCCACGCCTTGTCTCTTATATCCATCCTTAATTCCACTCCAAATAAAATACTCCTCATTCTTCAATACCTTTTCTCCATCCCCGATCATTTTTATTTCAGTCACGCACATCACTTGTATTCTTCTCTTTTCCATAATATCAGTAATTTCATTCTCTTTACAGTCATTCCATTCTCTAACATTCCACGTTGCAAATATCCATTCTTCCTGTTTCACATACTTCCTTTTACACACACTTCCATTCCTGACAGAATTGTCAGCTTCAACACCTCCGCAGAGGCCATTTGACACTTCCTTCGATTCCGGGCGGTGGACATTGTCAGCTTCCACGGGCCCCTCCTTGTCTGCAGCTGTCCCCGGGTTTCTGCGGTCATTGCGGCCGCCTCGTCTGCCTCTTGGTCTTCTTTTAACTCCTCTGCACAAGTTATTCTCACGGATAGTTTTAAATGTTGAATCACTTATTAAATATTTTGAGTCTTTAAGTGCAGAGAGTTCTTTTGTCGAGTAGATTTGAATCGTTAAATTTGCTTTATTCAATTTTAAATCAAATGACACTTATTATTGTTTTAAGTTCGAGTGGGTAGTTTAATTTGGATAACTATTGCTCACTTGGTACTTGTCACTCTATTATTTTATTTAATAAAACATGATTCACATAATTCATTTAAAAATTAAAACATTACAATGATTTTAAAAACACAAGATTCATAATTTTTAATTTTATGAAATTGATATACAAACTGAATTTGTTGAATATATCGCACGTTTAATAATAAAGAGAAATAACTTGAAAATTGGGAAAATCGAGATTTTGTAATAAAACGCAAGAATTTGGACGAATATGACCGAGATAAAACATCGGCCGCCTTTTTCGTCCCATACAAGTTGTACTGGTTGTCTAAACTTCAAACGTGATTTCCCAACATTCATGTTTTTTGAGTTATTGCTCTTTATTATTAAACGTGCGATATATCGTTTTAAGATTATGTTGTTTTTTATATCCTTAAATGTAATTTATTATTTGTACTTTTTGGACTTACAGGTTGGTATGAGGCTGAACATTTATATTTAAAACAACCGATTCGACAAGAGTTTCAGGGTGATTGTTCCTTTGAAATTACAGTTATTATTTTGTTAGTGCAAATAAGTTAATAATTAAGACGAAAGTACTGATTTTTGACAGAAAGGATGAAACTGAAGAATGCACGTTCATGTTGAATGGTACGAAAGTTGAAATTGTGGATGAATTTAGATACTTAGGAAGTAAGTCCGGTCGATAGCTCAGGTGGTAGAGTGCTTGCATTCCATGCCGAAAGCTCGGGTTCGAATCCCACCGAGGGTGTCAGAAATGATTTCCCGTTTCGGTGTTTATTTCAAATCCCAAATAAAATGCCGGCAAGGTTTACTCAGCCTTCACAAGAAATGAGTACCAGCACTCTCGAGAGCTGGGAAACCTCCACTTCAACTGAAGTGGTTGGCGTAAGGCCGGCCCCCTTACCTGTAAAAATAAATAGGTTCAATTCGCCACATGCGACCCCTTCGGGGATAACGCGGCAAGAAGTTACACTATATGTGTAGCTTAGTTGCGTTTTTTTTTGCGTTTTTATGTTTGAGAAGAATGGAAAGATGACAAGAGAACGTGTGCAAGGGAAAGCAAGTGGTCGGTGCAATAGGAAGAATAGCAAAGAACAAGCGACTGACGATGGATCTGAGAATGGCGGTACACAATGGCATATTGTTACCGACTTTGATGTATGGAAGTGAAGCATGGACAGTGAATGATAGTGAAATGAGTAAAGTATGTACGGTGGAAATGAAGCATTTGAGAAGTATGACAAGAAAAACTTTGAGGGATAGAGTTAGGAATGAATGGGTAAAAAAAGAATGTAATTTGAAAGAGGATGTGAAAGTTAAAGTACAAAAGAATGTGATGAGATGGTTTGGGCATGTGGAAAGAATGAATGATGATAGACTGACAAAGTATGTATACAAAGAAAGTGTGAAAGGAAAAAGAGGGAAGGGACGACCGAGAAAAGTATGGAGTGATCAGATTGAGGAGATTGTGAAAGAATAGGATATACAAAGTGAACGTAACAGAAGAAAATGTATGAAAAAGGTGATGGATATGAAGGAATTGAAAGAGGTATGTCAGGATAGGAAAAAATGGAGGCAACTCTGCAGAGGCTCTGGCCACCCCTAGCGGAATGGCGACAGAGTTTCAGTTATAGTTTCAAATGCATGAATTTACACGAGATACTTGTGAAAATGCATCCAATATTTCTAGTTTTTTTTTCTTTTTCATAAAAAACAGATTTGCAAAGAGGAATGCAATTCACCTACCTATTTGCCTTACCATAAATAAGTATTAACATAATTAATTAATAATACACTATTACATACTTTTAATTAATAAGTACCCAATGTTATTAATTCATAATTAGCCAATGACATATGTTGAGCCAGGGTCGAAGTTATTATCGATAGGGCATGACGCAGGTGGGGTTCGAACCAGCGCTAGTGCCAAAAATGCAAAGTCGAACACCAACACCTTATCTTCTCGACCATCCCAGCAACTATTTTAAGTCTCTTTTTTTCACTGTTTATATAAATTTCAGTGCTGTTTGCTTTACTACGAGTATATGAAGAAACTGACAAACGCTTTCCATGTTCATCTTTTAGTTTGATCGGCGGCCATAACTCTATTCCGTGGACTTTTGCGGATGAAAAGGCAACACATGAAATTACCTGCGTCACGGCTGTATGCAAGCCACATACTCCATCGGCCCTTCTATTGCTCTTTTATGTAAAGGCGGCTCCCGTGAATGGTCATACATTCCGTCAAAGGGCTTATCCACCCCAGGCCGGTAAGCTGTATAGATAAATCATTTCTCAAAGATCTGCGGCTTTGCTTAGAGAACCAGGATATCCCTTAGCGTGGGGCTAAGGAAATCTTCTTCTTCTTTTAGTAACACGGCGATAATATCGATTTGTCTCCTCCATAACTTACAAAACATCCAACATCAAAAATTCAAATGATCATACATTATGCAAATCATCCCGATTTTCTCTGAAACAGGGGCGACATTGGAAAAAGAAAACCAATTTTTACAGAATAGGTCGTCAGTTTCCTACCAATCTATATGTAAGTCAAGGAACTAAAATCTATGATGTAAATATTAAATGTATTTTCACAAGCAGTTATGTATAAGTTCGCGTTTAAACATGCCGCATGTGAACTTACAACATAAAACCGCAATCTCCAATAAAAATAAGCATTGCAACTTTCGGAGACCTTCCCTAAAACAGCGGTGACATTAGCAATTTGAACCATGTTTTGATGTATGGGTGGTCATCTTCATCAACTGGGCAATGATGAATAAAATAATCGTTATTATTATACGCACGGCAGCCGCTGGTAAGTTTGTTAATGTGATTTATTGTTATTATTTATGTTGCTTTAATTTTTGTTATAAACTTTTTCATATTTAGGTTAGGTTAGGTTAGGTTCAACAATTTGAAGGGTGCCGTGTCTATAAGTTTGCATCTTTGCGAATAAAGTAAGTCAACTTCGCCGTGCACATAATGACTACCTAAAATAAAAGGAATGAAAAAGACACCAGCACCAACAACACCTTCTCTCAGGGTCAGTCTCCCCTCCACTGACCCACGCCCTGTATATCCATCCCATCCGGGGATGTGTCACAGGACTCGCATGCAAAAGTTATGTGAGATGCGAGTGGCAGAAGGCCCTCCCGTGAAGCTACACTTTCCCAAGTGTTTACACAAAGCAAAGGAGGCTCAGAAATCACTGAAAGATTATAGCCGTGAGAGTTGAAAAGATTCTGCCTCCTCACTTAATCCAGAGGAAAATAAAGGGATCCATGGTCACGGCCCAGCTTAAATGAAACCGACCTATGGAAAAACTCCCTTCGGAGGACGGAATAATCCTTCTTCACGGTTCAACTGGAGTGAACCGGTCAATTCACTCTTAGGTGAAAATTATAAGATTATGGCCAATAATCTTTATGCATTTGTGTGATCGTCTATTTAGTGGCTATGACCCCTCGATGTGCGATAGGTAGAAACAGAACGTTGTGTCATTTTTTGTTTTACTGTCTCAAAACCTACCTTTGTAGTGGACCCAAATTCTTTAATGATGGTGAGGATGAATACAGATGTGCCTAGCTTAATAATATTTTAATTAATTTAATTAACTAGCCCAAAGGTTACAATGCCGAATTATGCACGATTTTGCATTCGCGTAGTAGCGTGTTCGATTTTATTTCTGACAAAATTTCCGCGAGATTCGTTTATTTAAAATCTGACGCCAGTTAATGCAGATGAATTTATTTCAAAGACAAGTACAATAATAACAGCTCAATTAAACAGGAAATAATCAAACATCAATTGAATAATAGTTATTTGGTTAGTATTGTTTTAGCAAAATTAAAGAAAATATGGTTTGATCTTTTCTGCTTCTTTCTCTCTCCCTGCGCCGTAGTTCCAACCAGCGGTTGTAAACATTTCTCGCCCCAAGATCACTTACCTTTCGTGGATTCTCTTTGCTGTGGAAGAATTTCATTAGTGTGTTTTAGGAAGGGATTGATTTTAATAACTGGTACGACAAACCGGCCCAGTAGAAGATGACTCCCTTCACCCCAGCTTCCTTGTAAATGGGATTCCTCATTTGCTCATAAGCAAGAGAGACCCAAAATCGAAGAAAGCTCATCTTCCTCTTTCCTCCAAGAATTTAACAGGTTGGCCCCACGGCCTGGTCCTTTCAGACCACGGGAAGGATATTTTAGAAGGGACTGGCCCTAACCTTACTCCGCGTCATGAAATAACCGAACGCCAAAAACAATGAATGGAGACTTTTTAAAACTCGAACGCCATGTCGAGGCTCGCACTGTATTTTGGTGTCAGAATCCAGCAGGAACTAGGTGTTGTGATGTTGGAATGACGTCAGTTGACTCCAGCCCATAACAGAGGAACAATGGAAGCTATATCCAAGTCATGATACAAGTCTGGTAGTAACCTCGTCCCTCGTTCAGTGATGATGTTGAAGACGCAGATAACCATGGCCGAAGGAGAGGTCAAGCTATGAACCAAAGGAAACATAGGACGTGCTCCGGAGCATGGCTCCTTGTCAGTCAACATTGGATTTATAGTTTTGATGGAAAGTTTTGGAAGCCGAAAGCTTTCACTTCCAACACAATGCGAACTCCTTCATAGCAGCAAAGAACCGTTAGGTTCAGGTATTTCAGATATTAAGCAAACAGCGTTCAATTCTTTCTGACACAGGTGTTCTGTGAGAGAGAAGGTGTGTTTGTTAGTAACTGCAAGGCTGTGGAAAAAGACAACAATTTATAAGCATTTCAGGACATTTGCGCCCCTTGATTGAAAGCTATGTTGAATTCACCCCTTTTGACCTGAAAGACAAACATTTTATTTACAGTACAAAATGTAATTTTCAAGATCGGAGTACTCGGCGACAGCAGTCTCTCGGACTGAAACATAGGCAACAAATCATTTACAAAATGTGAAGATTGAATACATTTTAGAACGCAAGTTAATTAGATTAGTTTAGTGTGTTAGAAAATAATTTGAAATCTCTCATCCTTCTGCGAAGCAGCTCAGCAAACTATGTGTTTACGCGAATTAATGGATTTTATTATTTAATAATTAAATGCGCCTTCCCGTTCAGCAACCACTGGGTTAATTTTATTTAATCTAAAATTCAATCGAAAAGTTATTTTTACGTTCGAAAGTTTGAGAATCACTGCGATTTACGGAATTACTTATTTAGCATACTTTTAGTTTTAGACAGACACATGAAAAATACACTCCCGGAATATTATGTCGGCAGATATCTTATTATCATTAAAACCACGTAAATACTTATTCTCCCTTAAATTCCGAACGAATGATTCGCGGCGTCTTTATTAAGAGAAAAATCCTTTTAGTCTATTTAAATTTTCTTCCGAATTAAACCAGATTTTAATTTAAATATTTTGTTTCGAATTTGTTTAGCTCAGATTTAAGATACATATGGCCCGTCCTCCCCAATTGACTGTCTCGACCCGAATCCCATTCCTTTCCCCTGGTCCAGGACTCACTCCCAGTTTGACTTGCATTCCCCCACCAGGAGGTGCAATCAGGCCATAGGAAAAAATACGTATGGACAAGAAAAACTCTTCCTACGCAAATGTGATACGCCCACATACATAGGAGCTTCAATTATTTAATTTTATATTTGATGAAAAGCTTGGATCATCACAGAGTTTAGGGCTCAAGGATTTTAAATTTACAAACAAAAATGCAAAGTGATTCTGAGCGTCCTAACATATGATATAAAGCCTAAATTCGAGATGCTACTACTGAGACTGTTCGGGAGGTGCTCTCCTGACTAATTGGCCAACCACCATAGAGGTGGGAAAGAATAAAGAAAAGAAGAAAGAATGTCAAACCAGCACCAACAGAAGAAATGATTGTCATGTTCATATTTTAAGTCATTTTATTTACATTTGTGTACACAGTCGTATTTGCAAAACCGGGTTTCACAACACGTTAGGGACCTCGATCAATACCGGCATTTAAAAATGCGTAATACGCCCACGTTCTGGAGATAAGCTTTATTATAATAATGCGGAAACGGTTTACGCTTGTTTCAGATTTCCGCCCAAAATTCAGGTGGAGAACGGTGCGGGATTTTTATACTGTGGCTGTAAAGTTGAAAACGAATACCGGTATTGAATACCGTCTGTATAAAATTAGACAATCTTTTTATTATAAAATTGGATACTCTTAGGTATTACGTATTGTTATGATTTTAGAGGTCAAATAGTCTTCAAATTAAAAACTGGTCTTCTTTACATTAAAATTATTTTTACACTTTTACATTTCGCTCCCCCAGTTCTTGTTTATCGTATACGCCAATTTTGTCAAATATGACTTTTGCATGCAGTTGTCTTAAGAATCAAATTCTACACAATCTGAGCTAAGAAAAACCGTAAAACTCGATAATGTGAGAGTTTTATTTTTTAAATAAATTTCTTGTTTTCATAAGACACATTGGTCCAGTACACATGCAAACATTGCTCATGTGAATTTTTCTCAATGGCGTATACGATAAACAAAAACTAAGGCAGCGATTTATTTAGCAATTTACATTTATTTTACAGGTGGTTTGTGTTCACTGTCTTTCGTGTTTAAAAGTAGAGTGTTGTATGAAGACTGTCTGCCTGCAAGCTGTTCGCGCCCTTTTACACCTCAGCAATATAAATTACTAGAGGTGGATTTCGCTAAAATCTTCTCGAAACAGATAATGCAGTGGCTTCTTTCTAAAATTTCTTTACCCTAGGTACTTCTAATAATTAATCCTACCAATATACAACTCTCATCAGCTAGAAATGATATACCTACCTACCTAAATATTTATACGTATTTGCTATTTACATTTAATTTACTATTTACAGGTTATGACTCTGGATGAAATGAAAGAAGTATGCAAGGACAGGAAGAAGTGGCGGCTAATCTGCAATGTTGATTTCTAATGTTGGTGTATTCATTTGCTACATTTTTTGCATAGGAAATTTTTGACTTTTTTTTGTATACATTTCTTTGTAAGGTTTTGTTCTTTTTTATATTTAAATGTAATTTATTATTCATATTCCTTGACTTATAGGTTGGTATGATGCTGACCACCCATACTGTAAAAAATGGTTCACTTTGCCAATGTCACCCCTGTTTCAGGGAAGGTCGGCAAAAGTTGTGGGGCTTATGTTCATTTGAGGTTTGGATTTTATTTGTAAGTACACATTCAGCATTTGTAAGCGCGAACTACACTTGTTGGTTTGTGGGCATACATCTGAGAGCTTTAAATGAATATATCCTTGCAACTTAGATTATAGATTATAGATTATAGACATAACAGTATTATTACTTATTTTTCTGTTCATTTGAGATTGGATTTTTATATTGTAGGTCCACATGCGGCATGTGTTAGCGCGAAATTATACATATCTGCTTGTGGGAATGCATTTAATATAAATCTTAAATGATATATATCTTTGCAGCTTAGATTAGATTAGATTAGATTTCTTCTTTTTTAGTTAAAGCGCTATTTTATATACTTTATACACGTAAATGATGCGATTTACAATTTTTAGTAAGATTTTTGTAATTTTTGTTCCTTGACTTGATGAGGTATGAATTGTTTTATGTGGAAAATTCACATGCGGCGTGTGTAAAAGCAAGTTTATATATGTCTGTTTGTAGGAATACATTAAGCATGAATCAACGTAAATAAATTGCACGTTACATGTTATTGCTTGTAGTAGTTGTAAACAGATTTCCACACTTCAATAAAAAATATATTGATCATTTGTGTCGTTTGCCGTTTAATTTTTTATGTTTTTGTTTTTATCGTTGCAACAAAAAAAGTGTAAATTAAAGAATTCAAAATGGATCTGTAATAAATAAATGAGTTGTTAATGAGTTATTATAAGAACAAAATTATCAACGTTTAAATAAAGTTGTATCCAACGTCATCAGAAGGCGTGTCTCTTATAAGAAGTGTTATTATTTTTTTTAAATACAAACTTTATTTTGCTATATTCTACTTCTATTATTATTTTTTGAGTCGTTGCTAATATTTTTGGAGAACCTCTCTCTTCGTGTAACAATTAATTATTATAATCTCTTATAAGACACGTCTCTTGTAAAAGAAGTCAAGAACGAACCGAGTCGTTTTCGTCAAAACGTCAAGCAACCCGTTCATTTCTACAGTATGGTTTTTAAAAATCCGTTTTCAATTCTGTTCACAATAATTTAATACATTTGAAACGTTGGTATTCCCGTTTAGAAATTGAATACCAGATTTTTCAATGCCTAAAGCGTCGACCTACAAAAAATGTGATAATACACAGTATATAATGTATCTACGCGGGTATGTACAAAGCATGTAGGTCTTCTTATATTATGTATCCAATGGTGGAATAAAAAAGCAACAAGCAGAACCCCCTTTTAAGGAATTTAAATATTTTAGACATCCAACAGGGGCATGAATGATAGACTCGTGATTCGGTTTACCAAGCAAAGGGATAAAGGTTGAAAAATCTTATTTTTATCTTTTTCAATGATTTGCAAAGGTACTAAGTACATCTATAATCTAAGTTGCAAAGACATGTGAACATTTAAGATTCATATTAAGTTCATGTCCACAAACAGACTCGTGAAAGTTCGCGTTTACAAATGCTTCATGTGTACCTACAAATTATATCCAAACCTCAAATGAACATAAGCCCCGCAACTTTTGCTGACCTCCCCTGAAACAGCAGTGAACCATTTTTTACAGTATGAGTATTCAGCCTCATACCAACCTACAAGTCAATAAATTATTGTCATCAAGAAAGTATTGTACAATAATTCCAATGAAACAAGTTTCCTTGACTTAGAGGTTGATATGAGGCTGATTCCTTTGCTGTAAAATATTGGTTCACTTCTGCCAATATCACCCCGGTTTCAGGAAAGGTGTGTTCACTTATACTGTCTTATTTGTGTTCACTTATACTGTCTAAGAGTGTCGTATATAGACTGTCTCCCTGCAAGCTGTTCGCGGCCTTTTTATACTCCAGCAATAGTAGTTATTAGAAGCCAATTTTACTGGAACGTTCGAGAGAATGGTCTTGCAAAAGCTTCGAGTACTTACATAATGGTGATGATTGCTAGTTACTTTCTTATAATATCTCTTTACCCTAGAAACTTATAATAATTAATCCTATTTATATACTGCTCCCATCAACTCCCATCAACTTTTGGTTTTCTTATACCGGAAGTTCACATTTGTTACATAATGGTTGTTAAAATCCTTTTAGTGATATGATACAACAAATAATAACTGTTCATCGAAAATATTTTTCCATTTCAGTTAAACGTGTTATATATTTTTCTTAAAAACAGGAAAACGTGGAAGTCGTATTTTTCGAAGCTTCATAATAAATTTACAAAAACACGAAATTTTGACGTGTGTTAGTACGTTTATTTTTCATGAAAAAAATACATAATATATCGACTTGTCGGGGAAGAAGTGAATCCGTCAAAATGAATGTAAAATAATGAAAAACAGCCTTAAATATGGATTCTTTCTAGCGAATTGGCTGTTTCATGAATAAAATAAAATCATTCCTTGACTTATAGGTTGGTATGAGGCTGAGCACCCATCCTGTAAAAATATTGTTCACTTTGCCAATGTCACCCCTGTTTCAGGTAAGGTCGGCAAGAGTTGCAGGGCTTATGTTCATTTCAGATTGGGTTTTTATATTGTAGGTTCACATGCGGCATGTGTTGCCGCGAACTTATACATGCCTGATGTGATAATGCGTTAATATGAATCTTAAATGATATATATATCTTTGCAACTTAGATTTATATTTAGATCCAGCATTGAAAGATGTTGCGCCACATGGGCATGTGGAATCATTTGTTTCCGCAGGTGAGGAGAGCAGTCTTACTCTACACGCTTACAGTCTTACGTGTTCCGATCGACATCAAACTTTAAGTGATCTCTTTTGAAGGTATTTCACACGTTTTCTTAAAACTCAGTCTAAATCTGTTGATTGACTTAACCAGGCCTAGGAATAGGGAACAACTTTTTCCATGCATAAAATTATTCCTTGACTTATAGGTTGGTATGAGGCTGACCACCCATACTGTAAAAAATGGTTCACTTTGCCAATGTCACCCCTGTGTCAGGAAAGGTCGGCAAAAGTTGCAAGGGCTATGTTCATTTGAGGTTTGGATTTTATTTGTAAGTAGGTACACATTTGAGAACTTTAAATGAATATATCCTTGCAACTTAGATTATAGATTATAGAAATTGAACCCACTACCTTTCAATCGACCCCTGTACTATGGACCGTTCGATTTTCATACCAAGGTCATCTCTTACAATTGTGAATTTATTTCTCTTACACAATTATCGTAAGCTGATATATTTTGTCGGTGCATTTTTCACGGTGAACAACATTTCCAGGTAGCAGTATTTTATAATATTGTGAAAGTACCAAAGGCATTTTTCTTTCGCGATCCGGCTAGGCTGACAGTTGCACCACTACAATACCTCAAGTATCAAACTTAACATCCAAGCCCTGTCGTAGCGTTCACCGAAAAGGTAAGGAAACCAAAGCAGCACTTCTGTGAGCGTAAAGTTTGATACATTTTCTGTGTTTGCGTTGGAAAGTGATGCATTATACTTGGGGTAGTGATACCATCGTTTTCTGTATGCATGCCAAGCGCAGATACTCTCCCCCATTCACTCTGAATACAAGGAAATATTTATTCTAGAAAGATCCAAACACAATGTATTGAAGATAATGAAATAGGAAATAATATGATGAATTTTCTTTTTAATAGAATCATTCACTTTGCCTACGTCAACCCCGTTTCAACAAGGAAGGTCGGCATAAGTTTCAGGGCTTACGTTCATTTGAGGTTTTTGTAAATTCGTAACTATTTTTCAATAACAATTCCATTTTGTATATGAAAATACAAAAAAAAAGACTTCATTTTACCGTAGCATAAATTTGGTATGAACTAAAAACCTACAATCTATAGCCTCCATAATCTAAGTTGCGGAGATATATTAACATTCTAAAGTTATATTGAATGCGAGCACACAAACAGACTCATGAAAGTTTGCGCTTACAAATAATGCGTGTTGACTTATAAATTAAAATCCAAACTCAAATTAACATAAATCCTGCTACTTTTGCCGACATTCCCTGAAACAGGGGTGACAATGGCAAAGTGAAGCAGTTTTTACAGTATGGATGGTCAGCCTTATACCAACCTATAAGTCAAGGAACTCAAAGGCAAACCAAAAATCGGAAAATGTTTTTACGCTTCCTTGTAGAAATTGAACATTCTCGCAGTGCGTCCCAAGGTTCACCCTTTAATACTTCAGTCACACTTGTCTAACCACCCTCTGACAACAGCCACTTCCATCGACGTGGAAAAAATCATATAAATATTTACAAAGAAAAAATATACGTGAACAACTGCAAACAATGAAGATGGATGTTCTAAATTCCATGTTTTTTAATATTAGAATATCTTTTCATTTTTGCCATTGTCACACGTTTTTCAGGGAAGGGCGGCAAGTTTTGCAAGGTTTATTCCTTGACTAAAAGGTTGGTATGAGGATGACCACCCATGCTGTAAAAAATGGTTCACTTTGCCAATGTCACTTCTGTTTCAGAGAAGGACGGCAAGAGTTGCAGGGTGTATGAACCTTTGAGATTTGGGTTTTTATGTTGCATGTTCACATGCGGCATGTGCAAGCGCGAACTTGTACGTGTCTGCTTGTAAGAATGCATATAATGTGAATCTCCAATGTAACATATCTTTGCAACTTAAATTAGATTAGATAATAACTGCAAACAATGAACATGGATTTTCTAAATTCCATTTTTTTTTTAAATATAAGAATATGTAGATTTTGTAGGGTTTGTGTATTCACACAGTGAAAATTCATTTTTTTTAAATAAAGCTATTTTTTGTTTAACGTAATAAACTACGCCCTTTCAGACCCGGCCAAAAACCACTAGTATGATTATAAAAAAAATCTGGATCTTTGATTGTTATATTATTTTACATTTTTTAGAAAAAAAGTTTTTTTTAATTTTCCTTGGAAAATCATTTTTCCAGGACCATCACAATTGTGACGGTTGGGTTTCAACCCATACAAAACATGTTTGTATGGAATGAGCATAAGCTCAAGAAAAATGCAAGTAAAATACTCTGGTTGAATTTTAAAAAACCCTACTTAAATAGTAACAAATAAAACAACACAATTAGATTTATCAAATTTAATCTTGACAAAGTTAATTAACATTATATCTTATTATGAAAAGCAAAAAAACAATTTGAATCTTTATTCAGACATAAATAGACATTACACTTGCTGCATCTCGCCCTTCATCGACTCTTGCAGCCTTCAAATTGACAAGCTCTTGAAGCTTTAAGATCGTCTATGGTAGGCCAGTGGTTATGGCCATTATATCTGGCATCAAGTGTTGGTTTCGAAGCTGGCTTGTATATTGAAGTCGATGGCATTTCAAAATCGTCGCAACTTTTTTTCCTTTTCGGCCCTCCGATCAAATACTCGGAGATAGATAGGCGAAAGTTGAGAAGGTCAAGTATTTTTGACCTTTCAATTTTTGCTTTTTTACATGCATCTCGGTACTCAAACCAAGAGTTAACAATTTCCAGGTCAAAAAAGTGAAGAATCAGTTTCAGTGTCCACTTTTTAGTTTTTAACCACGTCCTATTGGCTTCCACCATCTGATCACAGAGGTCCACTCCACCCATCTGCTGGTTATACTCTTTAATGAAAAATGGTCACACAACATTGACATACATTTTTCCTTCTTTTCCCACCTTACCACCAACACTTACAGTATCATCAATGTAGTGCCGTAATGAAGGTGAAGTTGAAGAACGAAAGGGTGTCGCTCGCCAGATCATACGTCTAGCAGAGGTCCCTGATGTAGATGGTGGAGTATGGAGTGCTTCATCAGAATTTGTTGTGTCATTGTTCTCCTCAGAGTCGGAACTACTTGATTCTAATGGTTCTGTTAAATGTTCCTCGTCAGGTTTCCATTCATCCTCGAAATCACTTCCTCCTTCGATGTCTGAATTTTCTAAGCATTCCAGCATAGCCTCTTCATCATTCCAAAGATTCCTTCTGCTTGTCATTCTGGAGATCAGTAAATAATTGTATATTTCAAAACTCTAGCTGTCATGTCATATTAACATGAAAAGTGAGGTTAGAGACCTGACAGTCACAATTGTGATGGTCAACTTTGATACGAAATTTAACAATCAAATTAAAAAAAAATATATCATGCAATATTTTAAAAGCAATAAGAATGTATTAAAATGAGGAAATAACTTACCTTTTATGCATAAATATTACACAAACTGAAGATAATCCACGAGTTCGATTCACCGATGTCGGGCTAGAAGAACGCATAATTTAAATGAGTGTGGTGGTGCGCAAAAATAATATTCCCGAAAATAATAGTGCTACGTACCTTTTAGACAACCGTCACAATTGTATGTGGCCGGGCTAAACGTTGTAAATATATTTGAACACTAAAATATTTGGAAGCAAACTACCGTCACAATTGTGACTGCCTGGTCTGAAAGGGTTTTAAACAAAAAATAGCTTTATTTTTATAAGAATATGTTTTCATTTTTGCCATTGTCACACGTTTTTCAGGGAAGGATGGCAAGTTTTGCAAGGTTTATTCCTTGACTTATAGGTTGGTATGAGGATGACCACCCGTACTGTAAAAAATGTTTCACTTTGCCAATGTCACCCCTGTTTCAGGAAAGGTCGGCAGAAGTTGTAGGGCTTATAATCATTTGAGGCTTGGATTTTATTTGTAAGTACACATTCAGCATTTAAAAGCGCGAACTACACGTGTCTGTTTGTGGGCATGCATTTGAAATGAGCTTTAAATGTTAATACATCTTTGCATTTTAGATTATAGTAGACTATTCGAAACATCTTACTTTAATATTTCTTTAATGTATATTTTGATATTTTTTCTAAAGCTGATGGCTATGTTCAGGGGATGAACGAGGGTGTCGGGAAACGGTCCATACACGAGGGGTAGCTACTCAGCTAGCTACCTACCCTCGTGAAAGGGGGGCCGAAAAAGCCGCATTGCGTGGTAGGCATGGTGGATACAGAGTACACATACTCTACTAAAAGGGAAACAGGTTTAAAAACTGGCAGCTACAAGTACTGCGTTTACTTTTACTATTGTCCGATAAAAAAATGTTGGTATTTTTTTTTTAATATTTAGTGTTATACATATTAATAATCAATAGAAGGATCATATCTGATGACGGTTCGTTCACGCTTACACATGCTGCATGTGAACTAAAAAAAAAACAAAGCTCTCATGAGCATAAACCTTTTAAAACCTGATGCATTTTCTTAAAGCCGGGGTCGCCTAGGCAAAATTGAACCAGCTTGAACAACATGGAAGTCATCCTCATACCAAATTATTAGTCAAAAAACCTTAATCTAATCTAATCTAAGTTGCAACGATATGTTACATTGGAGATTCACATTATTTCACTTGCACATGCCGCATGTGAACCTACAACATAAAAACTCAAATCTCAAATGAACATACACTCCGCAACTCTTGCCGTCCTTCCCGGAATCAAGGGTGACATTGGCAAAGTGAACCATTTTTACAGCATGGGTGGTCAGCCGCATACCAACCTATAAGTCAAGGAACAAGGAACCATACTATCAAATTAAAGAACATCTTCTTTTTCTTCTGCTTTTGGTGCTACTTTTATCGAAGATCGGTGATCATCATCGCTGTTTTGACCTTAGATGCTGCGGCTGGAAACAGCGACTTGGTGTTTTTGTTGAGCTTTCTGTGTAAACAGCTTCTTGTGTAAAGTTATATGCTTGAAATCAAATAGTTCCCGTTGTTGTAAGTCACGGTTCAGATAATGATGATTGTGGAATAACAAGATTTGGACGGTTTCCTCAGTTTGAATCTCCGTCATCTTCCTTGCTCCACTCCACACTTGTTTCTTAAACTTCGCCAACGCCCCGGGCTGTTTCAGGCAATAGTTTGGGGAACAATGTTGCATCTCGCTGGGTTTATTTTGTACAAAGCTTTCAGTGTAATAATATCACTTAGTAGGGAAACCTAAAGCAGATGGGGCTTATTGAGGCGATTTCTGTTGGAACAGATACAAGCGATTGTGATTATCTGTAATCTATGCATGTTGTTATCTTAAACGTAATTTCAAAGATATACGATATTTGAGGTTAACTTTACATTACCAAGTAAGTGTATGTTTGCACTTACACGCACTGCATATGTACAAAAATAGATAATTAAAACTGCAGTGATTATTTATTCTTAAGGAGTACAACTAAAAACGCAACAAAGCTACACATATAGTGTATCTTTTTGCCGCGTTATGACGAGTTGAACCTTTTTATTTTTACAGGTAAGGGGGCCGGCCTTACGCCAACCACTTCGGTGAAGTGGGTGGGTTCCTCAGCTCCCGAGGTGGCTGGTACTTATTTCTTGTGAAGGCTGAGTAAACCTTGCCGGTTTTTTTTATTTAGAGTTTGAAATCAACACCGAAAAGGGAAATCATTTCTGACACCCTCGGCGGGATTCGAACCCGAGCTCACGGCATAGAATGCAAGCACTCTACCAACTGAGCTATCGACCGGACTACGATCAACAAAATATTGCTAACAATCCTACAACTACTTAAAATTCTACACTTGCTTTAAATGAAACGATACTTCTAAACTTATAAGTAGGTATGTGGGGGAGACAATGTAAAAAATGATTCCCTTTGCCAATGTTTCACGGAAGGTCGGTAAAACGTTGCCGGTCTTATATTCATTTCAAATTTGGCGGTTTGTATTGCAAGTTCACATGCGGCATTTGTAAGCGCCAAATTATTATGAGAAAGCATTTGAAAGTATACACCTTAAATGTTATATATATTTGCAACTTTTGTTTTAGTAAAACGTACTTACTTACTTAGTCAGCCACTTGTTGTCCACTGCTGGACATAGGCCTCCCCCATATCTCTCCAGGCATCTCTGTCCTGAGCTCTCTGCATCCAGTCACCAGCAACTCTTTTAATATCATCTGACCATCGTGTAAGAGGTCTTCCTCTAGTTCTTTTGTCTTCACGAGGTCTCCATTCTACCAGTCTTTTCGTCCATCTTTGCTCGCTCAATCTGGTTACATGCCCTGCCTACGACCGCTTCTGCTTTGCCACTCTTTTGACTATGTCAATAACTCCCGATCTTCTACGTATTTCGACATTTCGTATCCGATCTGAATGTCTTATGTGTAGCATAGCTCTTTCGGGTTTTTGTTGTGCTTACACTATGACATATAACTAAGAGTATAAAGACGATTTAGTTTCGATACTTTTTCTAAAACAATTGAATTAACAAGTAAATAATTCTTCCCATTTGTTGATGTTTTCCAGCTTTATTCTATCATGTATGTACATATATTATAAGTGATTCTACGCCTTTTCTTTATCGTGTGTTCTAAAATAACATTTTTCCTTATAGCACCAAAAGTTGCAATGTAGGATTATTTTCTAAAATGAGATAAAAGCATTAAAAAAAATAAAAAATTCAACCTTAGTGTTTAATATACATTAATATTTTTTTTTTTAAAAGCTCTAGATTGCTAGCTTTGGTTTTCTGCGATTTATTTTAAGACAGTGGGCGGGATGATTTTCGCTCAAAGATTAATGGTGGATGGCTTGTGCAAAATAATACTCGGGAAGTACACAAAGTCAAACCTCAGCCCACAAGGGCTTTGATTCACAAACTGTCCTGTTTACGCGCAAAATGTACGGTAGTGAAATGGCATGCCCGTATTCATGAAAACAATTTAATTTTTAAATTTCACACGAAAATAAAATAAAACAAAACATAAATCTTTAGTATGAAAAGCAAAGAAATTAACGTATTCCTAGACCCACGATCTTCTTCTTCTTCTTCGTGTCAGCTTCACACCGTATTGGCCCAATAACGAGCAACGTCTACAGCTCTTTGGTTTCCCGCAAAGAGATCATCCATGGAGCAGCTTGTCAGACATCAGGGACAACACCGCGGGTGCTCCCTTGACCCACGATTAGGGATTGCAATTGCTGGATCCCTCATCCAGCAATCCAGCTGGATCCAGCGCATTTTTCGGCCTGCTGGATCCAGCACCAGATGCTGGATCCAGCATTGCGGATCCGCAAGAATAAAACTTTCCAAATAATGTTGCAAAGTCTGGCTTGCCAGAATTGGCGCTTTGCTAGATGCTCTTACAGCTCGGCGGGAGCAATATTGCCGCTCTATTATGATGACGAAGACACGGACACTACGGACAACAATGAAGGCTTAGAAGTAGTAATTAAACAATCACCATTTGAACATGAAGTAATTCAGCGATACAGTGAACTTCTTAATAAAATGCAAAAAGTTGTTGAGACTTTTAAAAGATCACCTACCAAAGATGAGATGTTTTTGCAAAAATACATAAAGGAAGCAAAGGGCAAAGAATTGAATTTGATTCTTGACTGCTGCACTAGGTGGAACAGTTTGTCCAGCATGCTGGAACGTTTATGCTAAAAGTTGAAAAGTTTGCATCGATGAAGCATTCATAGACACCTCACAAACTATATTCTCAGCGGACGAGTGGTCACTAATCAGTGAGTTGATTGCCAGGACACCAGTCTTCAACCGGTTAAACTGGCCGTTGAAGTTCTCTGAAGAAGAAAGCCGAGTTGGATAACTGCTGACACAACCCTAAAATTTGTCTTAGACAAACTAAAAAGCCAGGACACAATCTTGAGTGCAGATCTTTCTGAGGCACTCCACAACAGAATCGAAAAACGGCGTCTTACCGATGTCACAGGCATGCAGAAAATTTATGTACAGAACCCGAAGAAGTATGACGAAGAAATTTCCCATTACCAAAAAAATATGCAATGCGTCAGGAGATGAAAATATGCTGAATCGTGTAAACACATATTTAGTGGAACCATCAACAGTGCAAGAGCAAAAAGATATAATAGAAGTAGAAAACTATAGACAGGATAAACCGGATTCACTGAATTTGAATTGAAGCAAGAACTGGAGATTAAGCTAAAATGTGAGAAAGAAAACTTCATGAAAACGAAAGAAACGATAACTCAGAAGGATCATGATACGATATTAAAAAAGGAAATGAGTGTTTATGAAAGTGAGGGAGTAGAAGTTGAATACCTAACTTTAATTTACGATTATCAACGTTATATTACGATTATCAGAAACTAACCAACAAGCGTAGAGGCAGAAAGGGCCTTTTCTGCAGCAGGATATAATATATGCAGTTCATTAAGAAGCCGGCTAGGAGACAACACCATTAATACAATTTGTTTCTTGAGATTTCCAGAAAAAAAGATACATTTTGTCTTAAGAAAAAATTCTTCTTTTTGTTATAACTTTTACTCTGTCTGTCTACTCTACCTCTAAAAAGTGAGAGTTTGTGTTAAAATTTTGATTATTGTGATTTGTTATTTTTTTAAATGTTTAATTTACACGTTTCTTAAGTATTTAAAAAAAAGAAGAGTTACATTTCTTCGAAAATCTATAAATTGCTGGATCCGCGCTGGATCCAGCTGGAATTGTGTTGGTCCAGCAAAAATCCAGCTGGATTGAAAATGCTGCTGGATTGCAATCCCTACCCACGATTAACATGCTGGTGTTCTTATCAAATTTCCTATTAGCGAATTCCTTGATTTATAGGTTGGTAGGAGGCTGACAAAATTAGAAGAAAAAAACGTCTTTTTTTTTTAAAAAATTTGTAGTGTCATTTTTTAAGTTTCATTGATTATAGAGGCATTAACTTTGTAATCGTTCATCTTAAGAGATAAAAAGAAAAACCACTTTGTTTTCGATTACTATGAGTATTTTATTTTATTTAATACCACAACCGGATTCGCAAACATCCGTATTATTATCAATTAATTTAATAAAAATATCCGTCCATAAATTAATTTATCCACCTGATGATATTCCTTGACTTATAGGTTGGTATGAGGCTGACCACCCATACTGTAAAAATGGTTCACTTTGCCAATGTCATCCCTGTTTTAGGGAAGGTCGGCAAAAGTTGCGGGGCTTATGTTCATTTGAGGTTTGGATTTATTTGTAAGTACACAATCAGCATTTGTAAGCGCGAACTACACGTGTTTGTTTGTGGGCATACATCTGAGAGCTTTGAATGAATATATCCTTGCAACTTAGATTATAGATTATAGATAATGCGAACAGATGTTTGCGAAACCGGTTGTGGTATTAAATTAAATAAAATACTCATAGTAATCGAAAACAAAGTGGTTTTTCTTTTTATCTCATTTTTTAAGTTTTATAAAAAAAAAAAATTTTAGATAAAAAATCAATAAATACGCGTGATTTTTTCATTAATGTCACTTTTTTATTAAGGCCATAAAGTATAAGAAACATATTTTTAAAAACAACGGACATTTTCGTGTGTGAGTGGTCCGTCGATTTGACGGAGTAGAAGGAAAGGCGCCACCCGGTAGACCACCCCCTTATGCAAACGAAGCCAATGCAACTCCATCAACAGCGGAGTGATATAAAAGAATTTTGACATCCCGAAGATCAGTCATTAAAACAGACCAAAACTTCTTGAGTTATTTTTTTATATTGCGTAGATTGTAGAACAATACTCAATTAAGCGCGTCAGATGCTCTGAGGTCAACATTTGGATTATACTGGTCGATCATAAAGGTTTATTTGACCTACCAGAAAATAAGTTAATGTTCATTCTCAATAACGATGTCTGAGCTTATTGAAGGACTTGAAGATTCATTCATCACAAAATCAATCACATTAAGTTATTTCTATGATAAACTAACTTATACCTACAATAACATCATTTGACTCAATCTGTCTTATTCACAATTTTTTTCAACCAAAACTCAGGCTTTAATTTATTTACGTACGAAAAAACCCCCCTTAAAGCCAGATTACAAATTAATATCTTCTTGTGAACACGGGGTAAGTATTATATTTTTTCTCTTTCATAGCCTTTGATCATTCACTTCTGTAAGAAGATTTCATCTTATTATCTCTGATTGCGTCATTTTAACTGATAAGTATGTTGATGTTTTCATGTTCACTTTTTCTGTAACTCTGACGCCATTAGGGGTGACTAGAGGCTTTCCAATGTCATGCCTTTTTCAGGGAAGGTCAGAAAAAGTTGCATGGCTTATGTTTATTTGAGGTTTGGATTTTAATTTGTAAGTGCACATGCAGCATTTGTAAGCGTGAGCTAACACGTGTCTGTTTATAGGCATGCACTTAGTATGAATCATAAATGTTAACATATCTATGCGACTTTATGGATAGGTAGATTGTAGATTTATTGGATATTTTTTCTTTAAGCGCCGTACTGTGTAAAAATCACTTCAAGAGCGCTTTTCATGATTAATTGATACATAAGTATATTGATGTTTTTTTTTGTTTACTCTATCGTATTCCGCAAGGGACGGGTTGCAGTTTAATCAGAGATATCTCCTGCTGGTATAATCAAATTTGAATTTTACAAAAGTCGAGTGAAACAACTCGCGTTGCGAACGTTTTGAGGTACGAGTGAATTGTAATAATAACTTAAATGTGGGTTTTATATGTATTTAACGTAATGTAATACTAAGGCCATTTTCTCCCGCAGAGTTGAAATAGTCAAAGGCCTAGGTCAAAGAGATTACTTGGGCTCGAGTTGCAAGTTTGGTCGGCTCTTATTGGATTATGATCCTGTGCTGTGTGTAGCAATAATGGTAATCCGGCAATAGTTGTCTGGAAATTATTGCCGTAATAGTTGTTAATGACTTTGCCGACAGAACACTATATCAAATTTCAATTACATTCGGGGTACTCAATGCTCAAATAAATTTCAGGATGATTTAATTGGTGAGCGCTGTTTTTGTGTCTATCACACCTCAAACAAAAACTAACTAGAATGAAACATGTAAAAATTTGAATTTGAATTAAAAAAAAAAACAAATTAACGCAGAAAAGGGGGTTGAAAGGAAGGCAGAAAAGAAAAGGAGACGGAATTGCAAGCCGTCGTGTTAAAATTATCAAATTGTAAATAATAATTATATGTGTGTGTGTTCGTAACAAATTATTAATTCAAATAAAGGAGAAGTAATATGTATAAAGTGTTTGTGTCATTTAATGAAGTGGTGGAATTAAAAAGCGTATGATCCCGTGTGAGGAATCATTTTCTCCTGGATAAGGACTGTCATAAGATAAAACTAACTACATATATATTATATAAAATAACCTTTACACACTCGATAAGGTATGACACATTCTATAGATATCAGAGGAAAAACCTTGGAATAGAGGAAACAAAAGGCTACCCAAGAACTTCATATTCCATCCACTTGGAAGTACGCATGTCTTTATTTGGATGTGAATGGGATAAGAACGTTTAATTTAAGTGCATTCTGATCATAAATTAATGATAAAAAATTGAAATATTATTCTGAATGTGTACAATAAATGCATATGTAACATTTTGTTGCCTTTCTACAGTCCTCATCTTTGCTGGATGTGAATTAAACAACAAAAACCGATTCTGCAAATCAACATTAATGAGAATCTCATTTTCCTTGTGAGACGCAGATAGTAGCATCTTTTTCACATATATTTTTATCCCAGTTCCTTATTCTAGTTTTCTGCTTTCTGTCAAAACACTTACATTGAAAGAAATACATTTTAAGATACAATTTTGTTAATGTTTTCAAGCTGCACTATATGGCAAAATTCGCCATTTTTTTTTTCAAAAAAATATTTGAAAAAATAATACCTAGTTATTTCTTTGATGTATAAAGGAAAAGGAATCTGGATACTGAAAAAAATGTCCATTTTCGAGTAAATGCGTCGGTGTTATGGCCGAGGGGGCCAAGTGGGCTGATCTTTCTAGCGTATTTGGAATAGAATAACGTTGGTTCGATCCCCGCTTAAGTCATTTTCCTATAACTTTGACCCTGGCTCAACAGATGTAATTGGGTAATTATTAATTAATAACTCATAAAAATAAACAATAATTAATTATTAACTGATGATATTAATACCTGTTTCTGATCAGGCAAAATAGGTATGTGAATTGTATTCCTCTTCACAAATCTACTTTTATTAAAAAAATATATATATTTGTAGACGAAATAAGACAAGACGAAATATTTTCTTGATATTCTTATCCACATGAATCTGCGACGTATTTGGCCTGGAGGTTTCAAAGACATCACAAATTCATTAAATAGCCGGAAAAGCGAACCTAGGATCCTTTGACTTCATACAACAAAGAAAATTTGGCCCCCTTTTGAATGGCCGGATAAAAAGTGCACACATATTTTTTGAGACTCGTTAGTTTTCCGCCCTGTCTAACTGACATATGTACGATATAAACTGACTCGTGTCGGATCTGTTATTTCAGGGATGTGAGTCGAGAAAATGCTCCCTTCAAACTCACATGTCTTATCGTGTGCAAAAATTCTTCCATATGTGCAGATCAAACCAGCTAAAGAAACTGCAAAGACTTAAGCCACTTCAGAGAGAATGGGGTGCCAGTTGGGAGCATATCTAATATAATATAATCTAATTATTTACAAATTCAAATGGATAACACATAGTTGTAATTCACTTATTTATTTCTTTTTTTGTGGTCGAACATTTTCGCCTAATGAGGCATCTTCAGGAGCAGAATGATTACAAATATATTTTTATAAAATAATTTTCCAAACATTTTTTTTCAAAACAGAAACAAAATTCATAGACAAAATTTAACAGAAAAATAATAATAATTTATGCTCCTGAAGATGTCTCATTAGGCGAAAATGTTCGAGCATAAAAAAAGAAATAAATAAGTGAATTATAACTCTATTTTATCCATTTGAGTTTTCGGCATGGAATGCAAGCACCCTACCAACTAAGCTATCCATCGGACCGTTTTGTTTAATAAATTATCCATAAGTTTTTATTCATAAATTCCTTGACTTATAAGTTGGTGTGAGGCTGACCACACATACTGTAAAAAATGGTTCACTTTTCCAATGTCACCCCTGTTTTAGGGAAGGTCGGCAAGAGTTGCAGGGCTTATATTCATTTGAGATTGGGTTTTTATATTGTAGGTCGACATGCGGCATGTGTGAGCGCGAAATTATGCGTGTCTGCTTGTGGGAATGCATTTAATACATTGATTTAAATAAAATATTATTTATATCGATGATTTAATATGAACCTCAAATGATACATATCTTTGCAACTTAGATTTAGATAAGCATGAGAGGCTAGGGGTAGGTATGATTGGCGCTAAAGAGAGTCAGCCGTGAGCGGTTGTTTAAAATCCCTCCGGGGAACATAAAGTTCGTTACAATTAGTAACATGATTCCGCCCAGACGCAAATAAATCTAATTTTCACCCTTCGGTGGAGAAAAGCAACCCTCAGCTCAGTCAAAGTGAGAATATAATATAGAAAACTAAAAGTAATATAATTTTTTCGAATAATGCCAAAAATCATACCATAAACGGGGCTATTCTTAGACATTTTAGTCGTCGGTTAAGCCCACGCTTTGACAAACTAATGATGTATTTTTATGAAAACCTGTCAATCCAAGATGGCCGCAAGCGAACAGCTGATTTGTTTTCATAGAAATATTACAAAATTCGGTAGGTAAGAATGACCGTGCTGATGAAACTTCAGCGCAGGCATCATTAGTTTGTCAAAACGTGGGCTGAACCGACGACTAAAATGTCTAAGAATAGCCCGGAAAGACTTTAAGCCATAATCATAGCCTCAACCATAGCCACAACCATAAAGATTAGACAAATGCGTATAGGAAAACTCTTAGGAAGACGATCAACAGGCTGCTCAAGAACATAATACTTTCAGAAATCAAAGCGGATTATGGTCGGTATGAGGCTGATCACTCAAACTGTAAAATAATCGTTCACCTTGCCAATGTTACAGCTGTTTCAGACAAGGTCGATTTGTAGCGCTTTTGCATTTGAGTTTTTATTTTTTTGATTAATCCACCATTTGATTCAAAGATTACTTTTCAATAAAATTGTCTTCAGAATCATATTCTACACAATCTGAGCTAAGAAAAAAATATAAAACGTGATAATGTGAGAGTTGTTTCAAATGTTTTAAAATAAATTTCCAGTTTTCATACAACACACTGGTCCAGTACACTTACAAACATTGCTCATGCGAAATTTTGTCTGATAGACATAAAACAAACAAGCAATGAGGGAACGTTATTTTAAAGTATACAAATAATCCAACAAAAGATCTCTCCTTTATAGTGAATAAAATAGTATTTTATGTTTCTTACTTTATACTTTGACTTTTAGGTTGGAACGAGGCTGACCACCCATACTGTAAAGAATGGTTCACTTTACCAATGTCACCCCTGTGTCAGGGAAAGTAAAAAGTATTTGAGTTTATGTTCATTTGCGGTTTGGATTTTATTTGTAAGTACACATTCAACATTTGTTGATCGGTCCGTAGTCTAGTGGTAAAAAAGGTAAGTGGAAGGTTGTGGGTTTGAATCCCGGCGGGGCACAAAAAATATACCATTTATATCTTGAAATTTGCTCGTCGCTGGGTTGAAAAATTCATATACCTTTACCAAAGACCGGTCATCAAAAGGTCCATCCACCCTTACAGCAACTGGGTCTTGTTTGAGAATTGGCGCTTTCTACAGCGATGACCAAGCTTGCAAAGGGTTATTGAGGTGTGATACACACAAAAGCAGTGCTCACCAAATAAATCATGCTAATATTATTATCATTATTATTGTAAGCGCGAGCTTTCACGTGTTTGTATCATGCATTTGATATGAGCTTTGAATGTTAATATATCTTCGCAACTTAGATTATAGATTATATTTAAGTGTTTTTGGGTTCGGAAAGTCTCTAAATTAAAACATACCGGTCTTCTTTCTGGATATTTATTTTACAAATTTACATTTATTTTTAACACTTTTAGCAACTCAAATTTATTTTCACAGTTTAGCACATCACACACTCTTCAATCAAAGGTGACTATCGATCTGGCCTGCTGTATCCAATTTTGCTCCTTATATACTGTAGTGACTCCTTGACTGATAGGTTGGTATGCGGCTGACCACCCATACTGTAAAAAATTGTTCACTTTGCCAATGTCACCCCTGCTTCAGGGAAGGTCGGCAAGAGTTGCAGGGCTTATGTTCATTTGAGATTGGGTTTTTTATATTGTAGGTCCACATGTGGCATGTGTAAGCGCGAAATTATGCTTGTCTGCTTGTGGGAATGCATTTAATATGAATCTCAAATGATACATATCTTTGCAGCTTAGATTTAGATGTAGCCAGAAGTCTCTAGGGGCTAATTTACTAGCAAACTCTCGAACGTTATACCAGCTTCAAGAGTACAAAAGTATTATTTAATTTCTAGATTTCTTAAGCCTATAATTATTGCTACCTACGGTGAACACCTATATTTATCTACTTTTGACATAATACTATAATAATTATTACTACCTACAATGTACACCTATATTAATCTACTATTTACTTAAAAATATTATAGAATTTACGCTAGAATTGAAATTTCTGGAAAAATATGTTCCCTACGTCAGTTGCGGTTACCATTGCAGTATTGAACGTTGGCTTTCAATACTCTGTTGCTTTATTCCCAGACAGGGAGGGCTGATCGAGACAAAGTTGAACAATTAGTATGGGGACGGGCGAAAAATGTCCACTGATTTCCATAGAGCGACTCCCATTCCAGTTGGAATAGATGTGAGAATTTTTTTAAAAGGAAAACCCGCAAAAATCTATAATCTATAATCTAGGGTGGAATGATATATCTCCACATTAAAGGTAAAACTGAAGGAGTGCTGATTCATTGATATAAAAAATCATAGTTGAAACATTGTGCTTCTCATCGGAAGTGAATATTTAATAAAGAAGTACCTACTCATGAAAAACTTCATTTATATACAATAGGAAAAAGATGCATTTATCTAAGAAACCCTTATCTTTATTTGTCACTTACTCAGTTTATCGTGTAAGGTATCAATATTAATAATGCTTCACTTTGCCAATATCACCCTTATTTCAGGGGGAAAACGTAACTAAGCTACACATATGGTGTAACTTCTTGCCTGCGTTATCCCCGAAGGGGTCGCATGTGGCGATTCGGGACCTATTTATTTTTACAGGTGTAAAACGGGCCTGTTCACTGTTAAGTACACTTTTATTCGTTTGATCTTCACATCGCCTCCCAGCTTGCATTCTTTTTAAACTCATTAATTCCTGACTCTATTTTTCAAAGTTTCCTCTGTCTTGCTTCTCAATTTGTTCCCTCATTCCCCCACTTCAACTGAAGTGGTTGATGTAAGGCCGGCCCCTTTACCTGTAAAAATAAATAGGTCACGAATCGCCATGTGCAATCCCTTCGGGGACAACGCAGGCAAGAAGTTACACTATATGTGTAGCTTAGTTGCAAAAAAAAGTCACCTAAAAGTCAAGGAATACAAATGAGTCGTATAAATGCAAACGTCGTCGAAATCGAAATCATACTTTTTCAATTAAAATTACGAAGGATTATGTGAGGTTTTCATCAAATTGCACACAGCAAATGATTTGTTACACTGCGCAGAATCAAATTCAATAATTATCTCAAAAATCATAAAATTTGGAGATGACGGCGTTTGCAGTTATACGACTCAAAAAATCAACAATGTTCCAATCCCAAATGTTAATACACATATTTGTACAACTTGGGTTAAAGGTTATACATAGATTATAGACCTCGATTTTAGATGGCAAAAATACGTTTAAAATCAATGTAGAATGTATGAGTGGTTAGCCTCGTAGCGACCTATTAGTTCAAGGAGCGGAGCAATATTGCTTTCTTCGGTTATTTCCAATCGAATATCGTTCATACAATGAAATGTTATGTGCTCTAGTATTATTTAATCGCGCCCTCAAGTAGCTCGGCCGCGTGCTCAAGACCATAAATCCGGCTCTCTCCTATAAAAACCCATAAACACTCCTCATGATCCCAATGCCATTACATATTTCTCCGATACAAAAGTGCTTCGGCATTAAAATGGATTTTTTTAGCAGTTTTATGTAGAAAAAATCACTTCAGAGTTGAAAAACAAAAAATAAACAAACGTTTAGATGTAAACTTCATTTTTGAAATGATCTACCAGTATCTGTGTCCCTTCCCAATTTTATCCGGTTTTATTCAAAACCATCATCGATCGCCACTTCCTTGCAGCGCCTCACGACAGAAGCAACAACTCAAGCAACACCTCTGCGGCACCCTTCCAGGGTGACATAGACCCCCAAGACATTCAAGAATTGGGGAGACTTTCACACAGGATTCCTTAAAAAATAAAAAAATATTGAAAAAAGATATAAATCGATATTACATGCCCACAAACGTACTTATAAACGCTGCATCCTGCATGTGTACTTAGTAAAAAGTAAAATACAAACCTCAAAGGAACATACACCCTGCAACTTTTGCCGACGTTTCCTGAATGAGGTGTGACATTGGCAAAGTGAACCATTTTTTTAAAGTATAAGTGGTCAGCCTCATACCAACCTATAAGTCAAGAAAGAATACTCTAATCATCTTAATCAACAAAATGAATACCTACTTAACAAGTTTTTTTATGCAGTCGCATCAATTATTTCTTAAGGGATATCATCCCTGCGTCAGGGAAGGTCGGCAAAATTTGTAGGGCTTATGTTCATTTGAGGTTTGGATTTTATTTGTAAGCACACATTCAGCATTTGTAAGCGCGAACTACACGTGTTTGTTTGTGGTCATGCATTTGAGAACTTTAAATGAATATATCCTTGCAACTTATGTAGATTATAGGTTATAGCATAGAAACAGAAAAAGAAGAAAAACCGCAGCATGAAAAGTTGGTGTTTTTATTTATTTGAAACTGTAATTTTTTTATCAACGCGTTTTATAAAATATATCCCTTTTGGTAATGGATTCGCGGCTGCCTGTTGGGTTTCGACGGCCACTCGAAGGGAAAGTATATATTTGTACTACACTTCGAGGATTGATTCAATTTCGAAATTCTGTCGCTTCGGGTGCCGTGCGTTTACAAAAAGCCACAATACACGGCAGTAATGTTATTAAAAATACTCTATTCGGGAACCACCGCGACCTCAGTACTACTCCAAGTATAAAGAAAGCATTGAGTAAGCTCCCCTGAATCGAGTAACTAGAAAATATTTTTAAAAAACTCATTCACTCACTAGGATAACTGTTGTACCTTCCATACATTTTAACATTTACGTTATTGAAAGGAGTTCACTTAACGTTTTAGTCTCGGGAAACATGTCCAAGTTACATTCAACACATCGACGCGACGACCAAAGAAGGACTTTTTTTTAACGACAGAACGAAAAATACTTCCGGAAATAGTAAAGAAACAAGTAAAGTTCTTTAGACTCAAGATTCCATTGAAGAGATGGAACTGCGGTTAGTGCTCAAAAGTTAATATGCTGGAAACGATTTATGTTACTAGTTTATTTGTCTCACAGTTTTTGTGTTTGTTTTTTATTTGTAAAAATCATTTGTACTACCTTAAGCTAGAAAGTTCAACATATCGACGGTTAAAAGGAAGAAGAGCGGTTTATAGTTTGAGATTGCAGAAAAATGTCATAACTGTTTTATTTTTTATCATATCGTTAAAATCAAAACAGGTATAAAATTAAAAAACTAAAGGAATTTATTGGCATTCCTATTAACATGGTTTTACGATGTTTCACCATTTTTTATGTCACGAGCGCCTTTAGGACAAAAAAAGGCATAAATCTTGTCTAATCTAATCTAATCTAAGTTGCAAAATAAAAGCGACATTAGAGATTCACATTATACGCATTCTCACAAAACAGACATGTTTAAGCTCGCGTATAAACATGCCGCATGTAGTCCTACAATATGAAAACCCGAATCTCAATTGAACATACACCCTGCAATTCCTGCCGACCTTCTCTGAGACAGGGGTGACATTGGCAAAGTGAACCATTTTCTACAGCATGGGTGGTCAGCCGCATACCAACCTATAAGTCAAGGAACATACACAACAAATTACATTTTTAAAATAAACAAATTATAACATGCATGGACATCAAAAACTAACAACAAACAAATTTCAATTTAAAAAACCCTAGCCGCCAACATATCTGTTACACAAAAAACGTTACACAAAAACCATACTTCGAAAACGCAGTTGTTTCCTTGGGCATAAACAACAACAAAAAACATCGTAGAGCTATGGGAATTTTCAAGAAGGATAGCATTCATAACTCATTTTTGACCAAAACGTCGCTACTTCCTTTTAACCGTCGATATTTTCTTTATCCCGTTTAAAACCTATTATCTTTTGTATAATGTAACTAATATATTTTACATGTCGAATTCAAGTTTAATCCAAGCCCACAAGCAGACTCATCTAAGTTCACACTTACACAGATGCTTTTTGTGTACACACACAAAATAAACCAAACCTTACATGAAACTCGATTTTTAAACTCTTACCATTTTTCCCAGAAGCAGAAGTAGCATTGGAAAAAAAATATTTTACATCATGGAAGGAAATATCCTGCTCTTACTTAACCTAGGATTCTACTACGCTACTAGTAGTGCCTAGTTTTCTTACAAGGAACCTCGTTTTCTAGATTAATCTATTTCAGCTTCATCACAATATTGCCGCTCGAGTGTGCACTCCTGCCAGCTCATAGAACCGCCGCTCCTGGAAAGGAAGTCCTCATTTCCCTGTGCCAGCCAAGTGTAGCGTTTTTTAAGTCGTTTGAGTCATTAGCAGAAGGATTTATTTAATCAGTACTGGATAGCAATTTTCTCCCAGTTGCAAATACTGGGCAACCTCACGACTCGCACGCTTTGATTCGAGAGTAATTTAATATTCTTACGTTTTCTGCTGGACTATATTTTTAATTAAAATGTCTTTTTTTGTAAGGCTTGCTTGAGTATTGGCGCTTTATAGCGACAACCAAGCTCGTAAACTTCTTCGGCACTATAACAAGTGGCATAGACCCCTAGAGTCTCTATAATCTAGGGAGTCTTTCGCACAGGATTTCTTAAAAAAAAAAAAAAAAAACATTGACTTTGAGATCAACTAGCAATGTCCGTATTGATATAAAATTATATTTGAAAAGTCTATGCTACTATCTTACCAAGCTCCACACTTAGTGCAACTTCTTTCCGCGCTTTCACATGTGGCTAGTGGAGGTTAATTATTTTCACAGGTAAGGGGGCTGATCATACGCCAACCACTTCATTGGACTGGTACTTTTTTCTTGTGTAGGCTGAGTAAACCTTGCAGGTATTTTATGTTGAGTTTTAAATAAACACCGGAACGGGAAATCCCTTCTGACACCTTCGTGGGATTCGAACCCGAGTAATACAAGCACTCTACCAACTAAACTATCGACCGGACCAAAATTCATTAAAAATTGTAAAAGTTATGTTAATACCTGTTTCTGGCCTGACAAAATAGGTTGGTCAATTGCATTCCTCCTCTAATCTAAACTTATCTAATCTTAGTTGCAAAGATATGTAACATTGGGGATTCAAATTACATGCATTCTCACAATCAGACACGTACAAGTTCGCGCTTGCGCATACCGCATGTAATCCTACAATATAAAAACCAAATCTCAAATGGACATACACCCTGCAACTCTTACCGACCTTCCCTGAAACAGGGGGGACATTGGCAAAGTGAACCATTTTCTACAGCATGGATGGTCAGTCGCATACCAACCCATAAGTCAAGGAATTCTCACAAATGTATTTTTAATAAAAGGATAAATAATATAAAAATGAGGATTGATTCGACTTTCAAATACCTTCCTGGAACGTATCAGTGACGATTAGTGAGGAAAAAATGTTAATGTTTAAGGGGAGTCTAATAAAATTACCATAGCGATGTCTAGAGCTCATGGCAAGTCGGCTGCCTCCCTGGCAGCCAATATAAATGTTTAAAAAACTAGCGACAAGCGGCGAAGCGATCGCAGCTTAAGGAAAATATTCTGCTGCACAATAAACTGTGCTCCTGGATATCTATTAAATATATTCCTTTACTTTTAGGTTGAGACTGACCACCCATACTGTAAAAAATGCTTCACTTCTCCAATGACGCACTTGTTTCAGGGAAGGTCGGCAAAAGCTGCAGGCTATTAGTTTATTTGAGATTTGTATTTCAATTTGTAAGTACACATGCAGCATTTGTAAACGCGAACTGTCACCTGTCTATTTGTGGGAATGCATTTAATATAAATTTTTAATATATTTTGTATTGTTTGTGAAACAATTATTAATTATTAAAAATTAGCACTGTGAAAATTCATATTCAATAATTTATTTAGTTTAAGGATGTAAATCAAACACTGTTTTATATTTTATTTATTTTATTGAATGTTTATCTAAATTTGTATGATTTTATTGAATGACCACAACATTTGATTGTAATACTTTATGGTACCATTGACTCTTATAAAATAATAAATTATACCTGACGATGATCTAAGAACGAAAACGTTAGTAAAATTAAAGAATAAATAATTGTAAAAGTGAAAATATAAAACAGCGTTTGATTTAAATCCTTAAACTAAATAAATTATTAATTTTAAATGTTTATAGCTTTTCAACTTAGATTATAGATTTAAAGAATTATTTTTATTAAATTGAAAATGAAACATTTAAGGCCGTGTTAAAAAAAAAAATCCCGTTGTTTGTAAAAATATGTTTCTTATACTTTATGGTCTTAGTAAAAGAGTGACATTAATGAAAAAAATCACGCGTGTTTAATATTTATTTGTCTTAATTTTAGAGTTAGTTTTTTTATATAACTTAAAAAATGACGCCACAAAAAAATATTAAGGAAAACTCGTTTTTTTTTAGTTTTTTTTGGTCGGATTTTGTTGTTTTATATTATGGAAATATTTTTTTTCTTTATAATTATAGAATGATACAAATTCTAGTTTGTAGTGTGATTTTTAATAGAATAATGTGAATAGTTTTTGAGATAATATGAAAAAACTGTTTTCAAGAATTAAATAAGTTAATTAGTTTCAGTTTTTCATTAATGTCACTCTTTTACTTAGATCATAAAGTACAAGAAACATATTTTTACAAACAACGGGATTTTTTTTTGACCGGAATCTTGAAATTAGATAAAACTCATTCGAAATCAAACTAAAAATGAACTGAAAGTTGCATGAGAATAATTTGTTACTTAAAGCAAATTAATTATTGATTACACCAAGTGGTTAGTTAAATAAAATCATTTTTAGATAATTGGTTCATAAACGAAGTAGGATACATTTTCATTTTAAAAATCCACCAAGGTAAGGTAAATTTACGCCATTGTGGAAAATAATGAACCGCGAATATTTTCACTCTCTTATTCAAAATATTTTCTCAGTTATTTTAAATTTGCCTTCAACTTTTCACTTAAGCTTTCCTCAGACCTATTTTTTTACCTCCACTTCACTTTCGTTCCAGCGTCTTATCTCGATTCCTGAATCTTAATTTATAGTTTTTTGTGTACAGCGCTTTTTCATCAAATTGAAATCGACTGAGGTACCCAGCTATTAGAAGGCAACCAATTTAAAGGTAAGAAAGGTACTCGTATTTTTTTTCGCAATTATAAATTTAAAAGATTTATTTTGAAACCTTATCTAACGATGAAGTCCGCAAATTAAATAATACAGACAAATTTGTGACTACACATCCGGGTTGCTAGAACAAACGCTGACTGCAACTGTAACTGAAACTCTGTCGCCATTCCGCTAGGGGTGGCCAGAGCCTCTGCAGAGCTGCCTCCATTTTTCCTATCCTGACATACCTCTTTCAATTCATTCATATCCATCACCTTTTTCATGCATTTTCTTCTTTTACGCTCTTTTTGTATATCCCATTCTTTCACAATATCCTCAATCTGATCACTCTATACTTTTCTCGGTCGTCATTTCCCTCTTTTTCCTTTCACACTTTATTTGTATTGTTATGTAAATATGAAATATAAATATTTAAAATAAGTAGGTATTAGTTATAGTTATAGGAATTCTGTATTGTATTGTGTGGGTAGGAATCATTGAATAAAAATACTTGAAGCATCGAGAAATAATGATTACTACGCCTTTCTGGAACTGTCTAGCGAATATAGATCTAGATTGTACTGTTTTGAAGAGTATAAGAAGGGTGCGAGTTGCTTGCAGAGCCAGTATCCTACGACCTTTGCAACTACATTGAACTAAGTTAACCAGTGAACAGAAACCAAGTGTAATGGAATAGTCGAGACTACCTTTGTGAAAATAAATTATTAAAAGTGTAAAATAAACAACTGTATAAGAAGACCAGTATTTTTAATTGAAAGACTTTTGAACCCTAAATTCGTAACAGTATATAAACTTTGTCAGTCTATCATCATTCATTCTTTCCACATGCCCAAACTATCTCATCAAATTCTTTTGCTGACTATTTTGTTATTTCTCGCTGTGGACCCTGATTCATAGACCTGTGTCGTTTGACAGCTGAGAAAAGATTCAAATTTTGTGACTATCCCATTATGTAATATTTCTCAATTTTCATATATTCCTCAATTAATAGATTGGTATGAGACTGACTTACCATACTGTTGAAAATGGTGTACTTTGGCCAATGCCATTCCTGTTTGCTGTTTCAGCGAAGAAATATAAGATAATGTTTTAAGGAACCTTCAAGTCAACGACGATACCATGTTACGGATGCTACCTGGATGGGTGACCGCTAGGTACACCGCGTGTTGTTGGCATTTCTTGGACCGGTCCGGACACTTCTAACACTTCAGACTCGTAAATGGATTGTTTTGGATTCGAATTTCGCACAAAATATACCATTTATATTTCCAAATGTGCTCTTGTCTAGGTTGAAAAATTCATAAACCTTTACCAAAGACTGGTCACTGAAAGGTTCATCCAACCTTACTACAACTGGGTCTTGCTTGAGAATTGGCGCTTTCTACAGCGACAACCAAGCTCGCAGAGGGCTCTTGAGGTGTGATACACACTAAAACAGCGCTCACCAAATAAATCATCCTAATATTTATATTTATTCATCAGCTCGATAATGCTAGGATTTTTTTTTTTTGTAAAACTTTCTTCGTTTTATTTGACGACATTTGTAAAGTGCTGAAACAAGGATAAATAGATCATTTGTTTCAAGTTAGGAAATTTACACGTATTATGGGTCGAAACGGGATATTGATGCGGACTTGCACGGATATTATCCTTGGATATTATACGCAGCTATCCCGGCCGACGCAGTGGGGCCAACATTATAAAAAAGTAATCGAAGCATAGTTTAATGGCAGAGCGGTGTTACGTGTACAAAATTGGACCATAAAAGCGAATAGCGATACTGTTGGCTTCGAGCAGTTACTCTGAACCATTTTCAGTATTTTTTTTGTTTTTTTTTTTTTAATTCTTTATTGAAATAATATAACAACTCATATTTCCCAGGAGTTACATGAACTAATTTGGGACTTGGGACTTATACTCTTACACAATACTTAAAACTAGCCATACAATATAATTAAAAATATATTAATAAAATAACAACTACTGAAACAAACAAAGACAGAAGAGAATTAGCGTCTCATACCTAAAATAAAACAAAATCATCTCACTGGTACAGCATCATTGTAAAAGGACTCTAAGAAATAAGCCTTTATTGCATCGTTTTGTTGTTTATATTTCATATCCCTCTTTATTTTTATCGGAAGTCCATTCCATCCAGGGACTGTGCAACATTTGCAGTATGTTAGTGCACTGTGTTAACCTTAATCCACAACTAATGGGTTTGTATAAGGCTGACCCTATTAACTGTGAAAAATATTTTAATATTATCTCTATATATAAGGTTAAATATATATATTTGTCTCTATATACATATATATTATAAGGTTGATCTGTAATGCTGGCGGTTAAAGCTGATGTTTTAGTTCACGCTTAAACATGCCGCATGTAGTCTTACAATATAAAAACCCAAATCTCAAATGAACATACACCCTGCAACTCCTGCCGACCTTCCCTGAAACAGGGGTGACATTGGCCAAGTGAAGCATTTTCTACAGCATGGGTGGTTAGCCGCATACCAACCTATAAGTCAAGGAACTCTACTAAGCTGAATTCCAATAAAATATGGCAAGAGTTAATACTGATTAACACTGTCGGGGTTTCCATGTCTAGGTGAATTAACGACATAAAATGTAGGAAGGATATTTATTTACCTGAATTCTCATAAGATTGAAATAGTTAATATTAATTAACATTGCGGGGTTTTCCATGTTAAGGAGAGTTAACGACACAAAATGTAAGAACGATTTGGTTTTTGTACATATTAGTACAAAGTTATTAATTTTTTTGTTTGGATGATTTTTCAGTTCCTTTAAACTTTCCATAATAATATTATACTAAATGAACAACCAGTTAGAGGTTGTTGCTTTTGCATACCTTTGTTTTTACTTTGCAAAAGGCCATTTTAAAAAATAAAGTTTGTAATTAGCTTTTGAGTTATTTACGTTTTACTGTATAGCTAACATCGATTTCACATCTACCCATCAAAATCATTCTTCTTTTACCTACCTAAAAGACGGGACCATAGCTCAGTTGATAGAGTGCTTGCATTCCATGCCGAAGCATTTCATTCGAGTACCGCCGGGGATGTCCAAAATTGTTTTTTTCTGTTTTGGTGTTTATTTCAAACCCAAAATAATTTACCTTTTTTTTTTTACTCAGCCTTCAGTATAAATAATAACCAGCCCCCTCGGGAGCTGGGGAACCCTTACTTTAACTGGTGTGGCTGGCGTAAGGCCGGCTCCTTACTTTATATGTACTTGTAGCTTAGTTGCTATAGTCGTTTTGCTTTATAACCTTAGCAATATGGATTCAATTGCACAGAATGTAGTTTTGCTTCACTGGAATGCAATTTACAGGGAAATTCTGTATTACTATCATCCCGGCAACATATCCATGTTACTTGGCTACGTCCGTGAATTTTAAAGAGATGGAAGAAGTGTGCGGGCATGTGCACTCGCTTGCTTATTATTACTCGACAATGAAATTACTATCACTAATATAATAATTGAAACAAATGTGTTTTCATCATCAATAAACACAAAAATGATTGTGACTGATGGTGTATTTTAAGGCGAAAACGTTCAAGCATAAATGGAATAAAAGGAATGAATGGGTAAAAAAAGAATGTAATTTGAAAGAGGATGTGAAAGTTAAAGTACAAAAGAATGTGATGAGATGGTTTGGACATGTGGGCAGAATGAATGATGATAGACTGACAAAGAATGGATACAAAGAAAGTGTGAAAGGAAAAAGAGGGAAGGGACGACCGAGAAAAGTATGGAGAGATCAGTTTGAGGAGATTGTGAAAGAATGGGATATACAAAGTGAGCGTAAAAGATGAAAATGCATGAAAAAGGTGATGGATATGAAGGAATTGAAAGAGGTATTTCAGGATAGGAAAAAATGGAGGCAACTCTGCAGAGGCTCTGCCCCCTCCCTAGGGGAATGGCGACAGAGTTACAGTTACAGTATAAATAATAAGTAATATTGAATTGAAACTGTGTTTTTTTTTAAAAGAAATATATATTTTGTTTTCCACGAAGATTTGAACCCTCTTACTTTCAATCACAAATCCAAAGCGTTAACCATTGGGCTAAGAAACGTTACAGAAGTGGGAAACCCGCAATTCAAATGAAAAATAATAACTGGGAACAGGCGGCAAAAGCCTTTAAAATACAGGGAGTCTTACTTCACATATTGCATGATATTTTTTATGTAATATATTAGAGCATACATTCGTAATAAAATAATATAAACACGATGAAACGTATACATTACTTCTTATTTAACTTTTCTTTACGGTAACATGAACTTCAATTTACTTTCTAATTTTCCACTGAAATTTCGTTTCGGAGAGAAAATAAAAACGCCTACAAATGCGGGCCCGACTCTATACATACGAATGACGTGTACCTACTCATTTTCGTTATTTTTTAATGTAAGCTCATGTTCAGCTACGAAAATGTTCGACGACATGCTCGACGTCATACCAAAACCTCATAATTATGTCTCCCTCTTTCACATTCTGTCGTCAATATTTATTTTATATTTTAATATTCATCTCTGATGCGTGGATGTGGGGGATTCCCAGCTCTCTAGGGGTCTCGTACTCATTCATTGTGAAGGCTGATTAAACCTTGCCAGTATTTTATTTTGGATTTTTAAAATAAACGCTGAAACGGAAAATCATTTCTGTCACACTCGATGGGGTTCGAATCTGAGCTCTCGGCCTGGAATACAAGCATTCTACCAACTGAGCTATAGACCGGATGGAAAGCATGTTGGAAAAATCGCTTACTTAAGTGGAATGACTGGCAAGAGTCTGAATGATAGGGTCCGAAATGACTGAGCAATGAATGAGTTCGGTATAAATGAATATATGAAATTTAAAGTACGAAGGAGTACAATGAAATGGTTCAGGCATTTATAAATAACTAGTAAATAATTTACGACGAAAGGCTGTCAAAAATAGTGTCCAACGGAATTTCAAAGGAATTTGTGGATGTAGATGACCGAGTTAAGAATGAATTGATCAATTACGAGAGACTGCAAATGACTGGAATTTGCTGAGTGAGATAAAAATAAAACATGCATGAAGCCACCATTTTGTTATATATGGCCAGCACCTCCTCAGATATTATGTATCCACTTTGTCCTGTCCTTGCACACTTCGTTCATCTCTAAGACATTAATCACTTTCATTCTCTTCTCTTTCTTTCACTCCGCAGATTCCAGTTATTTGCAATCTCGCTTGTTTGATCAATTTATTCTTTCGTCAGTCTTCCCTTTCCACGTTTTTAATGCACTCGTTGTTTGTTTTGAGTTATTTATTTATAATAAATTATTTATGTTCCTGAACTAAAAGGTTAGTATGATGCTGACCATCCATACTGTAAAAAAATATTCACTTTGACAATGTCATCCATGATTCAGGGAAGGCCGTCAAGAGTTTCAGTGCTTATGTTCATTAGAGATTGGATTTTTATGTTTGAAGTCCACATGCGGCCTGTGTAAGTGCGAACTTATACGTGTCTGCTTAGGGAAATGCATATAGGTACTATGAATCTTAAATATAATTCATAAATTATATATCTTCCTTGACTTAAAGGTTGGTATGAGGCTGACCAACCATACTGTAAAAAGTGGTTCACTTTGCCAATGTCACTCCTGTGTCAGGGAAGTTAGGCAAAATTTGTAGGGTTTATATTCATTTGAGGTTTGGATTTTATTTGTTAGCACACATTCAGCATTTGTAAGCGCGAACTACACGTGTCTATTTGTGGGCATGCATTTGATATGAGTTTAAATGTAAATCTTTGCAACCTATATTATACCTACTCCTTTCATCAGTACTTCATCATATTTTCCTTCTAGATGCCCGAAACATGTCAACTCAATCATGCCAACCTTTTAGTTAATTGAATAAAGCGTATACGAGTACACAGTTTTAATTTTTTCTACCTCAAAACTAATTTGTCATTCACAGGATTGATTATGTTCATCATAATTAAACTACATCACACAAAAAACTCATTTATTCTGTTTGTGTCATAATACACATTAAGATATTTCGTTGGTCTAAAATTGAATAAAGGACACAGGCTTAATTACACTAAAAAAATATATAAAATAATAATTCATTAAAATAAACAATAATGTATTATTAATTGATGATATTAATATCTACCTGTTTCTCTCCAGGCAGAAAAGGTTGTCAAATTGCATTCGTCTTCACAAATCTTTTTTTTAATAAAAAAATAAAATAATTCAGATAACTGCTTACAAGACAACTTTTCAAAAAATTACCTCTCTTTTAGGAAACATGGGTACAGCGAATGAATCGTCAATCGTAGATTTATAATGATACCCTCTCTCTCTTCAGCGAATCCGTAGGAGGTAATTCCATCGGGCTTAAACTGAGGCGATCCATTTCTCAAAATGGTACTTAAGCCAGATCGGAAATTAACCTTTCGCTTGAATGGGCCTCGGGAAGGTAACACAATGGGACGCGGAGCAAGCCGAGAACTCGGGACATCTCTTGTGTACCCAAGAAAAACATAATTAATCTACCTACATATGATGGTGGCGGGGTAGAACGGCACAGCAACAAAACGACACATGACATAACATCACATGACAAAACGACACATGACATAACGACACATGAAATAACATCACATGACAAAACGACACATGACATAACGACACATGACATAACGACACATGACATAACGACACATTAAATAACGACAATGGGAAGCGGAGCAAGCCGAGAACTCGGGACATCTCTTGTGTACCCAAGAAAAACATAAT
This sequence comes from Agapetus fuscipes, assembly GCA_951799405.1. Classification (NCBI taxonomy): domain Eukaryota; kingdom Metazoa; phylum Arthropoda; class Insecta; order Trichoptera; family Glossosomatidae; genus Agapetus; species Agapetus fuscipes. The sequence goes on from OX637332.1 coordinate 1,000,177, forward strand.
TAATCTACCTACATATGATGGTGGCGGGATAGAACGGCACAGCGACAAAACGACACATGACATAACATCACATGACAAAACGACACATGACATAACGACACATGACATAACGACACATGACATAACGACACATGACATAACGACACATGACATAACATCGCATGACAAAACGACACATGACATAACGACACATGACATAACATCACATGACAAAACGACACATGACATAACGACACATGAAATAACATCACATGACAAAACGACACATGACATAACGACACATGACATAACGACACATGACATAACGACACATTAAATAACGACAATGGGAAGCGGAGCAAGCCGAGAACTCGGGACATCTCTTGTGTACCCAAGAAAAACATAATTAATCTACCTACATATGATGGTGGCGGGCTAGAACGGCACAGCGACAAAACGACACATGACATAACATCACATGACAAAACGACACATGACATAACGACACATGACATAACGACACATGACATAACGACACATGACATAACGACACATGACATAACATCACATGACAAAACGACACATGACATAACGACACATGACATAACGACAATGGGAAGCGGAGCAAACCGAGAACTTGGGACATCTCTCGTGTACCCAAGAAAAACATAATTAATCTATCTACATATGATGGTGGCGGGTTAGAACGGCATAGTGACAAAACGACATATGTCATTTTTTTATTGTTGTTATTATGTGCACGGCGAAGTTGATTTACTTTATTCGAAAATTTGCAAACTTATAGACACGGCACCGTGCAAATTGATGAACCTAACCTAACCTAAATATGAATAAGTTTATAACAAAAAGCAAAGCAACATAAATAATAACAATAAATCACATTAACAAACTTACCAGCGGCTTCCGTGCGCATAAGAATAATGAAATTGTTTGGTTTTCCGTAATGTGAGTTTGATGGACGTGAGTGGCATGTTTGCTTTTATGGGACTCATGTGAAGGAATATGAAATTTATGGCATTGATCCAATGTCACCCCTGTTTCAGGGAAGGTCGGCAAGAGTTGCAGGGTGCATGTTTATTTGAGATTTGGGTTTTTATATTATAAGTCCACATGCGGCATGTTTAAGCGTGAACTTATACGTGTCTGCTTGTGAAAATGCATATAATGTGAATCCCTAATGTTACGTATCTTTGCAACTTAGATTAGATTAGATTATAGACATAACGACAAATGACTATGATCTATAATCTAAGCTGCAACGATTAAATGCATGCCCACAGACAGGCACATGTCTATTCGCACCTACACATTCTGCATGTGTGCATACAAATAAATAGAACCTCACATAAACGTAAACCTTGCAGCTCCTGCCGCTTTTCCCTGAAACCGAAGTGGCATTGGCAAAAGTGAACCTATTTTTATAGCACGGGGGTCAGCCTCATACCAACCACATCACAATGACAAAACAACACCATAACAAAACATCACATACGTAAAACAGAACATACCGTAAACGGCACTTGAAAAAACATCACATGACAAAACATCACAAACAATACAGTTGTGATTTACTTTCCTGCAATTTTTTGCATTAGTGATGTTTTGTCTTGTGTCGTTCTGGTGTGTGTGGTTATGTCATGTGTCATTTTGTCACTGTGTCGTTCTACAATGGAACCACATATGATAGCCGCCGACGAAAGGAAACTTCACCTTACTGATCCTCATAAAACAGATAACAAAATCTTTTACTCTTTTACTTGATTTAAATGGAAGAGATTTATTGCCTGTTTTAGAGAAGGTCGGCAAAAGTTGCACGATTTATGTTCATTTGAGGTTTAGATTTTAATTTGTAAGTAAACATGCAACTCTTCATCTGAATTAACATTTGTTATTTTAGATGTGTTCGTTGTTCTCTTGATAATGGTGTAATAACATCTAAGGCGCTCGAGGAAATTAATCAACTCGTAAAGAAAAACTAATTGTTTTATTTTAACATTATATCCCCTCACCACGCACAAGAGCATAGTCTCTTTGTGGTGAAGTATAGCGTGTAAATATGTTTTAGAATTAAGAAAAAATATTGTTCAGGATTTGGGCGGTCGCTGCTTTTGTATTGGGCTTCAATAAAATACTGGATTCTCGCTTGATATTGTTATGTAAATATTAAAATATGTATCAGTATTAGTTATAGGAATTCTTTATTGTATTGGTGGGTAGGATTGATAATTGTGTGTAAATAGAGAAGTCTCTAGACTAAGTACTTCGAGAAGTTTCGAGCAATTATGTGTTCCGGAGTGTTCGACTCTCTCAGTATAAAAGGGTGCAAGCTGTTTGCACTGGCCAGTTTTATCTAAGAGCTCCACCAATACAATAAACAAATTCGACCAGTGAACTAAAACCAGTGTAATTAAATAAATCCAAGTGTTAAAAATAAATATAAATTGTAAAAATAAATTAAGTGAAAATAAATATTCAGAAAGAAGACAAGTATGTTTTAATTTACAGACTATTTCAAACCAAATATCTCGCTGATTTAATCAAACCAGTCACCCTCGGCAAAAAAAGCCTTACACTGCGCTCGGCTGAGACTGGAGCCAAATCAAGAATTGAAGAACCTATAAGAAGAGTTAACACATTATTTGGAGAGCGTGCATTTGCAGTTGCTGGCCCTCTGGCCTGGAACCACCTGCCACATCATGTGAGAGAGCTAGAGGACCATGGAAAGTTCCGGAATGCACTGAAAACAAGCAAATTTCTGGCATCGTTTGCACCAGCGCCCTTGGAGTGACTACATCACGAAACGGCGCTATAAAGAAATCATCAACTTATCATCATCAAAAACATTACAATATGTAGAACTTTTCTTACAGACTTTTGATACGCTCTGCTCGAGAGGAATTTGGTTTAGTAAGAGGACAGATGACTTCACTAGTCAGAATATGACACGAAAGGGGAACACCAGTGATCTGTGGGGAACACATTATTAGGAGAACCTTTCCTTATAAAGCACAAAGTTTTAACCACAAAAATTGTGACAAAGCTGCCTGGTTTCGACGAATCAGAATGTCCAATTAGATATCGACCCGTCAGACTTTATCAATCTGAGGTTGACTAACTCAAATCACCAAATTATTTAATTTATTATACCTACCATTATTTAAATTTCCCTACATACATTATTTAATTTACGTACTAATATTTGAATGAAAGAAGTATGCAAGGATAGAAAGAAATGGCGGTTGATCTGTGATGTTGGCGGCTAGGGTTTGTTAAAGTGAAATTGGTTTTATACGCAACGCAACGCAACTAAGCTACACATATAGTGTAACTTCTTGCCGCGTTATCCCCGAAGGGGTCGCATGTGGCGAGTTGAACCTATTTATTTTTACAGGTAAGGGGGCCGGCCTTACGCCAACCACTTCAATTGAAGTGGTGTTTTCCCAGCTCCCAAGAGAGCTGGTACTCATTTCTTGTGAAGGCTGAGTAAACCTTGCCGGTATTATTATTTTGGGGTTTGAAATAAACACCGAAACGGGAAATCATTTCTGACACCCTCGCGCTCGGTGGGATTCGAACCCGAGCTCACGGCATGGAATGCAAGCACTCTACCAACTGAGCTATCGACCGGTTTTGTTATGGCCATGTATACCTATATTGTTATTTATTGATTTAAAAAAAAATGTAATTTGTCATGTATGTTCCTTGACTTATAGCCAGGTTGTTATGCGGCTGACCACCCATACTATAAAAAAATGGTTCACTTTGCCAATGTCACCCCTGTTTCAGGGATAGACGGCAAGAGTTGCAGGGCTTATGTTCATTTGAGATTGGGTTTTTATATTGTAGGTCCACATGCGGCATGTGTGAGCGCGAAATTATACATGTCTGCTAGTGGGAATGCATTTAATGTAAATCTTAAATGATATATATCTTTGCAGCTTAGATTAGATTAGATTAGACTAACTCAAATCACCAAATTATTTAATTTATTATACCTACCATTATTTAAATTTCCCTACATCCATTATTTAATTTACCTACTATTATTTAATTTCTCCCATATACATTATTTAATTATTGATTTAATTAAATGTTCGTATCAATGCTATTTTTTTACAATAAAAAATTCAAACAGAAGTGAGTCAAAAATTTTACATCTAATAAAGTATAAGTTACAAAGATATACTCGTAGTAAAATTTTAAGATATTTTTATGTAAATAGACAATGTAAATATTAAATATGTATAAGTATTAGTTATAGGAATTCTTTATTGTATTGGTGGGTAGGATTAATAATTGTGTGTAAATAGAGAAGGAGCTAGACGAAATACTTCGAGAAGCATCGAGCAAAAATATCTTCCGGAGTATTCGATTCTCTTAGTATAAAAGGGTGCAAGTTGCTAGCGCTAGTCAAGTCATCTGCAAGCTTTACCAATACATTGAACAAATTCGACCAGTGAACTCAAACCAAGTGTAATGAAATAAATGAAAGTGTCTTTGTAAAAATAAATATAAACGTGTAAAATAAATAAGTAAAAAGAAGAGTAGTGTTTTATTTGAAAAGTATCCGAACCAAAAATCGTAACAATATATTAAATGCATGCTCACAAATAGACAAGTGTAAGTTGTCGCATACAAATGCTGCATGTGTACTTAAAATTAAAAAAATCAAACCTCAAATGAACGTAAGCCCAGTAACTTTTGCCGTCCTTCCCTGCAACAGCGGTGAAATTGGTTATGTGAACCATTTTTTATAGCATGGGTGGTCAGCCTTAAACCAACCTATAAGTCAAGGGATGAAATAAAAATAATATAATAATTATTATTTACTTTAAGGATTTAAATCAAACACTCTTTTATATTTTCACTTTTACAATAATTTATTCTTTAATTTTACTAACGTTTTCGATTTTAGATCATCGTCAGGTATAAAAAATTTAAAATAAAAGTCAATGGTACCATAAAGTATTACAATCAAATTTTGTGGTCATTCAGTAAAATCATATAAATTTAGAAAACATTCAATATAATTGTTTGGGCGAACTGTTAGGTAGGTTTGTTATGGGTAGCTGGCCATAAAATCCTTGTCCTTGTGCCTATAATCTGACCTATCCGATTTGCCCAATCACCTGTCTCCAGCCAGTACTTCTTCATACGCGGCCTTGGATAGACGTGTCCATCGCAGTGTACACCGCGCGCGAACGAAGGAGAAACCACACACAAAAACGCGACCAGTGCTCCGCGAAAGAGGCATCCATTGGAGATAAGGTGAGTCCAGACCATTTGATTCCGTGATTCCTTCCCCCTTGCTCCATTGGTTGGCTGCCTAGACAGATTTGTTGGGCAGTTCGTCCGATCGCGATAATCGAGAACCAGTTTGCGATCTCAAATCCTCCCCCTCGCATTACCACATGATAGCGTCAAACTTGGCGTTATCATAATTTTGGTCCTTAACGAAGCCAGATCGTAAATTAAAAAACTAGATTCACGTAATATTAATTCAGATTCTTATAGTTTGAAATCGGATTCAAAAAATTATTCGCCATTTTTATTGCTACAAAAATGCAATTCGTGACGCGTTCATACATTATTATCATAAATATCGCTTTGGAATCGAAGTGCGGGTTAATTCTTTAATTGCCTTGTAAGTATACCTATCTCTTGCATTTTAGGTACATTCGAATTAAGCCCGCGGTATAAGTAACTACCTAGGTACTTGCATTGTTTACTTTCTTTGTTTACATTATTTGTTTACATTTTGATAACATTATTATAACCTTCTTTTTTCTTTGCTACTTCCATTTATAAGGACTTGTACGTACGGGATTTGTAAAATTTATTATTAATTTTATCAAATTTAATTTATTAAAGCCAAATTAAAACATGACGTCAGAACGCGAAAAACGAGCATTTCAACGACGTAAGGAGCGCCTCCAGAATGAGATAGAGACGTACTTGGAACGGGCACAATGCATTTTCGATACCATTAATTCAATTCATTTGGGAGAAATTTATTTGCGTAAATTTAAAGTGCACGCGGCAGGCATTGACAACTGGCGTAAAGAATTTTTATTACTGGTAAAAGAAAAAAATGATTTAATTGCAGAAAGTGAGGAAGATGAAGCAACAGATAATAATATTATTCTGTCATTTGAAGACTTATACGCTGAAATTAAATATACTTACGAGAATTTAAAAGACACAACAAAATCCTCAAGTGCAAATGATATTCCTTTAAAAAGGAGCATCCAACTACCACGATTAGAGCTGTGTGCCTTCAACGGAGATGTAAACAATTGGCCGGTGTTTTATGAAAATTTTAAATCTATGGTCCATGAGAATGACAGTCTAACGGAAGGTGAAAAGATTCAATATTTAGTTGGAAAACTGGTAGGAAAAGCTCAAAGCATTTGCCAAGGTTTATTGCCAACTGCTCAAAATTATACAATTTTATGGAATTCGTTGGTCAAGAAATACAACGATAAGCGCGTTCTGGCAACAACTTATCTAGAGAAATTGTTAAATATTCCTGCAGTAAAGGAACCATCTGCCTCAAACTTGGAGGACTTTATTGATCTATTTTCAGGTTTAACTGCTGCAATCAAACAGTTGAACATGGAGAATCTAGAAGACTTTATATTCATACACATTGCGTGTAAGAAACTCGACATGGATACGATTAAGGCTTTTGAAGTTTCTATACAAGATTCTCCAGACTCAGTAGATTCAGTAAAATTTGTGGAATTCATGAGAAATTACTCGCGAATACTACAGCGCGCAAACGGAAGTAGAAGCAGTAAAATTAACAATCAAATTAACGCGATGCCGCGCAAGCCCTCAGCTTCCCAGAAAAACGTTAGGGCATTTGTGACAGTTAATACTGACAAATGTTTGTTGTGCGGAGACAACAACCATTCAAAGTTGTACCAGTGTCCGAAATACACTATCCTGGACGCTCGGGAAAGGTACAATTTTATAAAATCAAAGAAATTATGTGTCAATTGTCTAAGTACGATGCATAATCTCAAGAATTGTAAATCAAAGGGAAGATGCAGCGTTTGTAATCGATCCCACCATACTAGCCTGCATTTCAACTTGAATTTGCAAGCCGCGGCCGAAGAAAAGGCGGAGCCCCTAGCGCTTTGTGCTATGGGCCCTAATTCTAGTGAGGTAGAATCTACGGTTTTACTAGGAACTGTTTGTTGTGTAATCTTAGACAAGCGGGGTCAAAGACACACTATTCGCGCTTTATTAGACAGTGCTTCACAGAGAGACATAATAACGGCCTCCTGTTGTCGAGAACTTCATCTTGATGTAAAGACGACGCGAGACAAAGTTGTTTCAGGAATAGGGGATATTGTCAACCCTATCAAGGGAGTGACAACAATTACCCTTCTTTCGAGAGTTGAGAAATCGGTCAATTTTAAACTATCGCCTTTGGTGGTTAATCAAATAACTGATAAAATACCCGTCGCCAACATTAATATTGAAAATTTAGAATATTTAAAATCATTACGTTTGGCTGATGAAAAATATTTTATTCCCGGAAAAATTGACATGATTCTGGGTGCAGATGTATTCTCCCGTGTGATAAAACACAACACTATCTCACGAAATTTAGGCGAGCCAGTTGCACTGGATACCCTATTTGGGTATGTGGTACTAGGGGAAGTTCCAGTGCTACCGTTAATCAAAACAGATTATAGTTTCTTTTCAGCAATTGAAATTGAAATGAAAAAATTCTTGGAGTTGGAAGACGTACCGGACGTCTCCACTCCGCAAATCGAGGAGCTGGTATGTGAAGAGAAATATACCAACACCACCACGAGAGACAAGACTGGTAGATTTTCCGTAATGCTGCCTTTCAAGACCGATCCGGGGCAGCTTGGTGATTCTCAGAGAGCGGCAGAGCGGAGATTTTACGCGTTGGAAAGGAAACTGCTTTCAAACTCTTCTGTAAAATTGGAATACGACCTTATTTTCAAAAATTATATACAAGAAGGGTATTTAAATCCTGTAAATATAAATTCGGATCAATGCTTGAGCTTGCAATACATAGCACCGCATCATGCAGTGATACGTGAAAATAAATCCACAACTAAGGTTCGCGCAGTAATAGATGCTAGTATGAAAACTACATCAGGATTATCGCTGAATGATGTTCTACATACGGGTAGAAATCTTCAAAATGATCTATTTAAAATAATATTACACTTTCGCTTGTTTCCAGTTGCTCTAAGCGCTGACATACGTAAAATTTATATGCAAATTCTGGTAAATAAAGAGCATAGATGCTATCAGAGAGTTTTATATCGGTTTGATAAAAATGATCCACTTCAGCTTTTTGAATTTACACGCGTACCATTTGGCTTAAAGTGCAGCCCATACCTTGCAATGCGTACCGTTCGTCGTTTAATTGATGATGAGCGAACACGTTTTCCATTAGCGGCACTTGTAGCAGAGAGAGATATTTACATGGATGATTTGGTTTCTAGCTGTTTAAATGATGAAGAGGCTATCGCACTTTCAAACCAATTGATTGAATTATTTCTTGCGGGCGGTTTTGAATTGGTGAAGTTCTCGAGTAATTCACCATCAGTCATGGGAGGCATTCCCTCAGCTTGTCGCATTTCTGAAGCTGTGGAGTTCAGTTCAGAAGATCAATGTACCATCCTTGGTTTGCATTGGTTGCCTGGAAAGGATGTTTTTACCTTTAGTGTCACTAACAAATTTCGTAAATGTACAAAACGAAATATTCTGTCGACAATTGCGCGCTTCTGGGATTTGATGGGGTTTGTCGCACCCGTGATTGTAACAGCTAAATTAATGATTAAATTTCTCTGGGAACATAAAATCGATTGGGACGATTGTCCTCCTCAGAGTATAATTTCAACTTGGGAAAATTATGAATCGGAACTCCCACTCCTTCAAAGTATTCAGCTGCCACGGCATACAGGTGTAACGCAGGAGTCGATTATATCCCTATTGGGATTCGCGGACGCAAGTGAGAGAGCATATGGAGCGGTGATATATATTCATGTATATAATCCTCAAAGTAAACGCGGAGAAATAAGTTTAGCTTGTGCAAAGTCGCGAGTAGCTCCAAGTCGTACAATATCTTTAGCAAGACTTGAATTATCGGGAATATTGATATTGTCAAAATTAATGCGTGTAGTCATTGATACATATTCAACTCGCTGCCAAATTAATAATGTATACGCCTTTTCTGATAGTACAGTGGCACTCGCTTGGGTTCATTCACACCCATCCCGCTGGCAGACTTTCATCGCGAATAGAGTAACTATAATTCAGGATAATATACCTCCAAGTCAGTTTTATCATATTGCCGGGAAAGACAATCCCGCGGATTGTCTCTCACGCGGTCTGACTCCCGCACAATTAATTGACCACCCGCTCTGGTTTAAAGGCCCTGCCTTCGCGCGCTCACCGATTGAAGAATGGAATTTTTGTAAATTTGATCCAAATACTATTGAAAACCCGCCGGAACAAAAAATAAAAGTTATGACTGTAATGGATAACTTACCCAAGCAACCAACTTTATTAGGTTCACTCGCTGAACGAATCTCTTCCTGGAGTAAATTGTTAAGAGTTGTTATTTACATACTTCGTTTTATAAAAAGATTGTCATCAAAATTTGAAGTCTCTCACCTACGGTTTGCAGAAATCGTAGTTATAAAAGACTTACAAAATCATCATTTTTCGAACGAAATTAAAAACGCGAAAGCCGGTAAAGTCTTATCTCCTGCATTTCGTAAGCTTAATGCCTTTATCGACGCCGATGGGTTGTTACGAGTAGGAGGGAGACTTGTAAACGCTGACTTAGTTTATGACAGTAAACATCCAATACTTTTACCAGGTCGCGGTCATATTTTGAATTTAATCATTGATTACTATCATAGAAAATTCTTACTCAGTTACTAATGTCCCTTTTGCGACAAAATTTCTGGATTTTGTCGGCTAGAAATATTGTGCGTAAACGCGTCCAATTATGTAATACTTGTTATAAGGTTAATCCAAAATCACGCTTCCCCGTCATGGGGGATTTACCTGCCTGTCGGGTAAATGAAGGTAAGGCATTTTTCCACTGTGGCATAGACTACGCGGGCCCCTTAAGTGTGATTCCTTATAGAAAAAGAGGTGTGCACAAAATTAAAGCATACATTTGTGTGTTTGTGTGCTTAATCACGAAAGCGGTTCATATCGAACTCGCATCAGATCTAAGCACGGAAACATTTATTAACGCTCTTAAGCGATTTTTGTCTCGACGCGGGCCGGTAAAAATAATGTACTCAGACTGTGGGACAAACTTCATTGGTGCAAAATCTCACCTCGATGCTCTCTATGGTCTCCTGGAGTCTGAAGCTTTTCAAAATAAGTTCGACAGGGAACTAAGAGACCATCGGATAGATTGGAAGTTCAATCCCCCATCCGCCCCGCATTTCGGTGGAATTTGGGAGAGTAACGTGCGGAGTATCAAACTCCATCTGAATCGAGTAATTGGTAAACAATTATTGACATTCGAGGAAATGTCTACAGTACTTGCGCAAATTGAAGCAATTTTAAACTCCAGACCGCTTTCATGTTTGAGTGCCGATCCATCCGAACCTATTGCTCTAACCCCCGCACATTTTCTCACATTGACTCCTCTAAAGTCACTTCCGGCGACAGATACCTCCTCTAGAGACATTAGTTTACTGTCTCGTAAACAGTATGTGGACCATTTAGTTCAGTCTTTCTGGAAACGGTGGAAGGTGGAGTACCTTCACACTCTCCAAACGCGTCAGAAATGGAACACGGAAACAGAGCCAATCAAGATTGGATCTGTTGTCTTGTTAAAAACTGAAGGTAGTGCACCTCTTAATTGGCCACTAGGAGTTATTGAGGATGTCTTTCCGGGAGCGGACGGTATAGCTAGAGTAGTTAATGTCCGGACGAAAACTGGAACTTATAGGCGTCCAGTTGTCAAGGTTTGTCCGTTGCCAAATCAATAACATTACAAAATAATATACAGTCCACTCGCGTAATTAAGTAGATTTAAGTTATAATAATAAACAAATAAAAAATAAAAAAAATCGTTGTTTTGAAAGGACTACGTCCTCTCAAGCTGGGGGGCATGTTTGGGCGAACTGTTAGGTAGGTTTGTTATGGGTAGCTGGCCATAAAATCCTTGTCCTTGTGCCTATAATCTGACCTATCCGATTTGCCCAATCACCTGTCTCCAGCCAGTACTTCTTCATACGCGGCCTTGGATAGACGTGTCCATCGCAGTGTACACCGCGCGCGAACGAAGGAGAAACCACACACAAAAACGCGACCAGTGCTCCGCGAAAGAGGCATCCATTGGAGATAAGGTGAGTCCAGACCATTTGATTCCGTGATTCCTTCCCCCTTGCTCCATTGGTTGGCTGCCTAGACAGATTTGTTGGGCAGTTCGTCCGATCGCGATAATCGAGAACCAGTTTGCGATCTCAAATCCTCCCCCTCGCATTACCACATGATAGCGTCAAACTTGGCGTTATCAATAATTAATAAAATTTAATAAAATTTATTGAATGTTTTCTAAATTTATATGATTTTACTGAATGACCACACAATTTGATTGTAATACTTTATGGTACCATTGACTTTTATTTAAAAAAAATTATACCTGACGATGATCTAAGATCGAAAACGTTAGTAAAATTAAAGAATAAATTATTGTAAAAGTAAAAATATAAAACAGTGTTTGATTTAAATCCTTTAACTAAAAAATTATTGGAAATGAATTTTCACACAACCAATACAAAATATAAAAATAATATGGTATATTAAAACTATTCACTTTCGTTTTATCTGCATGAGATTCTTGGTTCTATAACGCGAGCGCTTCAATGAAATATTCAATTCCTACTTACCACTGACACTTTTCATTACACTCCTAGACGGCATAAAGGAATATCTCAAAACTTTTTACGGCAATATTCTCTTTTCACGGTATTTACAACGCAACTTTGTGCTTTTTCAATTTTAAGTTTGGAAAGCGAGTTGAGGAAAGTAAAAATGTCAAGAAAAAACAAATAAAACTCGGAATCGACGATGAGCTGTATGCATAATGTCGGCATTACAATAAATTAGTAGGAAATAACCTCACTTCGGGGGAAACTTCATAACAAAGAATCAATTTTTAACGGTATTGCTGCGACAAATTCACCGAAAAAAAATGTAATCCTAGATGCAAAACAATATGAACAATAAAGATTTTAAATTATGATTACGGTCGTTAGACATTTTTTGGAATAAAAAAAACAAATGTTACTGACCGTGTATAAAGAGAAGAATGATTTTCTCTACGTTTCGTCGGAGTCATATCCGATGTCTTCAGGAGACGTGTGTCTTCTACAAGGAAGAAACACGAACTGTTGAATTATTGTTGTTTGCTCGAGGTCGAAGGTTGTAGGTACATTTATTGACCTTTGGTGATGCATTCATAGATGTCGCAATAGCTCCACTTCTACAGAAGGATGATATTATGTCCTCGTGTGAAACCGTTCGTCTTCAACAGTTCTTGTTTCCTTCTTGTAGAAGACACACGTCTCCTGAAGACGTCGGATATGACTCCGAGGAAACGTAGAGAAAGTCATTCTTCTCTTTACACACGGTCAGTAACATCCGTTTTTTATTAAAAAATATAAACAATATTCATATTTTTTTATGGTTAGTGTATTAACACTGTGAAAATTCATGTTGATTGATTTATGTTTTTTTTTTTAAACTAATTTTTGATTTTTTTTTTTTTTTTTTTTATTGTAATCCTACCTGAAGATGACCATATAGGTCGAAAACGTTTGTTACTTATAATTCAAATAAAAATCAATATTGTGTGTGAAAATAAAACAATGTTTTTAATCAAAAATTTGTTTTTTTTAAAAGCATAAATCAATGAACAGTAATCGTTCACGCTCTGTGTCCTTAGTATACAACATCGCGTAAACGCACCTCGATTGCGTAAACCGAAAAAATGTATGAAAGCTAAATTACTCTCTAGGAGTGCCACCATACATTCAATACATTATTTATTTACAAATCGAGGTGATATTTACGCAAAGTTGTAGAAAATCTAAAAACCTACAACCAAACTAACTGCTTCAAATAGTAACATGACTAAGCTACACATGTATTGTAACTCCTTGCCGCAGTCTCCTCGAAGAGGTTGCATGTGGCGAGTGGAAACTATTTATTTTTACAGATAAGGGGGCAGTCACTTCAGTTGAATTGGAGGTTTTTCAGCTTCCGACGGGGCTGATACTCATTTCTTGTTAAAGTAAATCTCGTCGGTAATTTATTTTGTGTTTGAAAAAAGCAACGAAACGGGAAATCTTTTCTGAAACCTTTGGTGGGATTTGAACCCGAGCTCTCGGCATTGAATGCAAGTACTCTGCCAACTGAGGTACAGACCGGATTTTTTTTTAAAAGTACGTGACCTAAATGGCAGTTTTTTGCTTTTCGTAGTTCAAGTAAGTCACTAGCATACATTCCATGCACCCATCTGAACATACATACATTTATATGAAAGCAACATTCAGTGCAATAGCTTTCATCCAAGAGCCGTATACTCTTCAAATGCTTGACCGATTTTGTAGTCATTTTTTAATGGTAAAAAATATATTTCGCCTTTTTTTGCTAAAAAATTCTGACAGGACTTTTTATTATACTGTAACGAATATGTAAGATATAAGAAAATGTGTTTGGTTTGTCTGTGTTATTTATAATCTATAAACTAAGTTGCAAGGATATTATATTCATTTAAAGCTCTCAGATGTATGCCCACAAACCAACACGTGTAGTTTGCGCTTACAAATGCTGAATGTGTACATACAAATAAAATCCAAACCTCAAATGAACATAAGCCCCACAACTTTTGCCGACCTTCCCTGACACAGGGGTGACATGGCAAAGTGAATCATTTTTACAGTATGGGTGGTCAGCCTCATACCAACCTATAAGTCAAGGAATACGAATAATAAATTACATTTAAATATAAAAAAGAAAAAAACCTTAAAAAGAAATCTATACAAAAAAAAGTCAAAAATTTCCTATGCAAAAAATGTAGCAAATTAATAAACCAACATTAAAAATCAACATTGCAGATTAGCCGCCACTTCTTCTTGTCCTTGCATACTTCTTTCATTTCATCCAGAGTCATAACCTTAGAGATTATTAAGATTATTATTAAACCTTGTTAGATTAATAATAATCAAAAAAGGCAAGGGAGAGACCAGTAAAGAATGAATTGCTCGTATCAATTAAATCGTTAATCTTCATCTACATCTATGGTGTAGGTTTGACGTCGACTGCTTGCGATTTTGCCACGTATTTTGAAAACAAAATACCTCAATTGCACTTTGCTTGGGTTGCAGGTACTTCTGTCTCAAGGATTGGAAGTGCTTCGCGACTCGAAGTATTTGATTTAACTGACATAGATGAGGTGTGTCAGATCGTGGTAGGATCGCCAAACAAGCAGTGTGGCCTTGACCCTGTACCAGTCTGGGTACTCAAAGAATGCATCTTACAGCTGGCTCCATTTATTGTTAAGGTAATCAATGGATGCCTAATGGATGCCACTGTTCCTCCGTCTTTGAAGGTAGCACACATCACGCCAATCCTTAAAAAGCCACAGTTGGATCCCGGTGATCCCTCAAATTATAGACCTGTGTCAAATCTGCCATTCTTGTCGAAGGTGCTGGAGCGGATTGTCTCGCGGCGGTTGGTATCCTATCTGGATGCAAGCGGCTTAATGCCTAAGAGGCAGTCTGCATACCGGAAATATCACTCAACAGAAACCGGTATGCTCATGCTTGTATCGGATATGATATCAGCTGTGGAGTGTGGTAATCTAGCCTTACTGGCGCTTCTTGATATGAGTGCGGCCTTTGACACAGTAAGTCACCCAATTCTTATTGAGAGATTGGAGGTGTCATTTGGTTTGACCGGAGGGGCTTTGGCGTGGTTTTCTTCCTATCTGGTGGAGCGCAGACAGGCGGTGCGTATTTGTGATAGTGTTTCACCTACCTACTCGCTGTCTTCCGGGGTCCCACAGGGCTCTGTGCTGGGTCCGATCCTTTTCATATTGTATACTGCTGAGATTGAGAGTATTGTTGAAAAATGGGGCCTCATCGCACACTCATATGCAGATGACTGGCAAATATACTCTCATTCTCGGCCAGACATGGCTGAGGACCTCAGTTGCAGGGTCTCTGGGTGTATCGCGGAGGTCGGTGGGTGGATGAGGAACAATGGCCTAATCTTTAACATGGATAAGGAAATTTTAATTCTAAAAATTTTTCTTTTACGACAATTTTTTGTTAAAAAGTTCTGACAAGACTTTTTGACAAAAATTCTCACAACACTTATTACCACAAGCTTAGTTGCGTTTGTTTTTTAAATGCAACTAACATTTATTCTGGTGAATGACTTGCCCGTCTCTGTGAGCAGGCATTCGGCGTGTTTGTTTCAGCTTTCACCCGAAATTTACGGCGCAAAAATGGTATAAAATCACAGGCGGACCGCGTGCCAAGCCATTGTGCTATCTGGCTCGCATGGAACAATAACGCTGCTAGACTTTCATGCCGCGCTGTGAGTTGCTGGCTGGCCATATAGCGAGATGGCCACTTGTTAGCGACGCAAGGGGAACCTTGGCACACACTTGGAAACTTATAACACATTAATGGCACACGATAATTTGCAAGCGAATTTCCTACAATCTATGGTTGGTATGAGGCTGACCACCCATACTGTAAAAAATGGTTCACTTTGCCAATGTCACCCCTGTTTCAGGGAATGTCGGCAGGAGTTGCAGGGCTTATGTTCATTTGAGTTTGGATTTTATTTGTAAGTACACAATCAGCATTTGTAAGCGCGAACTACACGTGTTTGTTTGTAGGCATACATCTGAGAGCTTTAAATGAATATATCCTTGCAACTTAGATTATAGATTATATAATATGTTAGAGGCTACAGCACCGAATTTTGATTTAATTAACTTTATTTAATTTATTTATTTGTCAACAATGTTACCATGTTGAAAGCACCGGTTCCCATCAGATCACTGAAGTTAAGCAAAGGTCCATCCAACCTTACAACAACTGGGTCTTGCTTGTGAATTGGCGCTTTTTACAGCGACGACCAAGCTTGCACAGGGCTTTTGAGGTGTGATACACACAAAAACAGCGCTCACCAAATAAATCATCCGAATATTATTATTATTAAGAATAACTTAAATTATCTTTATTTGTGTAAGTAACAATGTGAAAATTCATTTTTTTAATCTTAACAATAGTCTTACAACGTATTTATTGGGTTTATTTTATAAACATTTGTTTTTAAACCTAAAGATGGAAGGTTCTGCTTCTCTCGAAACTGTCTGTATCCAAAATAAACTCAATGAAAGAATTTTAACAACAAAAAGAAAGAATTTTCATTTACTTAGTTTTTTTCCATTTGAATTATAAAAAAAAAACATTGAAATTTATACAAATATAAGTTACCCATTCTTTAGGGAAATTTGGAAATATTGTAAAGTTTGCGTTCATTTAAATACACATGCTGCATATGGAAAAGCGAACTTACACGTGCGTGCATGTAGGCATGTAATTACTATGTATCTTGAATGCCAATATTTCTTTGCAACTTATAATATAAACCTTAATTTTTTATCATATCGATCAAGCTTAACAAAGTTATTCTATACTCTTAAAAATGTTGTGTTAACACTCCGAAAGCTCTCGAGATATTCAACTCAATCCGCGAAGATTTTTTTTTTCATTATGAATATTAGGTATGTATATAGAAATAATTCTCAACAAATTCGCTAGAGATTACGTAAGTAAACTCTTTGTATACAACAACGGAGGATAAAACTTGTAAAGTTTGCGACTTGGTCCTCTGTGGAAATCCCTCGCGGTCACCTCTTCCGCCTATTCTCCGCAGACCAGCTGGAAGAAAGGACTAATTAGCTTCGTCCACTAATTACCGGGGCATCCTCTAATGGCGTGGCATGAGGCTGAGCGCCATCGCGGTATAAAAACTCAAGGGCAGAAGGCATTTCCCTTTATGCTGCTACTTTTAATTAACGCAAAGTTTAGTGGATACAATGAAGTTTCCTTTTCATTAATAATATTAGATGGGTGGTCTACTATAACATTTTGTATTGAAGCTCTACAGGAAATTTGTTTTTGTTAGTAGCTAAGTTTATATAGTATCCGGTTTATACTGGAGGTATTCAATTCAAATCAATAGGTTGAAATCTTGGTCCACTTTTACCGATGCCACCGCGGTCTCAGGGAAAGGAAGCAGGAATTTCAAGGCTTATATTCGAGTGAGATTTTTTTTAGTGCACATGCATCATGTGTAATCACGGACTTATACGTGTATGCCTGTAAGCGAGCATTATACATAAGCCTGAATTATTACTTAAATTTTTGCAACTTAGATTATAGATAATCAGATTTTTTTTGGATGCTGCTCCCTCTGGTTTATAGACCAATCGGACGACCCGGAATGGGCAGACAATATTGAAGCCGACGCCGAAGTTCTGGGAGTGAGGGGACCATGGAGGGAAGCAGCACAAAACAGAGAGTCTTGGAGGATTGTGGTGCGGGAGTCTCTAAGCCTTCAAGGCTTGTGAGCCGAAGATAGTAAAGATCTTAGATGATAAAAATGGTGTTAAACCAATAAAACAGAGAAGACAGTTTTCATAATACTGCATTTGAGCGTAAAAGAAGAATTGAATTCCTTATCCACATCTATACATCTACAAATATCATTTCATATAGTTGAATAATCTTTTTCTCTTTTGGGCGCCGTTCAGTGGCTCCAGACACCCCATCTAATCTAATCTAATCTAAGCTGCAAAGATATATATCATTTAAGATTTATACTAAATGCATTCCCACAAGCAGATATGTATAATTTCGCGCTAACACATGCCGCATGTGGACCTACAATATAAAAACCCAATCTCAAATGAACATAAGCCTTGCAACTCTTGCCGTCCTTCCCTGAAACAGGGGTGACATTGGCAAAGTGAACCAATTTTTATATTATGGGTGGTCAGCCGCATAACAACCTATAAGTCAAGGAACATACATGACAAATTACATTTTTTAAAATCAAAGAATAAAAATAACAATATATACATGGACATAAAAAACTAAATCATAAAACCAAATTCACTTTAACAAACCCTAGCCGCCAACATCACAGATCAACCGCCATTTCTTTCTATCCTTGCATACTTCTTTCATTTCCTCCAGAGTCATAACCTTCTTCATACAAGCTCTTCTTTTATTATGACTCTGGATATTCCATTCATTCTCAATTTCGGATATTTGGTCCATCCATACCTTTCTCGGTCTTCCTCTACCACGACATCCATCTATTCTACCAACATATACTTTCTTCGTCAGTCTTTCCTCATTCATTCTCTCCATATGCCCAAACCATCTTAACAAACTTCTTTTAATCTTCACTTTCACACTTTCTTTTGCACCACATTCTTTTCTTACAAAATCATTCCTCACCCTGTCACTCCGTTTTTTCCCAATCATACTTCTTAGAAAGTCCATTTCAACAGTATGGACTTTACTAATTTCACTTTCATTCACCGTCCAGGCCTCGCTTCCATACATCAAGGTGGGTAAAAGTATGCCACTGCGTACCGCCAATCGAGCATTTTTAGAAATGTTTTGATTTTTGGCGATACAAGCTGTGGCACCCAGTACACACCTGCCCTTCATTACTCTTCTTTCAAGTTCACCTGTCATTCTTCCATCT
Source organism: Agapetus fuscipes (assembly GCA_951799405.1). NCBI lineage: Eukaryota > Metazoa > Arthropoda > Insecta > Trichoptera > Glossosomatidae > Agapetus > Agapetus fuscipes. The sequence goes on from OX637332.1 coordinate 1,019,008, forward strand.
TTCTCAAACTTACTTCCCAAGTATACAAACTCATTTACCACATCAACATTCATTCCGTTTATTCTAAATTCGTAGTTCGTATTTTCTTCATTTCTTTCAAAAATCAAAACTTTCGTCTTACTTGCATTCAATTTCAAATAATTACCTAGCAGAGCTTCGTTCAATCTAGAGAGCATCGTTTGCAATTCTACTGCTGAGTCCGATACAAGAACAGCATCATCCGCATACAGTAGAACACTCACTTTGCCCTCTCCTATCATTAATCCACAATCATCAAGTCTAGCATCTCGAACACACTTGTCCATGACTATGTTAAATAGCCATGGGCTCATCACACATCCTTGCCTTACACCCTTAAAAACTTCAAACCATTCACTATACTCATCATCAATACGAACACATGCTGTACTATTTTCATAGTTTGCATGCACCGCACCTAGGAGAGCCCCATTCACTCCGTATGCTTTCAAAACATCCCATAACATACCTCTGTCTACTGAGTCAAAAGCCTTTTCCAGATCTACAAAGGCCGTGAACAGCTTCCGCCTCACCGACAATTGTTTTTCAACAAGTTGTCGTAGAGTAAAAATCTGATCAACACAGCCTCTACCGGCCATAAAGCCGGACTGTATATCGGAAATCCTTTCACTAGTAGTCAGAATCACATTTTTTATAATCACCTTACAGAAGACTTTTCCTGGTATACTGAGTAGACTGATTGGTCTGAAGTTCTGACAGTCTTTTTTGTCCCCTTTACCTTTGTAAATGGGAACAATGACTGCCTTCCTCCAATCCATCGGTACTACTCCTGCATTCACACAAAGCTTACATAATTCGTACATCCAATCTATCACGCATTCACCTCCTGCTTTCAACATTTCACCATTTATTCCATCAAACCCAGCAGACTTTCCATTCTTCAAACATTCAATAGATACTTTTATTTCTTCTTTCAAAATCCTAAATTCATTCTCTTCTGTCATTTTTCTAAACAAAATTCTTTCGCCCCGACCAAAAATCCCTTCAAAATATTCTTTCCATCTCTTACATACTTCATCCTTCTCCCATACCATCTCACCAACAGCACTTTTGATTCCTGGGGTGGTCAATGCAGAATCTTTATTCCTATTGGCACCGACCCATCTCCAGAATTCCTTCCTACTGTCGGTGAAACTCCTGTTCATTTTTTCATCAATCTTTCTCTGTTCATTCGCTTTGCTTTCATAAACTACATTCTTCGCCATTTGCTTGGCTATCTTATATTCATCTTCTAGCTTTCTATCATTCCTGTCGTTCAGCCACTTTTTGTAACATTCCTTCTTCACTTTCACAGCCTCTTTTACTTTAGCATTCCACCAGGCATCCCCTTTCAATCTTCCACCTTTCGTTTCTCCACATACTTTTCGAGCACATTCAATCATTCCTTCTTTCATAAACTTCCACATGCTTTCAATATCTTTTTCATTAACATTCTTTTCAAGTTCATTCACACTTAACTTTTTTTGTATTTCTGATTTATACTTCACTTTCACATTTTCATCACTCAGACTTTCTACTTTTATTCTTGGCTTTCTTACTTTCTTCTTACGTTTCTTCTTTCTTACTTCTCCAATCATTATTTTAGCGCATAAGAGATAGTGGTCACTGCCTATTTCAGGCCCACGATAGACACGGCTATCTCTTACGGCTCCTCTCAGTCTTTCATCCACACAGATGTAGTCAATGATTGTGCGACTTCCCACAATCTGCCTTGTGTACAGATGCACATCCTTATGTCGAAACCATGTGTTTGATGCAAAAAGGCTGTGCTCTGCACACAAAGCTATCAGGTGTCGCCCATTATCATTGACTACACCTCGTCCACTAGGACCAACAATTTTCACACACTCATCTCTTTGCGTACCTACCCATCCATTCATATCTCCCAAAATTATAATGTATTCATTCTTCTTGCTTTCGCGCACAACTGCATTCAACTCATTCCAGAATCTCATTTTCACGTCCATACACTCTGAACCCCAAGGGCGCCCATCCTTCGCTTGCTTCTTGGAAAACATGAACGTCTTCAACTCCTTCTTGAAATGTTCTTCACCGGTCTCCGTCCTCAGTTTCAGAGGTAGCTGGTTCCAGCACAATGGTCCCGCTGAGCCAAGCACCCTATCCCCAAAGCCCGTTCTGATCCGTTGACTGCGTCCTTGACTCATATGTTGGTATGAGGCTGATCACCCATACTGTCAGAAATGGTTCACTTTGCCATGCCCCCCCTGTTTCATTTGAGGTTTGTGTTTTAATTAAGTACACATGCAGCATTTGTGAGCGCCAACTTGCATGTGTCTGTTTGTGGGGATGCATTTTATATGAATTAAAAAATAACAGTTTTTTTGTAAATCTTTATCTGTCTAAAATGTTAATTAATATGTGTCGGCAACTCAGATTATAGAAAGAAGAAAATCAAAGCGGTCTGCAACGAAGCGGCGCTCAAGTCTATTGTGTATTCTGACACCCCAAAACACGCCTTTTATTTCTCTTCGTCCCGAAGTCTCCCGCAGTACTAATTGATGGATGGCACGAGGAGACGGGGAGACTGGTTAAGCCTAAGGGAGGAGGCGCACAGCAAAATAAAACGATGCAACTTCCAAGAAAGGTTAATTAATTAATTAATTATTATATCGGAGCCGCCATCCGCTCGAGGGATTAGATTAATAACGAATAGACGGCGGTAAAAATTGTGAATAAGTGCACCGGTGAATTTTGCAAAATTAAGTTTGTTTTTATTTAGTTTTATTAAAAAAAACAGATTTGTGGAAAGGAATGATGTAATAAATGGAAGTCGTGGAAGAGGAAGACCGAGAAAGGTATGGATGGACCAAATTTTCGAAATAGCGAGTGAATGGGATATCCAGAGTCATAATAAAAGGAGAGCTTGTATGAAAAAGGTTATGACTCTGGATGAAATGAAAGAAGTATGCAAGGACAGGAAGAAGTGGCGGCTAATCTGCAATGCTGATTTGTAATGTTGGTTTATTAGTTTGCTACATTTTTTGCATAAGAAATTTTTGACTTTTTTTGTATAGATTTCTTTTTAAGGTTTTGTTGTTTTTTTTTATACTTAAATGTTATTTATTGCTCGTATTCCTTGACTTATAGGTTGGTATGAGGCTGACTACCCATACTGTAAAAAATGGTTCACTTTGCCAATGTGACCCCTGTTTCAGGGAATGTCGGCAAGAGTTGCAGGGCTTATGTTCATTTGAGGTTTGGATTTTATTTGTAAGTACACAATCAGCATTTGTAAGCGCGAACTACACGTGTTTGTTTGTGGGCATACATCTGAGAGCTTTGAATGAATATATCCTTGCAACTTAGATTATAGATTATAGAATGCAATTCACCAACCTATTTTGCCTGTTCAGTTGTCTTCATGCGAAAGCAGAAGCTTGTGTGCATGCAATGGCATCTGTTGAACCAGGGTCGAAGTTGTGGTCAAGTGGGCCAGACGCAGATTCGAACCACCGTTATTCTATTCCAAATACGCTAGTCAAACATGCGCCTCAATCCCCTCGGCCATAACACCGACTATAATCTATAATCTTAGCTGCAAGGATATGTTAACATTTAAAGTTCATATTTAATTCATACCCACAGACAGGCACATGTATGTTTGTATATTCTGCATGTGTGCATTTAAATAAACAAAACCTTTCATGAACGTAAACCTTGCAACTACTGCCATTTTTCTCTGACACCGGAGTGGCATTTGTGAACAAGTGGCAAAAGTGAACCGATTTTAACAGCTCGAGGGGTCAGCCTCATACCAACCTAGTTTGATTAAAATTTTAACATCATCAGTAGTTTCAACAAGAGTCTAGCCTACATATACCTACTGAATGAAGAGTTAGTTAAAACTTTCAAGATTTGTGTAGTTTTTTTGTTCAGTTAAAACTTTTGAAAACACCGCTAATAATCCTAAAACTGCTTGAAAATCTACACTTTGTTTAGTTAAAAATTAAAGCTATACTATTTAACTTACAATTGATATGTATGGGATCTGTGTAAAAAAATACATATAAGTAAGTGGTCAGACTCGTACCAACCAACCTATAAGTGAAAGAACAATTGTAGAAAAAAATACTTACATTCATGGAAGCATTATTATTCATATTTTAGTTTGAAATCTTACAAAATCAAAACGTCAAAGCCATGGCCTTTAGGTCAGAGGCGTGCCCACGACTCAAATAAAATGATGACTAAGATATTATCTGAGATACATAGGGTAAGAAGAGAGAGCTTGCTGGTCCGCCTGGACTCGCTCTTCCTTATTCAACCCTCGCCATGAGAAATCGCGATCATTAGCAGCGTTCTTTGTACAACATTTCATGTTTTTTTTTCTCCTTGCTCGGGGAAAATTTACGATGGATTATTTGAATATACTCCGCGCCTATTAAGGAAAACTTTTCTGTTATTATTTTGTAGTCATAAAAGTGTGTATACCTACTGAGAGCGGGCAAATCTGGTTCCGTCCAATACCGTATTGTTGCCGGCACAGCGAATATTTTTTCTTCTCGTTTAAATCATGAATAATATAGCCATTATTTCCTCGTAAAAAAGGTAAAAAAACGAACCAGTTTATTGATTTATTATTTTTTACTCCATTCACAGCTATACGTAGTGGGCAACATTTCTTCGTGGCTTGAATCTAAGTATTTAGCAACAAAATCAGATAATTTAGAAGTGAAAAATTATTAACCATTCTGCTCCTGAAGATGCCTAATTAGGCGAAAATGTTCGAGCACAAAAAAATAATAAATAAGTGAATTAAAACTCTGTTTTTTTCATTTGAATTTTGAAATAATTAAAAATGGACTTTCACTGTGTAAACAGATTAACACTAAAAAATTTAATATTATAATGTGAATTATGCAATTAAAAATGTTTTTTTTACTGAGAGATGAACGAGTTATTCAAAGTTTCGTCGAATCATGTCGATGCACCGTCAAATGTCACCTACAATCTTCGATCACGAGCAACTACATACTTGGAAAGTTCGTGCTTTTTTGTCATTGAAAAGACACGTGTCGTGTCGACGTGGGAAGCGTTTTCAATTGGAGAAACCCGTTGTGGTCTACACCACGGTTCATAAAAAAAATCCTCAATATATTTTGGTTGGTACTTACTCTAATCAAAGTCGTAAAAAAAGGTTCACTTATATATTTTTTTTTTTGATTTGGTATAATTGAAAAAAAACCTTTTCAACACAATTTACTAGGTACGTATTCATTGACGTTTTGCATTTCATTCTTTATGTTAAAAATCATTAAAAGAAACAGTGTTGCCAGTGAAAAATAAGTATTTTTTTAATGATAAAAGAAAAACAGCTTTGTTTTCGATTACGTGAGTATTTCACTTTGCCAATGTCACCCCTGTTTCAGGGAATGTCGGCAAGAGTTGCAGGGCTTATGTTCATTTGAGGTTTGGATTTTATTTGTAAGTACACAATCAGCATTTGTAAGCGCGAACTACACGTGTTTGTTTGTGGGCATACATCTGAGAGCTTTGAATGAATATATCCTTGCAACTTAGATTATAGATTATAGATGAACGATTACAAAGTTAATGCCTCTACAATCAATAAGTATTTTTTTCTTTAAAGTTTTTTACAATAATAATGAATTTTCACATTGTTAATACACAAACCATAATAAATAGATTAAAATTTAATTTCGCCTTTCTAATTAAATCAACTGAATGTTGGAAAAGCAATAAAAAGAATCTGACGTTCCGAATACTTAAGAATTGGTCGAAAAATATTATATTCTTGTCATCAAATTCAGGGAAGATCTGATGCCCTGCGGGGAGATTATTAAAATATCTTGATCTCTTCTCTACAAAGTTATCTGTCGGTCAATCAGAAGTCTAGATAGGTCCAGACAGCGGATCAAGAGAAATTACGCCTTAATTAATTCGATAATCTCTAACTCGGAGCACAAAGAGATATACTGTCATAACGCCGGGAACAGACTCACGCAACCAACTTGACACACTTTCTATCACCCTTCCCTTGCACAAGTATTTTGTTTGCAGAAAACAACAAAGGCTGACACTGCATTGCTGTTTTTGATTCGTGACAAAGAACCTTTTTTACTAAACCATAAATATGCATAAGTTATGTAAAAAAATAAAGGAAAATTGAACACTTACCCAGTGCCTCGAGAAACAAAACATTGTATTGTGTTGTAAAGTATAACACATAGTTTTTTTTAGTGCATTGAGTGTTTGCCTACACCGTCACGGGAGACGAAGGGTTCCGGACACAACCGGGCACTCCCGAAGCTCCAAATCTCCATAAGGCTGCCAGAGCTTCCAAAAGCTAGTCGTGGGCGAGATGTGAAACAAGGCTGATGTATCACAGCACTTCGAGGTGCAGCGTAGTAAGCAAAGTTGGTGGCTCTTTGGACATGGCTGTGTCTGGTGGGTGTTGTATCAATTGCGCTTCCACCCCTTCCACTTGGATTTTCTGGCATCAAAGGCACCCATCATATGGACGAGTACCTGGTGTAGATGAGCTTCTACACTGAGGCTCTATACTTGTAGAGATGTTAGTCCCGAGCACGGTCGCTTTCGGAGTTCGAGCCCTGAGACATTCATGAAAATCTTATGTTTTTAAGCACAAAAAGAGCATTTTTGAAAAAGAAATTATGTGTTTTTGTTTTGAGACAAGAAGTTGAATGTAACATTTATCATAATTCAAGAATTACACATACTTTTTTTTTTACTAGTATACTTTTTGGATGTAGACCTGTAGTAGGACACCTATAAAGGATGGACCTTTAGCAACAATATCTTCTATTACTTGTTCATTTCAATCTCGATTGACTTATTTTTCTAACACTGATAAAACTCATAGAAAACCTATAAGTGTCAGACATACAATAAATAAAACAAAAATAGTGCAATGTTTCGTTTTCACGTAAACAGATCATAGTATTGACCACTATAGTCCTCAATATCGTGGCGAATGTCCCCGCCATACTATCGGCTCGCATCGTCTCTAAGCATCGACTCGAGTCTGTACCCGGCATCGTAATGCGAGGACATCAAACAGCTTCCAATAATAATCATTAATTGAAATAACAAAGATTCTTATGACAAGTCACATTTCAAGATGAATATCAAAGCTAAGACATAAAAAGATTAGCATTCTCTTTTGGGGTGTTTTCAAACGTAATAAAATGGAACAAAGAGCTTAGTCGAAAATATTTGTATAACTTCAAATTATTCTCTTTTATTGCCACTTCTATTAGGGATCGGTGATCGTCATGTATACTTTGACTTGAGATATTTTAGTTTTTTTTGTATATTTGGTTATTCCTTGACTTATAGGTTGGTATGCGGCTGACCACCCATGCTGTGGAAAATGGTTCACTTTGCCAATGTCACCCCTCTTTCAGGAAAAGTTGGAGGGGGTTGCAGGGTGTATGTTCTTTGAATTCGGGTTTTTATATTGTAGGTCCACATGCGGCATGTTCAAACGCGAACTTATACGTGTCTGCTTGTGAAAATGCATATAATGTGAATCTTTAATGTAACACATATTTGCAACTTAGATTAGATTAGAAGAAATGAAAGAATTATGCTAGGACGGAAAAATGGTGGTTCATCTGAAATGTTTATTTTTCCAATTCAAAATGTAAGTTCTGTATTTATATGCCTATATTTGTTGGGGGTTGGTGGTTCACACTGTGAAAGTCCATTGTATTTATTTTAAAAAATACATAGATTTATGTAATTCACTATTTTGGATTACTTTTTTTAAGCTCGAATATTTTCGCCTTAAAAGGCATCATCAGGAGCAGTATAGACTATGTAAAGAATTCCAGTTACAGATTGAGTAAATTTATAACTGTTTTATACACTGTATAATTTATTTTTTCCTAGACTTTTAGGTTTATATAAACTGATCACCATGTACTCTAATGAATGGTGAGTTTTGGCCAATAATAATAATAAGGATTTAATAGTATTAGGATGATTTTTTTGGTGAGCTATGATTTTGTGTGTATCACACCGCAAGCTTGTTCGTCGTTGTAGAAAGCGCCAATTCTCAAGCAAAATCCAGTTGCTGTAAGGCTAGATGGACCTTTAGTGACCGATCTTTGGTAAAGGTGTATTAATTTTTCACCCAGCGAAGAGCAAATTTTTGAAAGTATAAATGGTATTTTTTTTTGTGCTCCGCCGGGATTCGAACCCACAACCTTCCATTTACGAGTTAGAAGTGTTAACCACTAGACTACGGACCGGTCACCCTTGTTTCGGGGAAATCCGGCAAGAGTTGCACGAACTACTTTCATTTGAGATTTGAGTCTTATTTTGTAAGTACACAAACAGCATGAATAAGCGCCACCTTATACGCGTTTACTTGTGAACACCCATTGATTGTCAATTTGTTCATACTTACAGTTTAGATTATTGGTTAAAGTTAATCTTCCGATATCATGATGACGTCTAAACCTAAATCTAAGTTGCAAAGATATGTATCATTTGAGGTTCATAGTTAATGCATTCCCACATGCAGACACGCATAATTGCTCACACATGCCGCATGTGGACCTACAATATAAAAACCCGATCTCAAATGAACATAAGCCCTGCAACTCTTGCTGACCTTACCTGACACAGGGGTGACATTGGTAAAGTGAACCATTTTTTACATTATTGGTTGACAGCCTCATACCAACCTATAAGTCAAGGAATATGACGTAATTCACTAAATATACTTTAGTATTAATTTTATGACTCTCCCTACTTTATCTGTGTAAGAAATTGGTCCGCATTGCCAGTGCCCTTTCCTATTAAAGGAAAGCACGAATCATACTTGTTCTACATTGAGCCTCAACCTACACGAGTAGATGGAGTTTTCGCTGCCAAACATATTTTTTTATGGGACGGGTTCGCCAGAGGAATAATGTGAACAAGCCGTTTACTCATAATATCCCTGAAAACGGCAACCCGAAGTCGGGGCTGCCGAAAGAAATGAAAATCGATCAGCTGGAAGTCGACGAGATTTTTTTCGTGCTTTTTGGCAGATACGAAAAACATTTGCTTTTAACTAAATAGTTTTTTTTCTGAAGCGTACGACCGCTTAAGGTTTCAGTTGGTAGTAGGCTTGCGTAAAATGTCACGGACTAGGGGTTCAATTTCAACGATGGATATCAGAAATGATTTCTCGTTCTAGGGCTTACTTCTTCTTTTTCTTCCTTTCTTCAATCCTCTCCATGTTTGTTTATCGGCTGCTGTGTTCAGCCATCCTCTGCCTGCAGTACTCTTGATGTCGTCCAGCCACCTCAGTTGGGGTCTCCCCACTCCCCGTTTGGGTATCCTGGACCGCCACCGGACGATTCTTTTCAGCACCCTGTCATGGTTCTGCCTTACGACGTGACCTTGCAGGATTATTACAAATCAAAATATTGGACCGCTCCGTAGTCCAGTGGCAATACTTAGGACTCGTAAATGGAAGGTTGTGGATTTGGATCCCGGGGGAATTCTCGATATGGAATGCAAGCACTCTACAAACTGAGCTATCGAACGGACAATCATACATAAGAAAAAAAGGAATAACAGCCTCTATGTCAAAGGAGAAAATCCTTGTAAAAAAGCCTAAGACAGGAATTTAGTCCCAAGCACAATGTCACTCATTTGTGCAACAGTATAGAAGGAGAAATTATTCTTTTATGATCTCGAATATTTTATCGAAGCGAAGAAAAAAATATTCGGTGTCTGAACCATTTAGTATATAATTAGCCAACTGAATATGTAAAAGGATTGCTTGCGAAACTGGTCGTGAAATTTTAATATGCTCGCCGTAATCGAAAACAAATTTATTTTTATCTGTCATAAAAACATACGTCTCTTTAGAAAAAATAACACAAGTACATGGGTAGATAATACGTTCCAACAAAAAATACCCCTGCAAAGACCCAAATGTATGAGGAACGTCAAAAAATATCTTTTACCGAGCTCAGTGTGAATCTGTATGGTATTTCTCGGGTCCCGGATTTGGGCCATGGTGGGAGGGTAATTTGGACCGTCATTTGGCACCGCGAATTAGGGTGTATTAAGGCAAAAGAATAAGCTTTGCTACAGCAACAAAAACGCAAGGACTCACCTTTGTTGCGAGGCTTTCTTTGTGAAGAGGATCACATGGAAAATTCGCAGAGGTAATCGCACATCAATGCCTCATGATATTCTGAAATTATATACTTGTATATTTCATACAAAATTAATGGATAACAATATTTCATTAAATTTTTGAGTACAAAAGATTTTATGGACTTTTCTTGTACCTGATGATAATGGCTAGTGATCAAAAACGTTAGTATTTTGTAGTCTAGTGGAAACGCTTCGTACCCGTAAATGGAATGTTGGCCGGATTTAGCCATTGGTTTGGTTAGACACTGGGTTTTGGTGGAATTCATCCAAACAATTTATGCAATATTTATGGAAGATTCTTTAGAACGTTTATTTTTTAATTAGTTCACAAACTTAAAAATTAAAATGGATGAAAGCAAGCGGACATGTTGCTGTTGTGAGAGTTTGAGAGAGAAGACGGAAAAAGGATACAGCTGTCAAACATTGGCATGAAGTTGGTAGCAAAAAACACCATAGAAAAAAATGCAACTGTTTCATTGGTAGGTATGTTAAATTTGGTTAAATTCTTAACAAAATTTGTGGGTTCAAATCCCGACGGAGTACAAAAGAATACCATTTATATTTTTTAATATGCTCTTGGCTGGATTGAAAAACCTTTACTGAAGACCGGTCAGCTAAGGTTCATCCAGCCTTACAGCAACTGTGTTTTGCTTGAAAATTGGCACTTTCTATAGCTACGACCACGCTTGCAGAGGGCTGTTGAGGTGGGATTCACACTAAAACAGCGCTCACCAAATTTAGCATCCTGACGCAGCTCGCACTATGGAAACGTAGCTTTATCGCTTTTACCCCAGATTTAAATAAATATTCGAAAAGCCTTCTTTGAACGGAGAAATGTTCCTTTAGAGATTCACGACTATGTGAACTTTACCTTTGCAACTTCTTTTTGTCACAAAATCCTGCATAAAACATTATTTCATGCAAACAAAGAAAAACATCGCCGAGTCTATTTTAACTCCTGTTCTTTTATTGTTAATCGAAATTTTCATCTAGTATCTATGTCTTCAAAATAAATTAACATATTTAATTAAAATTAAACACATAAAATTAGTCTTTTAATTTTACTGAATTCACATAAATCGCGGTTATTTATTTTGCAGAATTTATATTAAGATACGGTTCACATTCGGTCCGTACACAGATTTACTTTAGAACTGTAAAGCTCAATACGGTTTAGATACTAGTTCGGCTCCAGAACATTTCGGTCTCAATTTATAGGTGAGAATAAAGGTTATTCTCGAAATATTGAGAACTGGCACATGCGAGATTTCGACAGAACAGTCTACTTAGAATATTCGAGTAAGCACCCACACAATCTGGAACAAATACAAATACAATTATTTAAGTACACACATCTAGAGACTTTACAGACACACACAGACGTAACTCACACACACAGAATCATACATTCGCATCAATATGAACACAAACATAAGAAGATAAGAAGAGTTAACACAATGTTTGGAGAGCGTGCATTTGCAGTTGCTGGTCCCCTGGCCTGGAACCACCTGCCACATCATGTGAGAGAGCTAGAGGACCATGGAAAGTTCCGGAATGCACTGAAGACAAGCAAATTTCTGGCATCATTTGCACAAGCACCCTTGGAGTGACTACATCACGAAACGGCGCAATAAAAATAAAAAAATCATCATCTCATCATCATCTCGTAAAGTAAGCTCACACTTACACATGCTGAATGTGTATCTACATATCACTATATCTATATACCCCTAATCTGTTGAGCTGTTTTTGCAAATATTGGATTTCCGTTTAGACTTGTAGAGTGTAAATTTAAGGCGAGAAAGTCTGAGCGTTGGTTCATCATGAAAAGAGAGAGGGGATGAATTTATGATCCCCTCTTTTATTTTATTGGCATCCATCTTGTCCGAGATTTTTCAATAGCGCCAGATTAATCAATTAAAAAGTTTTTAGGGATAATATTGAATTAGCGAAATCTCACCCCTTTCATGAATTTATTTTTGGGAAATAATCTGAAAAAGTAATAATGTTTATTAAAAGGGGGGATGATCATTTTGACGAACGTTTTTTTTTTGTGGAGAAGTTGAAATTTTCAACATTTTTGGGAAACGAAGGTAACCACGTTTAGTTAATAATAATAATATTAGAATGATTTGTTTGGTGAGCGCTGTTTTTGTGTGTATCACACCTCAAGAGCCCTCTGCGAGCTTGGTCGTCGCTGTAGAAAGCGCCAATTCTCAAGCAAGACCCAGTCGTTGTAAGATTGAATGGACCTTTCAGTGATCGGTCTTTGGTAAAGGTTTATGAATTTTTCAACCCAGCGAAGAGCACATTGTACATTTTTTGTGCTCCGCCGGGATTCGAACCCACAACCTTTTATTTACGAGTCTGGAGTATTGCCACTGGACTACGGACCGGTCCAAGAAATGCCAACAACACGCGGTGTACCTGAGCGGTCACCTATCCAGGTATCATCCGCGCCCAATGTTGCTTAACTTCGGTGATCTGATGAGAACCGGTGCTTTCAACATGGTATCGTCGTTAACATAATTATTATCACAATCTGGATGGTGTTTGTTTTTAAATTCTCCTTTAACAATTTTTATTTCTTCTATAGTCCGGTCGATAGATCAGCTGGTAGAGTGTTTGCATTCCATGCCGAGATATTGGGTTCGAATCTTACCGAAGGTGTCAGAAATAATTTCCCGTTTCGGTGTTTATTTCAAACTTAAAATAAAATACCGGCAAGACTTAATAAAAGGAGAGTTTGTATGAAAAAGCTTATGACTCTGGATGAAATAAAAGAAGTATGCAAGGACCAAAAAAAATAGCGGTTGATCTGTAATGCTGGCGGTTTGTTTTATATACTTAACTGTAGTTAATTGTTTGTATTCCTTGACTTATAGGTTGGTATGAGACTGACCACCCATACTGTAAAAAATGGTTCACTCTGCCAATGTCACCCCTGTTTCAGGAAAGGTCGGCAAGAGTTACATGGCTTATGCTCATTTGAGATTGGGTTTTATATTGTAGATTCACATGCGGCCTGTTTAAGCGCGAACTTAAGCGTGTCTGCTTGTGGGAATACATTTGATACAAATCTTAAATGTAATACATCTTTGCAACTTAGATTACAGATTATAGACTTCCTCAGCCTTAACACGAAATGACTACCAGCCCCCTTGGGAGCTGGGAAACGCCCACTTCAACTTAAGTGATTGGACTAAGTTCTGTACCCTGTGAAAATAAATTGGTTCCACCCGCCACATGCAACCCCTTTGGAGAAAACGCGGCAAGAAGTTACACTATATGTGTAGCTTAGTAGCGTCTACTTTAATTTCTTGACTAGCAGGTTGAGGTTGACGATTCATAGAACGCAAACGCAACTAAGCTACACATATAGTGTAACTTCTTGCCTGCGTTATCCCCGAAGGAGTCGCATGTGGCGCTTCGGGACCTTTTTATTTTTACAGGTAAGGGGGCCGGCCTCACACCAACCACTTTCAGTTGAAGTGGGGGTTTCCCAGCTCCCGGGGGGGCTGGTTCTCATTTCTTGTGAAGGCTGAGTAAGCCTTTGAGATCGAACCCTTGCTCTCGGCATGGAATGCAAGCATTCTACCAATTGAGCTATCAACCTTTTTACGAGCTTGATCGTCGTCGCTACAAAGCGCCAATTCTCAAGCAAGACCCAGTTGCTGTAAAGCTGGATGGACCTTTGGTGACCGGTCATTGGTAAAGGTTTTATGAATTTTTCAACCCGGCGAAGAGCAAATTTGAAAATATAAATGGTATATTTTTTGTGCTCCGCCGGAAATCGAACCCACAACCTTCCCATTCAGAGTCCGCAGTGTTACCACTGAGCTACGGACCGGTCTATCATAGGTACTTTAAAACTGGTTAACTTTTGCCAATCCTCCCTACTTTTTTAAACGCGACAATAGTAACAGGTTCATTTGAGGTTTTGATTTTTATTTTGTAAGCGCGAAGTGAACGGGGTGTATTAAATTTGAACTTTAAAGGTAAACATATTTTTGCAATATGATTATGACTTACAGGTTGGTCTGTGGGTTCTACTGACACATACATACAGGATGGGTACGAGGAGGATTTGAGCATGATCACCCATGCTGTAAAAAATGGTACACTTTGCCAATGTCAACCCTGTTTCAGGGAAGGTTGGCAAGAGTTGCAGGGTGTTTATTCATTTGAGATTCGGGTTTTTATATTGTAAGTCCACATGCGGCTTGTTTAAGCGTAAACTTATACATGTCTGCTTGTAAAAATGTATATAATATGAATCTTTAATGTTACATATATTTGCAACTTAGATTAGATTAGATTACAAAATATAGATGGGTCAGATGTGTGATCATTTCTCAATCAAAAATATTTTTTTTTCAATGATTGTTCCGACGAAACTGCATTGTCTATTGATTTACTAAAAGCATTTTTTTTTAAATAGTTTGTACCATCAAAATAATGTATATATTAGTTTATTGATTAAATGATGAATTCGATTTTAAAAACGCGGGCAACGAAAATTCTACCCAGTCGGATGATCATCAAAATCTGTATTGTGTTTTTATTTTGTAAAAACACAATTATTTGCCTAATTTATGTATGTGAAATTTTTACTGAAAAATGAGATAGAAAAAAATTAAAGCATTCGCACAATTTTTAAAGATGGATCTTAATAAAACACGGAATAAAGAACTCAGAGCAACCTCACGTTTCGTATTTAATCCATCCCATTGCATCTTTGTTGAATTGGCGCTTTGTATCGACGACGACCAAGCTCGTAAAAAGGTCGATATCGAAATTGGTAGAATGCTTGCATTCCATGTCGAGAGCAAGTGTTCGATCTCAAGGTTTACTCAGCCTTCACAAGAAATGAGAACCAGCCCCCCCCGGGAGCTGGGAAACCCCCACAACTGAAAGTGGTTAGTGTGAGGCCGGCCCCCTTACCCGTAAAAATAAATAAGTCCAAAATGGCCACATGCGACCTTAGTTGCAGCTGCATGTGTAGGATGAAGTTTGAAAACAAAATATTACGACTATTTTTTTGTTTGTTACAAAATTTCAAAACGACCTATTCTTAGTTTTATACATTCTACAAATCCGTTTTACGAAAACCAAGATGAGTACGCCGGTTGAGGTTGTAATGTATACTATTGTAGGGGTCGCATTATGTAGGCACTTATAAAATGTACATCAGGCTTCCAGCTTAGCTTCTTTGGCCGCTCTCCCCTCCATTATTCAAACAATCCATCTTCATTAGATATTTAAGACCATACGTACGACTCACCATCAATTAGTCAATTAAATAAGTCGGCTACACCTTTCTTGCAACTTTCGCTATCAAATTGTGAAAAAGCTACCGACGCCTTTCAATCAAACGAGACAAATAAAGCCGCCATTTGAAACATTTTCAACAATTTTCTCTGCTTTTCTGATCTATCTTGGATATTTTATCTAATTGTTGGGTTTATGTTTTCGAGGTATGGGATGAATGTCGAAGAGATGTGCAAGGACAAAAAAAGTGGCGGCGTATCTACGGAGGTACCGGCCACCTCTAGTGAAACAGTGGCAGTATATAGTACAGAATTTATATAATCTATAATCTTAGTTGTCAATATATATCAACTTTTAAAGCTCATCTCAAATGCATGGAATTATGGTAATTCCTTCATGAATATGACCATCTAGGTCGAAAACGTTTTTTATATTGTAATTTAAATGTATTGTGTGTGAAAATACAACAGTGTTTATAACAAAAACTGTGTTTTTATAAAAAACAAATCAATCAACAATAATTTTTACAAACCATTAAAAATATAATAACATTTAAGCATATAAAAACAACAAAACCTTATAAAGAAATCTATACGAAAAAAAAAGTAAATACTTCCCTATACAAAAAATGTAACATAAATGAATAAGCGACAGTGGCGTGCCTACGGTTTCTGCCATGCGCATGCTGGATAATTAAAGTTGCACGAAATCACAAATAATAAATCTTACCCCTTTGTTTCTTTCCTCAGTGTTTCTTAATCTCTTCAGACTTAGATTTTGGATTAATTAATAAATCTTTACATACTTAAGATCCTTACTGAGTACAACTATATTTTCACAGGAACTCATTGTTTACTATAAAAACCGGATTCTCGATCGCAAACAAGGAATAAGTTATTTATTATGATATTTGAACCTGACGCGACAGTGTTTTCAAAACACAATACATAAGTCATTCATAAATATGTCAACAGCTTCAGTCTGGAATCGTAAAATTTAATCGACGAAAAGCTTAGCCTATCCGAATATTATTATCATGCGCACTCCAAGCCACAGCTTCAAGCAATATCTGTGAATGTGTGTTTTCATTTAGAATTAAAAGAGCTTAAGCGACAATCTTCATATAAACTTACAGAGGTCAAGCTTTTTCATACGTTAAACAAAGACAGGCATACATTTCTCAATCACGTTTGAAGAACAGAGTTTCGTTCGGCAATGACTAATATTAATATCCCACTTTACCTCACAGATGGCAGTAGCAGGAATATTGATGTATATCTTAAATCTACTCAAAAATATTCATTATTTTCATTTCTGAGGGTACGCATGCTTAGCTTTTTAGCTTGTAAGGTAGTCACGCCACTGATAAGCGAACATTACAAATCAACATTGCAGATTAGCCGCCACTTCTTCATGTCTTTACATACTTCTTTCATTTCATCAAGAGTCATAACCTAGAAAATTGTTTTTTTTTAAATTGTTAAAACAACTTTTCTGATAAAGGCCCTTTTTAGAAGTTATAGGCCAAATACTAAAAAAAGTGCAAACAACTCGAGGTGTTTTAATCACCCTTTGGTTAGTGCAAGTTTTTCGCAGTAGAAAACTTGGTTTTACACTATTGGTATTATGTTGACACATAGTGTTGGTACATGGCAAAAGTTGTGGGGCTATTATGTTCATTTGAGGTTTGAATTTTATTTGTAAGTACACAATCAGCATTTGTAAGCGCGAACTACACGTGTTTGTTTGTGGGCATACATCTGAGAGCTTTGAATGAATATATCCTTGCAACTTAGATTATAGATCATTATATTATTATATTATTATAGATTATAGTATAGTGGAAGCTGGAATAAACGCATATTATTATTATTATTATATATTCTAACAAAATAACAAAAAAGGAAAATATTCTACGCATACATTCACTCCTAGATTTAGGCGTCTTTTCAACATATTCATTAATAATATTATCATGTTACAAGTATCAAAACCTCTACCACACTCTATTTCGTATCTTTTCGTTTCAAAAAAAAAAGGAGAAAAATGAAGAGTCATTGAGAGAACCAATCTCCTAAAAGGCGTCGCGAGACCCTGCGAGGGTCGGTCGACGATATTATCATATTTCAAAATGTATCCAACTCAGTGAAAGCATTAAGGCATAGGATAATCTTAGCTCTGTGTCATTCAGAAAAAATATAACTTCACTATTCAACTTCACTTTTCTCATGTTAAATACTAAATAATTAAAAAGTTTATAATTAAATAAATGATTTCAATAAGGTACTTCTGAAATAGCGAACGAATGGGATATCTAGAGTCATAATAAAAGGAGGACTTGTATGAAACAGGTTATGACTCTTGATGAAATGTAAGGACAAGAAGAAGTGGCGGCTTATCTGCAATGTTGATTTGTAATGTTGGCTGATTCATTTATGTTACATTTTTTGAATAGGGAAGTATTGACTTTTTTTTTGTATAGATTTTTTAAAGTTTTTGTTGTTTCTATATACTTAAATGTTATTTATTATTTGTATTCCTTGACTTAAAGGTTGGCATGAGGCTGGCCTCCCATACTGTAGAAAAAGGTTCACTTTGCCGGTCGATATCGTCCAGTCGATAGCTCAGTTGGTAGAGTGCTTGCATTCTACCCCGTAGGCTCGGGTTCGAATCCCACCGAGGAGGGTGTCAGAAATGATTTCCTATTTCGGTGTTTATTTTAAACCCCATAATAAAAATACCGGCAAGGTTTACTCAGCCTTCACAAGAAATGAGTACCAGCCCCCTCGGGAGCTGGGAAACCCCCACTTCAACTGAAGTGGTTGGCGTAAGGCCGGCCTCCTTACCTGTAAAAATAAATAGGTTCAACTCGCCACATGCGATCCTTTCGGGGATAACGCGGCAAGAAGTTACACTATATGTGCAGCTTACTTGCGTTTTTTTTTTTTTTTGAGTTGCGTTGCGTTCCCTCTGTGCTGGTTTGGCTTATCTACCATTTGATTCAAAGATAACCTTTAAATGAAATCGTCTTAAGAATCACATTCTACTCAATCCGAGCTAAGAAAAAAACGTAAAACACGATAATGTGGGAGTTGTTTTAAATATTTTCAAAATCAATTATTGATCCAGTACACATACAAATATTGCTCATGTGAAATTACCTCTATTTGAGATAAGACAAACAAGCACACGAATTTAAAATAATGTGGACTTCGACCAGCCTCTGAATCTAGTCGTCCTTTCATTATCCATTCTTTCCACATGTCCACAGAGGCTGCAGAAATTCTCTTCTTCGCGAAGAATTTCTTATAATTACAAAAATTTCGACAGCGCTTTGCTGGGAAGTTTTGCGAGGCCCTCTCTCGCAATTTATGTTTTCTCGGCATTTTATTCGTAATTAGCAAAGTCCCTAAATCGACGAAAAACTGAAAAGTTTTAATTTTCATGGCAATTTTCGGACTTGCTACAAAAACTTGCCGCCCCTCTCGCTCGGTCGCAGGCTGGTTTGTACTAGAGAAAACGGGAAATCTAACTCCTTCTCGCAAAACTCTAAAATTAGCTCATTTGAGTTATTGTTTTTGTGTCCATTTGTTGAATTAATCTCTTAAAAAACGCAACGAAGCTACGCATATAGTGTAACTTCTTACCGCATCGTCTCTGAAAGGGTCGTGTGTGGCGAGTGGAACCTATTTTTTTGCAGGTAAGAGGCCCGGTCTTACGCCCATCACTTCAGTTGAAGTGGGGGTTTTCCAGCTTCCGCGGGGGCTGGTACTCATTTCTTGTGAAGGCTTAGGAAACTCCGCCGGTAGGTATTTCATTTTAGATTTCAAGTAAATCATTTCTGACAGTCTCGGTGGAAATTAAACCCGAGCTCTCGGCATGGAATACAAAAACTCTACTTAGGTGAGCTATTGACCATAGTAGTCTAATACAGACCAAACAAGAATAACATTTGAATTGCTCACAGACAGTAGTGATACCAAAAGCAGTATTTAATTACTTGCCTTGAAACATGGCGAGCATTAGCAAAGTGGACCATTTTTTATAGCATGGATGGTTAGTCTTATACCAACTTAAAAGTTAAAGACAAAATAAGCGGTTCTTATTAGGCCAACTGTACTGCAAAAATTTGTTCACTTTTTCCAGTGTCACCCCTATTTCCGGAGAAAACGATTCATACATTTTATAGAAAAAATAAAAACCATAGAATAACTAGCAGCAAACGGAGTGTTTCACTACGCCATTTGGACATGCAGAACCAATGTATTTCCATAGATAAAAGAGGCAGCCTTTACGCAATATCAGGATCATAAAAAGATTGTATGTTAATCCAATCGGAATCAAACTTCACACCATTCATCTTTAGATTAATCTTTACGTTTTCTGATAGTCTGAAATTGTTGAACGGCAAAACAAAGAAAAGGGAACATTGATTGCAGAGCTTCCATTTATATTTCAAATTTACAACTAAAGCCGTTACTAATATGTTAAATTTCATTCAAAATCAGTCAAGCTTTTTCGTAGGAGTGTGGCACAAGAATTAACTATATAAATATACAGATTCATTAATCGTTTATAATCACCTTAATCAATGAGGCTTGTCATAAAACAATAACTCTTCACATTATTTTTTCAATAACTCATTCGTAAAGAAATCCAACTTACCGGAAACGTAGCTTCTGTAGACTTTTCCTAAGATAGACACAAAGTAGTTTTCAAAACAAAAATCTAATTCATCATCACTTGTATAATCTCAAAAAAGTTCTAAAAACTCAAAAAAGTGAATGCACTGTCTTAAACATTAAATATTCAAAACTTCATTTAAAACTATGAAACCACGTAAAATATTATAAAAACTTATCGTCAATACTTTTATTTGAAACAAAAAATCACAAACTACTATATTATAGTCACACAATGGTTACAAAAAGGAATTCACAACTTTATACCTACGTAATTCACAGATTTGCGGAAAAAGTTATTTTTCAAAAAACAATTTAAATTGTTGAATATTTCACAGATTCGCGAAAAAGTTATTTTTCAATAAACGATTTAAATTGCTGAATACTTTTTGCAACACCGCAACCATTCGAGATGCAATGATACAAAGTACGTTGGATTTAGAGTAGGTACAGCACACCTGTATGTGTTTGATAATATTATTACTCTCTCAATGAAGTCGTAGATCGGATTTAGAGGGGCGGCTACGGACGACCCTTCGCTGGGACCGACGCAATTGAACTGACACGATGTAGGGACTTCGTAGGCCGTAGCGGAGGGGCGCATGCGTAGACCGGGTGTTTTATCCTGTTGCTTTGCGAAAGTCCAGCTGGTTGCAGCGTACTATCCGTGGGCAGGTAGAACAATGTACATAGAGGGCTCGTGAACCGAATACGTACAACTAACTTTATATATCTAAATCTAAATCTAAGCTGCAAAGATATGTATCATTTGAGATTCATATTAAATGCATTCCCACAAGCAGACATGCATAATTTCGCGCTTACACATGCCGCATGTGGACCTACAATATAAAAAATACCCAATATCAAATGAACATAAGCCCTGCAACTCTTGCCGACCTTCCCTAAAGCAGGGGGACATTGGCAAAGTGAACCATTTTTTACAGTCAGGGTGGTCAGCCGCATACCAACCTATCAGTCAAGGAATACAAGCAATTAATACATTCAAATATATAAAACAAATAAACTCTAAACAATTAAACAGTAAAAAATTAATAAACTACAAAACATATTTAGTAGTTTTAAACATATAGTCCGGTCGATAGCTCAGGTGGTAGAGTGCTTGCATTCCATCTCGAAAGCTCGGGTTCGAATCCCACCGACGCGACGGTGTCAGAAATGATTTCCCGTTTCGGTGTTTATTTCAAACCCCAAAATAAAATACCGGCAAGGTTTACTTAGCCTTCACAAGAAATGAGTACCAGCCCTCTCGGGAGCTGGGAAACCTCCACTTCAACTGAATTGGTTGGCGTAAGGCCGGCCCCCTTACCTGTAAAAATAAATAGGTTCAACTCGCCACATGCGACCCCTTCGGGGATAACGCGTCAAGAAGTTACACTATATGTGTAGCTTAGTTGCGTTTTTTTTTTTTTTGCGTTTTATATTTAAAAAAAATTCAAAGCTTCAGCTTTAACCGCCAGCATTACAGATCAACCGCCATTTCTTTCGATCCTTGCATACTTTTTTCATTTCATCCAGAGCCATAACCTCTTAAATTCGGCCACACACACTTACTCTCCACATACACTTCGGCCTCGTAAATGGAAGGTTGTGGATTCGAATCCCGGCGGAGCACAATAAATATACCATTTATATCTTCAAATTGGAATTTTTCAAGGTTGAAAAATTCATAAACCCTTACCAAAGACCGGTCATCAAAAGGTCCATCCAGCCTTACAGCAACTGGGTCTTGCTTGAGAATTGGCGCTTTCTACAGCGACGACCAAGCTCGCAGAGGGCTCACGAGGTGATACACACAAAAACAGCGCTCACCAAATAAATCAGCCTAATTTATTTATTATTTATTCATGGACCATTGTGTTAAAAAAGGCGAATCTTAGAGAGTAAGGTGTTCAGGTTGGAGACGCGGAAAGTTGCGGTTCTGCATGGCTGATTCAGCTAAAGACCTTGTTATGTTAGATTGAAAGGTATCTCCAGGATACTTACATCCGGCTAGCTCTCATCAGCATCACTCTCAGGGCGTGGGGTTCTTTCTTTGGTATTGCTTACTATATCTTGGGAAGGTTGTATAATTAAAAGATAAGTTTAACACGAACAAATAAGGGTTTATTTACTTTACTAATATGGGGAAAAAGGGGAAATAAGGGAAGGGCCAGACCTACATCTTTTCACTGAAACACTCCCTATTCTGTTGCCTGGTGTTCCGAACGGAAGGCCTGGGGCAGCGCCCCAGGCTAGCGGCGGTTCACGAGGCGGACGCTTCCACACGTTGAAGCCCCTGGGTGGGCGCTCCTATGCACTACGTCTCCTATGACTCTGGTCCACAAGGCGGGTGCCTTGCTGGCAGGAAATCCAAGTAGATGGGGAGGAGGGAGCTCCATTGTAGTGCCCCCTTGCACCGCTTGGTGCTTGGTCGCTGACGTCTTAATCGGTTGACATCTTGCCGGGAGCTAACGATGAACTCACAAGCGTGGGCCGATTGATTCACACGGCGCAGTTCGGCCGCTTCCGTGACCGTTCGGCTCCGTTCGGCCCACAAACACACACTGCACACTTCGGGATTGTTTTTTTGTATGTTATTTTAAAATAACATAACAATCTGCAGGTAGTGAACTCTAATCTAGCTGCTACTTTGTGAACCAATAAGCTAAGGGTGAATGCAACTTAGACGAACGTAATCAATTTTGAGCGTAAGGAAGAGGTACGCAATGCAAAACACAATTAATCTACAAATGGACCAGTCCGTAGTCAATAAAGTAAATGGAAGGTTGTGGATTCTAATTCCGATGGAGCAAAAAAAAATATACCTGAAGAGTATTGTTACGAAATTAGGGTTCAAAAGTCTTTCAATTAAAAATACTGGTCTTCTTATACAGTTGTTTATTTTACACTTTTAATAATTTATTTTTACAAAGGTAGTCTGGACTATTCCATTACACTTGGTTTCTGTTCACTGGTTATTACTTCAATGTAGTTGTAAAGCTTGTATGATACTACTGGCCCTGCAAGCCACTCGCAACCTTCTTATACTCTTTAAAACAGTACAATCTAGACCTATATTTGCTAGACAGTTCCAGAAAGGCATAGTAATTATTATTTCTCGATGCTTCACGTATTTTATTCAATGATTCCTACCCACACAATACAATACAGAATTCCTATAACTAATACCTACTTATTTTAAATATTTATATTTCATATTTACATAACAGTATATTTGAAAATTAAACTGACATATTTTTTGTGCTCCGCCGGGATTCGAACCAGCAACCTTCAATTTACGAGCCCCAAGCGTCACCACTAGATACGGACTAGTCATGGAAGTGAGTATTTTGAATGGTGGTAATGTGCAAATTTTGGATTATGTCTGGTTCACTTTGCCGATGTCACCCTGTTTTAAAGAAGGACAGCAAGAGTTGCAGGGTCCATTTGAGATTTGGGTTTTCATGTTGTAGGTTCACATGCGGCGTGTGCAAGCGCGAACTTGTACGTGTTTGCTTGTGAATGCATATAATGTGAATTCCCAATGTAACATACCTTTGCAAGTAAGATTAGATTAGATATTATGTCTGACAACCCCAACTGAGATGACTGGTTGTCATCAAGGGAATTGCAGGAAGATAGTGGCTGAACACAGCAGCAAATAGACAGACATGGAGAATATTGCAGGAATATTATTCTTAAAATAATTCGGATAGTCGTATAGCTCGGATAATTGATGTTCTACTGTAATCACAATAAACACATTTAAATTAATTTTGAGTAAAGAAATTTGATATTGCTTTGAAGCGGTTGTGTTTCTAAGAGACAGATGTGTGTCTCTACAAATACAAAGCTACAAGTACGTTCGAAAACCAATAATTGATGCGACTGAAAAATAAACTTGTTAAGTTTTTTTTTATGTGAATTAAGGTAATTACAGTTGTTTCCTTGACTTATAGGTAACTAATCGTTTACTATTACAATGTCACCCCAGTTTCATGGAAGGTCGGCAAAATTTGCAGGGTTTATGTTCATTTTAGGTTTCGATTTTATTTTTGTAAGCACACATGCAGCTTTCTGAGCGCGTGAACTTACACGTGTCTGTTTGTGAGCATGCATTTAATATGAATTTTTAATATTAATCTATCTTGGCAAGTATAGATTATGGAATAATGTAAGAATTAATTAATCGTTTTTTTTTGTGACAGAGACATCAATGATAAAAAAAAAGACATAAGAACTAAACTGTACATATAGTTACTTATTAAAATTTATTGACGCGTAGTTCATAAAGGGGTCGCATGTAGCGAGTGGAACCTATTTATTTTCACACGGAAGGGTGTCAGCTCAAATACTGCACTTGAAGTGGGGTTTCTGCTGCTCCCGAGGGGGCAGGTTCTCCATTCTTGTGAAGACTAAGTAAACTTTGACGGTTTTTTTCATTTGTGTTGGATATAAACTTCGAAACCCGAGATCATTTTTGAAACCCGTGGTTGAGATCGAGCCCTAGCCCTCTAGTATTGAACACAAGCGCTCTACAAACTGAGCTATGGACTGAAGAACTGCTCTTCGATTAAATATTAATCTAAATTTTAAAATTTTATAAAAATAAATACGTAACTAAAAACTAAGTTGAACTGATGTTGGCAGCAATACTGAAAAAGTTTTGCAATAAATACTTATAATAATAATATTTTTCATAACATTGTATTATCTGGAAAAAAAATAGGTAGGTACCTATCGCAGTTGTTTTTACTAAAAAGTTTTTTTTTATGTAATTAAAACACAATTTCAGAGACGTGTATTTGCACATTTTTCAAATTAGGAGCCGGTGGAATAGAGGAGCAGATCCATGAGGTGATTTCGAAAAGATCATATCTCCATAAAATCTAAATCTAAGTTGCAAAGATATATTCATATTAAATGCATTCCCACAAGCAGACACGCATAATTTCGCGCTAACACATGCCGCATGTGGACCTACAATATACAAACCCAATCTCAAACGAACATAAGCCCTGCAAGTCATAAAAGACTCACACACATCGTAGCTAATGAGATACCGGTAGGTAAACGCCCACTGCCCAGCTGGAAGACCTCCTAAAAGGTTAAAAAAAAAAAAAAAAGCTAGACATCTTCAACTCAGGATCCTGGATCATTTTTTTTGTGAATCACAAATCTAAATCAAGAAAAAAACAGTTTTGGTTAATCTAAAACTGGACTTTTAACATTTCGGTTCTAAACCTATTCGAGTGAAATAATAATGATCACTTATGTTTTGAAAATGTGCACTTTTAGTCATTCTTTCAAAGCAACACGACGTCAGCGGTAATAGTTTAAAAAGTTCTCTTCAAAGTCGGTGTTGTGCGAAATAAAAATGAAAAGTTTGCTGATATCAATTGTGATCATATCCAGATGTTTTTCTTTGCCGCTCGACTTGGAAACTATCTTGAAAGAAATTACTTCCGATAAATTCATCGACGTTAAAACATCAAGTCTCGGTAATTATTATCGGCCAGCCATCAAAAATATAGAAGAACAATCGTCTCGGGACTTGGATTTGTACGTGGACGCCGGGATGGAAAAACGAAGAATAAGCCATCCAGAAAACAGAAATGTTTTTCTTCTACTCAATGAGGTGCTGGATAACAAAATAAGCACCTTGCGAAGAATGCAATCCCAGAAAGAAGCAACAGAATATCCGATTGTAGATCACAATGTTTTCGGAAGCAGAAGCGGTGAAGAGCGATTCGAATCGGAGGATAATAGTAAATTAACAAAAGCCATCGTTAATTTATTGACTACAATTTTAAACCAACAAAAGGCATCGGTGAACAATGAATTTAAAATTATTTCAGAAGCTAACATGGAAAAACATGATTCAGTCAAAAAAATACAGGTACTTATAAGTCTTTGTCTACCCCTTTTTGAAAATTTGGGTTATTTTTTTTTGAGTCGATCAATTTTTGTAAACATTGCGTTAATTTTCCCCCGATGCTTTCTCTACGAGTGCGTTTACCTTACCATCTGACCCAACCACTTCTTCCGATCCCTTATGACTATGAGCTTACAGATGTCATTGAAAACGCAGCACAACTAGGCTGCACGTTTGATGCAACTTCTTGCCGTGTTGTGGAGAGTGGAATTTATTTTTCACAGGGAAGCGGAAAAGTTGTTACAAATCTCATTTATGTACAAAAATCAAGAGAGCAACTTGGTAGGTACTTACTGCCTATTTTTGTACAACCATTCATTGTTATAAGGTTTTTGGGTCCGGTTATTACAAATGTATAATAATTCTCAAACAAGCAAAGAGATTTTTCAAAATCATATTTTTTTGTGCTTCTTGAGAATCAAATTTTCTACCTTCCGACATCGACTCCGAAGCTTTAACAACAGCAGCTGACTAGAGATGACTGCCAAACTCAAACTTTTTCATTGTTTTTTTTTTATTTTTCAGGTGGGACTAGATGATGACTTAATAAATGAGTTGAAAAGAAAATTCCATAATGGAGTACTAGTTTACGAAGTCCGGGCGACCGTTTATAAATCAGTATGATTCAAAATAAAACAGCACACAAAATATGTAGAATTCTTATATTATGTAGTCTCAACAAATTGATGGATATGATAAATAAGCTATCCAACATGGCCGCGCGTAAACAGCTGATTGGACACTCAAATATGATTTATACAAATTGTCTGGAACACATTTTATTACATATCTAATCAACTGTTATGGAGATTATTCTAGATTTAACGACTCAAAATATTGTATGTGACATTATCATAATACATTTACAACGTGGTTATTCTTCTTCTTCCTTTTTCCTCAGCCTTTTTCAGTACACTCCTGGACGTAGGCCTCCTCCAATCCTCTACATTTCCGTCTATCGTCTGTTGTGTTCAGCCATAGTGTACCTGATAGTCCTTATTTTCCAACAACAAACGTTAGAAAAATGATCAGTGAAAAATATATTCATAAAAAGTATTTTGCTTATCAATTAGAACTATACTATTGCAGTTTTCTATAATAATCTGTGATCTCAGAAGTGACGTTTTCAGTTTTTTCAGTTATACAATTATCAAAATATATTTGATATTGAATTTTAAGGCTACAAGAATTTTTATTTAATTAATTGCGGCAAGCAAGCATCAGTTTGTCAGTTTTCATTTTTACATGTCATTTTATTTAATTGAAAATTTAAAATGTAATGTAACAGAACAATAAAAAGCAAATTTTCTTATTAAATTATTTTTATGAAACTCTAAAAAGTTTTCGCCGAAACATACAATATAATATAATATTATAACCAGTTGTTAGGTAAAATAATACAACGACGTGCGCATAGTACTATTTAATTTTGGAAGTTGGCAGCATTTGATGCGCGGCTTGGCGCTTCCGCCCGCCGCCCGCCATCATTATTTTCATTAGTTTTTTAATAATGGCGTCCGTTGAAGCGTCAGACTGCAGCGGCAGCTCAGATATAAACCTCGAAAAAGTGTGTAGAACCTGTCTTGTGGAGTCTGAAGACATGGAATCAGTCTTTTACGCCAATGGAAAACTCCATTTCAGCAAGATCGTGGCATCATGTACACAATTAAAGGTAAAAATGTCTTGATTTGTGAGATCGTACTTTGACCCATGCACGTGCAAATGCTTATAATTCCGCCTTATAACTGTTTGTATTCAATATATTTCCATAGCATCATAGTTGCTGTGCCCCATTCTACATCAGGCAATGTTTTTTTTGCAATTTCGCTTCGTTTTAAACCCTTGCATCGTGTTTTTCTCGCGTGAAGCAATGGCGGCCATCGTTGAATCAATTATCGCGCTTGATGAAGTTTGATTTTTATTAACTCAGGAAGTTCTATGAATGATTTATTGGCGCATCCTCTCCAACGCTATTATATGTCGCTTATATATTGCTGAACATGTCGCTGGCCATGTTTAAGCTAAAAACGAAATCTAAAATACAACCGCCAAAACATGGCTGAAGTCCGCCATTGCAATTTTGTGCAATCGAGTAAGGACTGGTTTGTAAATAAGTGCAGTAAAAACTTGTTCTTTGTATGGTGATCGGCAATTTGCTTTCACTGCGACATTGGCTGCGTCACTCATCAGAAACTATTAATTGTGGATCCCTCTCAGCCAACCACTGCACCATCTCCGAAGTCGCCCTGTGGATGTCCATCCAGTCTCCCTGCTACCTTCCCACTGCACACTTCTCCACTAGGTGCTTATTTGAAACTTGGGTTCTCGTATAGTAAGTACCCATGCAGCGTGTGCAAGCGCGTACTTACATATTGATGGTTAACCGGACAAATTATTGTAAGTCCACTTTTTGATAAAATTTAGTTATGATACACATTTTGTAAAACGTGACATTGTCTTTTATCTTTGAAAATATAGTTGGTTCACACGCAATGCAAACCGAGGTATGATCAATTAAAGAATGCATATTAGACTCTTTTATCAGAGGTACGTAACTTTCATGTTGAGTTTTCTCAAAACTATAAAAAGTGGACTTACAATATTTGGCCAGTTAACCATCAATATGTCTGCTAGCGGACAGCCATTTACTGCACGCCCACTGGCACACATGCTTCATGTGGACTTACAAATTAAACCAAACTTAACACGAACATGAATCTTGCAACTCCTGCCGTCTTTCCCTAAAACCGGCGTGGCTTAGCTGAAGTGAATCAATTTTCTTAAGTGTGGGGTTCAACCTCCTACCAATCCAGTAGGTATGTGTGTAATGTCTTCATAGAGGCAAACTTAACTTGCTTTATATTTATGTTTAATACCTACAATAGGGTAATTTCACTTCTTTTTTTATTTCATAAAATGATTGACTACCTTTTAAAAAATGCATCTGCGTTTTTAAAAAAATTATATCTGGCTTAGTTTTTAAATTACAGCTCTCTAAAATTCGCCCATTATCGATTCCCGCTAAAACAGCTAATTTTTATTTAGGCGGATGTGACGTCAATGGATCTCACGATGTATGGAGTGTACCGTTAGGTCTTCTAAGACCGATGGATCCATCTACATAATTTTGACGTCACAGCGTGTTTCTTCGGTCCCAATGCGTTTTGGCGAAATTTAAATTCTTGACATTTTATTTTTGAAAATTATCAGTGATATCTTTATTTTTACTATGTAAAAAATATATGGTTGTGATCCTTGAAATGTACTCTACACAACCATAGTATTTGAAACCGTTTTCCCCACCACTGCAATTACCCTATTTGAATGTTTACACTGCTCGAGCGTATGTCAGGATAATTTCTGGTGTGTACAAACAAAATGTTGTGATGTGTAAGGGCCGGTCTTATAAACGTTGGACTAAATATCCGTAAGTAAATCCTCATTTTACTAACGGATGGGCGTTAACGGACTGATCTTACCGATGGTCGTCCTATAAAGCTTTTTTAACCGTCCGTTCTCAATAATGCTTTCGTATTTTCGATGATTTTTTGTGTGCATTCATGAACATATGTCATCCGTTTGCTGTCAGAGAAGAAACATAACCTAAAGCTGCGTATGACAAACACAAAAACGACTGATACAGCCCGATTTTAATGAATTATTATTTACACTTTCGGAAGAAATTATCTTCAACAGGATAGAGCGTAGTAGTCCAATGACACGCAAAACTCACCGCAAAGAAACAATGCTTTGACAGCTGACCTAACCTCAAACCTTAGCCGGTATCTGCCATTAATCGATGAGTCGGCTGTCGGTTAGATCTGTCGGTAACTTTTACGGCAATAAAACAAACGGATTCTTATAAGACAAAAAATGTGATGTTTGTATTTTTTTTCGGTAAATTTGGTGCGACATTGAACTAACGGATGTTTATAAGACCGGCCCTAAAGCAATTATTATTTCATGTTGTTGAATTTATCAAGAACGGTAAGCTAAATCTAATCATAAGCTGCAAAGATTTATTTCATTGAATCTAATCTAATCTAAGCTGCAATATTGTATATCATTTAAGATTTATATCAAATGCATTCCCACAAGCAGACATGTATAATTTTGCGCTAACACATGCCGCATGTGGACTTATGTACATTATAAAAACCCATCTCAAATGAACATAAGCCCTGCAACTCTTGCCGTCCTTCCCTGAGACAGGGGTGACATTGGCAAAGTGAACCATTTTTTCACAGTATGGGTGGTCAGCCGCATACCAACCTATAAGTCAAGGAACATACACGTCAAATTACATTTTTAAAATCACTAAATTATAATATGTATGGACATCAAAAACTAACAGAAAACAAATTTTAATTTAAAAAAAACCTAGCCGCCAACATCACAGATTAACCGCCATTTCGTTCTGTCCTTACACATTTCTTTCATTTCCTCCAGAGTCATAACATTCTTCATACAGGCTCTCCTTTTATTTATTGAAGATTCATATGAAACGCATTCCAACAAGCAGACATGTATAAGTTCACTCTAGCACATTCCGCATGTGGACCTACAATATAAAAACCCAATCTCAAATGAACATAAGCCCTGCAACTCTTGCTGACCTTCCCTGAAACAGGGGTGACATTGGCAAAGTAAAACATTTTTTACAGTATGGTTGGTCAGCCTCATACCAACCTATAAGTCAGGGTTATTTTATTTTAATAATTAATTACATTTAAGTACATAAAACAAACAAACAGTAAAAATTAACAGTATTACAGATTACAGCCAGCATTACAGATTTTTTTCGGTCCTTGCATACTTCTTTCATTTCATCCAGAGCCAAATTTGGTTATAAAAACGAGTGGTTTGGGTACCCTGGACCATTTCATTTCCCTAAACTACAATCAGGAATCAAAGAGGGATCCTTCTATTGCAACCAGCGAAAAAAAAATTACATTATGATTTTGACATTTGTCGGCAGATTGAAGAAGGAGATGGTCTTCCCATCCACATCTGCAACAAGTGCATTGAGCGGGCGATCCTTGCCTTTGACTTCAAGCAGCAAGCTGAACGCGCTGATGCCAAGCTCCGCCATTTCATCATCAAGTACCATCCCAACATTCTCGTGGGTGTTGATAACTCTATCAAAACTGAGGTTAGTCGAATCAAGTGAAAATGTTTCATGTGAGACACAAGAGAGGTTAGACAATGCTGTAGGAATTAGAACTATGTATATGTTCAGATAACATATCAATATGCTTTAAAGTTTAAAGGAATGTGGTAAAAAATTATACTAACATTGCCATCTTGTAAAACATCACTTTTGGTAGTTCAATGCAATTTGAGTTGAATTACTAAAATGAAAAAAAAATATTGTTGAAGAAAATAAAATAACACCCATTGAATTTAGGAGTTTGAGGCCGCAAACCCCGCCCAAGCGCCCTCCTTTAGCTGCCATCTAAACCTGTTGTCCATGTACATCTGTAATTGTTTTGCCTAGACGTTGTGAGTGATATTTGGTGCGAACAACTGATACAATTAATGGGCATCATTTTGTTTTTCTTTGATGCCCATTAATTATAGCAAAAACCAGTTCCCATTTTGACTCAATTCATTTAGATCCATGGTGTCTAACCTCTCTTGAGACTACCATTAAAACCTTTTCACTAAATTTGATGATTTTTGTACATTTGAAATCTCTCCTAGTGAAGCCTTATCTATTTTATATTATTTGTAATTTTTGTCCCAACAGAATTCTGTTCAAAAAGTTGAGGTGCCAGTCAAAACTGAAGTTATTGCAGAAGACTATTATTCGGACATTGATGATGTACCAACTGCTGATGATTCAGAAGACGATATTAAGCCGCTGACAGGTTTGTTGTCGCTAAGCTTAAACATTCATCATTCGTTTTACAAAATATTCTTACAATTTTTATGTTGTTTTATTATTATTATATATTTTTAATTTTCTTATTTCAGCTTTTAAAACATTGAAAGACAAAAAATCTAGTCCTGATACAGTAAAACATGAAAATAAAAAAAATAAACACAAGTCTGATTTAGTCTGTGAAATATGTAGGAAAACTTTTATAAGTAGCACTGGACTTAAAGCCCACAGAGAAAAACACCATTCAGGTAAAATAAAAATCAATACCGCTTTTTCTTTATCTTTCGTTTTTGAAGACAATAATATTGTATTTCTTGTTTTAGCTGGTGTTACTTGTGAAACGTGCCATAGATCCTTCACCAAAGCGTCATATTTAGAAAAACACAAATTGACAGCTCATCCGGACTTATCAGCAGAATTTAGCTCACCAGAGAAGATATCAAAAACTTCCTACGAAAAAAAAAAGTCCAAACGCTTCTTATGTAAATTGTGTGGCAGCGTGTTTAAGCAGGAGGAGTTCTTGCTTGATCATGTTCTTTTGGCTCACAACAATGATGCTGGTTCAATTCCTAAGAAACGCGGGAGACCTTCCAAGAAGGACATATTGGCCAAGAATATGAGACTGAAAGGGATTTTGGAAACGGTCAGTACAAATTTAGGGCATGTCAAACCTCTCATCGATGAGGATAATTTTCATTTCATCCATTATGTATTCAATTGTTATAGATTTCTATCAAAACTGAAGTAGAAGATCATGAAGAGCCGTCAACACAGGATGCAGAAATGAATTATGATGAAAATTCATACGAAGAACCAAAACACATGGCAGCCTTCAGTGAGTCGCCTGTTCATTACTTTTCTCACTTGGTCTATTTTTTGTGCAGTGTGTAATGATTTTGTTGTCTCTGTTGTTTTTAGAAAAGCCAGCAATATGTAAAATATGTGATGTAACATTCAACTCTATTAGCTGTGTTATGGAGCACTTACCGGAGCATGCATCATCAGAATCATTAGCTAGATTAACCAAGGAAGCCAAAGTCCTGTTGCTAACGGATCATGACAAGGTAATGACTGGCCATTGCTCTTGATTCAAATGCTCCATTGAGTCAAATGATAAATATTCGAAATATTTTGAATCCAAGCTTTATGTGTCATACAGAAACAAGCAAATTAAATGATTTGTTAGTTTTCCTTAAAAAAAAATTAATAGTAATAATATTAGCCTGTAAAAAATTCAACTTTATACAAGATTTATATTTCATACATAATTTAAAAATTACGGGTTACTTAACCCTCACCTCTGAGTACTAAATGTTGATTTCAAATATAACTTTGCAAAACCTGTATTATTTTTGTGTTTAACTTTCATCTCAATTGAAAATTCTCTTTGCATGCGAAACATAGTTGCGAGAAACAGAAACAGACTTGAGTGATGAATTACTGACTTCAATAATTATTGATGATATCAAAAATGGAAAACTGGAACGATACATGAGTGAGATCAAAATAGACACCGATGAACTAATCTGCGATGATTCTAACTATCTGGTTGATGAACTTATACCAAAAACATATCCCAAAAAAGTAAGTACATCACTGTTGATTTAAAACTAAAAATTGCTTCGCCCCTGGAGCGCCGGCGATTTTCTGCCTAATTCAGACACCCAACTCGTGGTTTTTTTATATTAAATATCTCCAAAGATACAAAACATATCTCCTGTGGGTTTTTTTATATCAAAAAACAATGAAATAAAGTTTTTTTAGTGCCTACCAAAAAAAAAACTTGAGGATTTGTTATTTTGCTCCATCATAATTTAGATTACCGAAAAAAGATCGAGATTCTAAAAATAGATATACCTCATTAGTATGCGTAGGCACGAAATCACAATACATCCCAAAAAATAGAAGTTAATGACCCTTATTATTTTCACAAAAAAAAGTTTGATTGTGTTAGTGGTCTTATGTCAACAAATTGTGGAATTCGGCTTTTCCAACAGTCGGTTTTCAAGGTCAACTTAAATATTATATTTTAAATACCTACAAACAAAAATGAATGCTTTGAATTTATCGGTGGATGGTTCTATCCAATAGCAGTACTTCATGCGATTTTCGATCTTATTGCTGAGTAAAAACTAAAGAAAAATTAAAAAAAAACGTGTATAGAACTATGAGCGAGGATCCGCGTTCCGGCGCTCGAGGGGTTAATAGCGAATATTCTGCGGAATTTTCAACCAAAATTATATTATGTAGAAATATTTCATCTTGTATTGAATGTGGTATGGATTAATTTTTCGTAAGAAAAAAAAATGTTGGTTCCAATACAGAAATTTATTGAGACATCCAGAGGTATAAATGAATCAAACAAAGACTTACAACATGATGGAGAAATACAGTATCACAATAAGGTTAGGGCATATACCCTCTATGTTCTGTCCTTCTCTGAAACAGGGGTAACATTGGCAAAGTGAACCATTTCTTACAGCATGCGTGGTCAGCCTCATACCAACCTATAAGTCAAGGAAAAGCATCTAGTTATTTGATTTTCGGCGGAATCGCATAAAAGTAGCTGAATATTTTTTGCGAGTCCACTTTATGGTTCCTTACTAATTTTTATACATTTTCTAGGGATTGTTGACCAAACTGAAAAAACATTCGCAAAAACCTCGCAAGTTTAAGCTTCACAAGTGCTTTTTGTGTGAACAGACCTTTTCTAGAACTACACATATTTTGCGTCATATGGCCGCCCACAACTACGACTTCCCATTCAAATGTGACATATGCAGCAAGGTAATTTAAATATTTCAAGGCTTTATTTTTCTTACAAATCCTGTACAACTTTCTTGTTAATTTAATGTTGTTACATTTTTTAGGTCTTTCCAAATGAGGACATACTGAATAAACATAACCGGCTACAATGTGACGGTTTGAATAAACCGTATCGCTGTGAGAATTGTGAAATGAAGTTTGCATATGAAATGTCTTTGAACAAGCACATACTCAGACACCACAAAGGCGAAGCTGTGTCCGTTCAGTTTATTGATCCCCTTTACCAGAAAAAGGAAAAAACCTTTGTTTGTCCCAATTGCAATAAAAGCTTTTACAGGTAAAATACTACATGCAATGAAATTTTACAACCCTTTATTCTACTCTCCATGCGTTTCTATTCTTCTTCTTCGTCGTGTCAGACACTGCACTACTCTTGCCCAGTGTCAGGCAACATACACTGCTTCACCATTACTCTCCATTAGGTTGGCCAGTGAGCAGCTTGTTGGGCAGGCCGGGCAGATCCGAAGATGATCCATTGACTGTTGGGCTCCGCATTCACAGAGTATAATGTCATCTTGATGAAGGATTCCCCAGGCCCTCTGCCAAAATTTCTATTCATTACATGCAACTGTCACATGAGCTTTTTACTAATTTTAATCTTTTTTTTTTTAAGACAAGAGCATTTGGACAAGCATGCCAAAATACACATGCCGCACGAGAGGAAGTTTGAATGCAACATATGCCAAAAGAAATTCAACAGAAAAGACAATTTAAGGTAGCTTATACTCTCAATCTTGCATGTTTTATTACTAATGAAATCATCCATTCTTGTTACGAGAAGATTCTTTTTGTGTTTCAGATCACACTCGCGTGTCCACGAGCCCAATAAGGAAGAGCTAGATTCCAACTGCCTCTGTGTGTACTGCGGTCGATCATTCTCTAACTCTTCCAACCTGATTGTTCATATGAGACGACACACGGGAGAGAAACCTTATAAATGTGATATATGTAGTAAAGGTTTGTAGGAAATTTTCTAATAATATCAAACATTCCTGTTGTAAACTTTCATCTCTGCACCGAGGCCACCATAGTACGAGTCCTATGAAAGTTCAGTTTTTCACCAACATAACCTTAAAAGGATTTAATTCATTTGTTTTAAATTGAAATTGTCTAAAAAATAATTAAATTGAGTTTGCAAAATAAGTTACTGATGTTAACTCATCACTATGTTAGAAAACTGTCATATAAACAAAATATCAAACAAATTAATGTAAAATAACATTAAAGGTCTTAATTTTTTGACCTTTTCACTTTTTTTCTTTCTTTAAATATTAAAAAATAAATATATCAAATGACAATATCATAAGATGTTGTTTATTTTGTTGGCATGTGTTGAGGTGGATTCTTCAAAAAAAATCTTTATTTTCAATATAATCTATAATCTAAGTTGCAAGGATATATTCATTCAAAGCTCTCAGATGTAGTTGGCGCTTACAAATGCTGATTGTGTACTTACAAATAAAATCCAAACCTCAAATGAACATAAGCCCCGCAACTCTTGCCGACATTCCCTGAAACAGGGGTGACATTGGCAAAGTGAACCATTTTTTACAGTATGGGTGGTCAGCCTCATACCCAGGAACATTTTAAGCTATTTTGGGTAGGGTCCAACGCTGCTCATGGGGGCCCCCCCCCTTCCCCCCAAATAAATAGGTAATGACATTTTTTTAAACACAATTTAATGGCAATTTTTTAGAAAAGTAGGTAGGTACATTATTATAGGTAGCTACCTACATTAGGTAGCTAGGCACAACGTAACGGTTCAAAACATTTTTTTTCGTAATTTCGCAGTCACGAGTTTTTCTAGTATAGTCGAAAAATCTAAATCATATAAGGTGTCGTAATTTATGTTCATCACTGACAGGTGATTCAGTTTGTGCTGGAAAATTGTAGTCCTGACTCCTGAGGTCATTTTTAGTCAATTTTAATTTTGAAAACACCCTTTCTCCCGTTGCGTTACTGACCATTATTGTCTGGTAAATTTTTAAAGCCGCAGCAGTACTCGGAAAAACAACTTCTAGGTTGTTTTTTAACATGAATTTGTATGTCTCTGCCACCCCCATTGGTTCCCCGATGTCTTGAACAACCTATGTACCTACCTATTTTTTTTATAGTGAAGAATTATCTCATGTTTTTTTTTTTTTTCAAGAGGAGCTAAGTACTGTAAAAAAAATTACCCAAAAGGGTGCGCGCGGGGCCCCCTCCGGTGGCCCCGCGGGGCCCCTCGGGCCTTGGGGCCCTGTCCGCTGCGGGCACTGCGGACCCCCCTTAAACTGGCACTGCTCATACCAACCTATAAGTCAAGGAATATAACAAAGATATAATTTCTTTACATATCTTTATACTTAAACTGTGAACTTAATGAAATGCAAAACATTTTTAGTTTGACTTTCTGACTTAACATCCACAAAAACCACGCATGTACTGATGGAGTGAATTATTTTTTAGGTTTCCCTAGATCTTCCGATCTGCAATGTCATCGCAGGACCCACACTGGTGAAAAACCGTGTCTCTGCACGATATGTGGAAAAGGTATGTAAAGACGGAGTGATAGGGTGAGGAATGATTTTGTTAGAGAAGAATGTGGTGTAAGAGAAAGTGTGAAAGTAAAGATTAAAAGAAGTATACTTAGGGCCGGTCTTATAAACGAGAGACCAAATATCCGTAAGTATCTCGGCAAGTTACTAACGGATGGACGTTTACCGACTGATCTTACCGATGGTCGTCCTATAAAGCTTTTTTAACCGTCCGTTATTTCTCAATAATGCACTCGTATTTTCAATGATTTTTTGCGTGCATTCATGAACATACGTCATCCGTTTGCTGTCAAAGACGAAACATAGCCTAAAGTTGCTTTTGACAAATACGAAAACGACTAAGACAGCGCAATTTTAATGCATTATCTATCACTTTCGGAAGAAATTATCTTCAACAGGATAGAGCGTAGTAGTCCAATGACACGCAAAACTCACCGCAATGAAACAATTCTTTGACAGCTGACCTAACCTCAAACCTTAACTAACCGGCCGGTATCTGCCATTAATCGATGGGTCGGCTGTCGGTTAGATCTGTCGGTAACTTTTACGGAAATAAAACAAACGGATTCTTATAAGACGAAACATGTGACGTTTGTATTATATTTCGGTAAATTTGGTACGACATTGAACTAACGGATGTTTATAAGACCGGCCCTTAGATGGTTTGGACATTTGGAGAGAATGAATAAGGAAAGACTGACAAAGAAAGTCTATGCTGCAAGAATTGATGGATGTCGTGGAAGAGGAAGACCGAGAAAGGTATGGATGGACCAAATTTTCGAAATAGCGAGTGAATGGGATATCCAGAGTCACAATAAAAGAAGAGCTTGTATGAAAAAGGTTATGACTCTGGATGAAATGAAAGAAGTATGCAAGGACAGGAAGAAGTGGCGGCTAATCTGCAATGCTGATTTGTAATGTTAGTTTATTAGTTTGCTACATTTTTTGCATAAGAATTTTTTGACTTTTTTGTAAAGATTTATTTTTAAGGTGTTGTTGTTTTTTTTTTTTTTTTTATACTTAAATGTTATTTATTACTTGTATTCCTTGACTTATAGGTTGGTATGGGGCTGACCACCCATACTGTAAAAAATGGTTCACTTTGCCAATGTCACCCCTGTTTCAGGGAATGTCGGTAAGAGTTGCGGGGCTTATGTTCATTTGAGGTTTGGATTTTATTTGTAAGTACACAATCAGCATTTGTAAGCGCGAACTACACGTGTTTGTTTGTGGGCATACATCTGAGAGCTTTGAATGAATATATCCTTGCAACTTAGATTATAGGTTATTATAGATTATAGTATGTGAATTTTTAACTCATTTTGAATTGTCTTTAACGTGATTTAAAAAAAAAACATGTCAAAGAACTTCCGTTAACTTCTTTTCTTTCAGTGCTTGCATTCAATTATATGGCATTATCTCTGTAGGGAATTGATTAAAATATTTTCATAATCAGCAATGTATTCATTACTAGGCTTTGAACTGTTCAAAAACTTCCAACCGTCAACCTCAAAATCTCTTCTGGAACAGTTTCTTGCTGTTGTACATTTTTTCTAAAAAAAAAAATGTTTTCAGGTTTTCATATCAAATAATGTGTTAAACAATTTTGAAATGAGAAGCTCTAAACCTCAAAAAAGATTACAGTAGGACCTTGCTAAAAAATACAGACCTTTGGCAGATAATTATGGTTATCTGGATTGTAGTCTGCTAACGTGTTATAGCTAGACAACTGGAACAAATGAAAGACTAATTTCTGTACTTCGTTAAATTAATTACATGTGTGACAGACAATATCCACGAGTGAAAAACTTGCATGCCTTTGATGTGGATTCAAAAACGTTTGATTTGTTTGATGCTCTTGAAATGTGTCCCGCTTCTTTGTAAACATCCGTCTGCATTACGAAGATCACTGAATAAGCGTGGATTTTTGGCATTTTCGAGATCTCAAATAGATTTTGAAAAGTATTGTTTCAATTAGGTAACTGAAACATGATTGATAATGCTTTGTTGTCGTGACGTGAGTAAGATTCAAAATAAATTATTAAATGATGCTTTCAAAATAACAGAATTTTTTATTCAAATAACCCATAAAAACACGTAATTTTAGCACACCATGACAGTAACTGCACAACTTAAACAATTTAAAACAAACCAGTGCCTGCACGCACTTGTATATCTTCCACTCACTTACTCTAATCAAAACTATATCACTTATTATTTTCTATCCCAATGGACTAACATCGTAAATACTCGGGAATAGTCGGGATAGTTTGCGTATGCGATCCGTCCTTTTCTTCGTCAGTCAGCGAATCGCTTGTGCGCAGAGAGCACGAGTCATGAATCGCCGACTGCTGCCGCTCGATCTCGTCAATCTCGGTCGAGATCTCGTCATTTTATGCATCGAAATTGATCTCAAAAAATGAGGCGAGATCTCTGAAGATCGGGATCTCGCGAGATCGAGATTGCATTCCCTAGCCCTACTGTATCACACACTACTCTCTGATGAATATGGTTTCATCAATAATTTAACTGGTCACAATAATAATATATATTAATGTTTGTTTGTAGGTTTTTCCCGCTCCAACAAACTTGTGCGTCACATGCGTATTCACACAGGCCAGCGCCCCTACAAATGCAGCTTTTGTGATCGCGCCTTTACGCAATCCAATGATCTAACGCTGCATGTGCGTCGTCACACCGGAGACAAACCATATGTGTGCGGCGTGTGTGGTGATCGCTTCATACAGGTAAACAAAATATAATCTATAATAATAATATAATAATCTATAATCTAAGTTGCAAGGATATATTCATTTAAAGCTCTCAGATGTATGCCCACAAACCAACAAGTGTAGTTCGCGCTTACAAATGCTGAATGTGTACTTACAAATAAAATCCAAACCTCAAATGAACATAAGCCCCACAACTTTTGCCGACCTTCCCTGAAACAGGGGTGACATTGGCAAAGTGAACCATTTTTTACAGTATGGGTGGTCAGCCTCATACCAACCTATAAGTCAAGGAATATGAATAATAAATTACATTTAAATATAAAAAAGAACAAAACCTTACAAAGAAATCTATACAAAAAAAGTCAAAAATTTCCTA
This sequence comes from Agapetus fuscipes, assembly GCA_951799405.1. Taxonomy (NCBI): domain Eukaryota; kingdom Metazoa; phylum Arthropoda; class Insecta; order Trichoptera; family Glossosomatidae; genus Agapetus; species Agapetus fuscipes. The sequence continues at coordinate 1,059,460 of OX637332.1, forward strand.
TGCAAAAAATGTAGCAAATGAATACACCAACATTAGAAATCAACATTGCAGATTAGCCGCCACTTCTTCCTGTCCTTGCATACTTCTTTCATTTCATCCACAGTCATAACCTTTTTCATACAAGTCCTCCTTTTATTATGACTCTGGATATCCCATTCATTCGCTATTTCAGAGATTTGATCCTTCCATACTTTTCTCGGTCTTCCTCTACCACGACATCCATCTATTCTAGCAACATATACTTTCTTCGTCAATCTTTCATCACTCATTCTCTCCAAATGCCCGAACCATCTTAACATACTTCTTTTAATCTTCACTTTCACACTTTCCCTTACACCACATTCTTCTCTTACAAAATCATTCCTCACCCTGTCACTTCGTTTTTTCCCAATCATACTTCTTAGATAGTCCATTTCTACTGTATGGACTTTACTAATTTCCCTTTCACTCACCGTCCAGGCTTCACTTCCATACATCAAGGTTGGCACTAGTATACCACCGTGCACCGCCAATCTAACATTTTAAACAAAACAAACATTGTAAACAAAATATGATGTATCAAATATTGGGAACGCTAGAAATGGTTCTTCCTGGTCTTCTTGAGCATGGTCCATTACTTTTATCCTTTTAAGTTTTGTTATTATACTGTGAGTAACTTCTTCGGAGCTTTGCTACCTTCTGATTGGCCACAGTCAAGATCCGGAAGAAAAATTTCAAGCATTTGAATCCGGCCGTGAAAGCCTAAAAATATACATAATGTTGGGAAGATTTATTGTTGTTTTTAAACTGTTCCAAATTTTAAAATTTCAAATAATTTAGTGGCATGTTTAGTCGTAAATGCATAACGCTTAAGGTCTGAGCTCTTTAGATAGGCAAATTTTCTATTAACTAATAGATCAGGTTTACTTTAGCTGCGTAAATTTCATTCAGTTAGTGCGTAAAGACAAGCCTTATAAATTGATTTTATGTCTGAAACTGAAGCTTTATTTTTAATGTGCGTAAAATAAACTTGTAAGTTTTTTTTAGCTGCGTAAATATTTTTGCCTGTTGGCAGTTTTTAATGTGCGTAAAATAATATGAAATATTTGATTAACTCTTGGCAGTTTTTTTAACACTTATCCTGTACCTAATAACTTTTTAAATTTATTATCAAGCAGCAGCTTTAAAAATTTGCTATGTCTAAGTAATGAAATTAATAATAATTAGTAACCAATTAACAGCGGATTGTTTCAAGTTAAATTAAGCATTTGCTCTGTTTTCATCTTTTAATTTTTGTACACAAATAATAAACTCAAAAGATTATATTTGTATGTGTAAAAAAGACTTTGATTTGTTTATTATTGATTGAATACAATTTTTGAATAAGGGAAAGATACAGATAAAATCATAACCGTGAAAAAATGCCACTTTGAAGTGGAGTGGGGAATGGGATGCTGATGGACAAAGCAAATTGATTAGAAGATGGTAGAAAAGACGGGGGGCCAAATGACAAACGAGAGCAAGTATTCAACTGTCAAATATTGTTTAAAAACATAGTTGAAAGGGAAGAAGTGGATAAACAACTGATGGTTAAAAAATATAAGGGGAATGAATGAGGTCCTCACTTGAATTGATGTCTAATTTAAATCTAAGTTGCAAAGATATGTATCATTTGAGATTCATATTAAATGCATTCCCACAAGCAGACACGCATAATTTCATACTCACACATGTCGCATGTGAACCTACAATATAAAAACCCAACTTCAAATGAACATAAGCTCTGCAACTCTTGACGACCTTCCCTGAAACAGGGGTGACATTGGCAAAGTGAAACATTTTGTACAGTATGGTAGATCAGCCTCATACCAACCTATAATTCAAGGGATATAGACAAAGAATGTAGATAAAATAAAAAGGTAACATGACCAGGTTGCCAGAGAAAAGGCAAACAAACACTTCCTTAATAAATAAATCACTTTTGTGTTCTTTCTGGTTTGACCATGTTCTACTTGCAGCTCCCATATCTGCCGACGTCTCGCTTTCACGAGCGGAAAGCATCTTCAGGACGAGTTTTCAAATCGCCGTGGCGGTTTTCGTTGTCTTCGCGGACGCACGTTGATGTTAACTAGTTGGAGTTGAAAACTCGTCCAGAAGATGCTTTCCGCTCGTGAAAGCGAAACGTCGGCAGATGTGGGAGCTGCAAGTAGAACATGATCAAACCCGAAAGAACACAAAAGTGATTTATTTATTAGTAACACCGGCCATGAAAGTGAAAGTTTTAAACTATATTAAACACTTCCTTATTGGTTGTTAGGGCCGTAGTCTCACACAAGTGCGGCATTTTTCCTCCCAGAAAAAACTTCTTACTTAAAATTAGTGCTTGGTCTATTGCAAAATGACACTTAGTGCTCATTCTAGTGCAAATCATGAATTTTCTGTTCACTAAAGGTTTGAATGCTTTTGTTTTGGTGATTGTTGTTTTTTTTTGGCATGTCCTTTTTTAAACTTTCAGGGAACTGCCTTGCAGTCTCATCGCAGAATGCAGGGCCATTATGAGAGTCAGAATCAGTCCGCCCCATTTTCTGCCAACTCCATCAATAATCCTAGCAGAGAAAATGCAGCTCACAGAGTGGCCAGAATTGGCGAGAACCTGAAACCAGAGGTGAATAAAAAAAATCTCACTTCAATAACCAGCAATATGTAAAACATTGTATGTCTCGTCTCTTACCAAGAAACTAACAAGCAAAGAACTTATCATATTTTTTAGTGTTGATCTGTTAACACAGTGTAAGCCCATTTTTTTTTTATATTTAAAAAATTGAAATGGTAAAACATGGTTTTAACCTCAGGCGCCAGCGATTTTCTGCCTAATTCAGACACCCAACTCGTGGTTTTTTATATTAAATATCTCCAAAGATACAAAACATATCTCCTGTGGGTTTTTTTATCTCAAAAAACAGTGAAATAAAGTTTTTTTAGGGCCTACCAAAAAAAAAAAAACTTTGGTGAAATTATTATTATACTCGATTATAATTTAGATTACGGAAAAAAGATAGAAATTCTAAAAATAGATATACCTCATTAGTATGCGTAGGCACGAAATCCAAATACATCGCAAAAGATAGAAGAATTAATGACCCTTTTAATTTACACAAAGATTTTTTTTTGAGTGTTAGTGTTCTTATGTCAAAAAATTGTGGAATTCGGCTTTTTCAAGGTCAACTTTAATATTATATTTTAAATACCTACAAACAAAAATTAATGATTTGACTTCATTGGTGGATGGTTCTACCCAATAGCAGTACTTCACGCGATTTTCGATCTTATTGCTTTGTAAAAACTAAAGAAAAATGAAAAAAATCGCGTTTAGTACTATGTGACGCCTATAGGCGTTCCGGCACTTGAGGGGTTAATTCACTTTATTTAATAATATTTAATAAAGGGAATTAAAACCATGTTTTACCATTTCAATTTTTTTAATATTTAAAAAATAACTTATCCTCTAGTGCAGTGGTTCCCAAACTTTTAATTTCGCGTACCACTCACGAAATTGTAAATCAGTGGCGTACCACTGAAATGTAACAGTTAAAAAAATCGTTCACAATGGTAAAATAACAAAAACTGCAACAACTGTTGATCACAACTAGAGAATGCAAAATCCGGATTTTTTTGAAATCCGAATTTTCCAATTTTCCTTTTATTAAAATCCGGATAAACCGGATAATCCGGATTTTTCTAAGTTTTAAGGTGATTTGATAAATTGAAATAAAACAGAATTTAAAATCTGCATTTATTCAGACACGACAAATAAAATCAACTAAAATAATCAACAAAACTTTGGGTATCAGTCATCTTTCCCTTATATAGGTAAATTAGTTAACTAACATAGTCATAAACTGAACATAACATAAAATCAAATGCAACAAAACGTATTATTCATCCTCAAATTAAATTTGCCGTTGTCAAACAATGGTCGGTTAGAAATTTTCACACAAGATAACATTAATTTAGTGACATTAATTTATAGTTTATGACATTAATTTAGTACATATTAATCAGTCTTATTTAGAAAATGAGATCTTAAAAACATGAAAGCGTCAAGTGTCTCGGTGAGTGAGCGGGGCGCGGGGCGTCCGTCGCGCCCGCGGCACGCGCACGTCTCGCGTTGCTCGGTTTATTGCCTTATATGGGCATAAACAGAGCCAATCACGGATTTCGCGCCAAATTCGCTCAAACAAAGTACCTACAGCCTATAGCTAATCCTACCAATTCAAATATTGTTCGAATTTGCTTATTAGAGTAGGTAATCGAACTACTTAGAATGAAAATTTGTGGATAAATATAAAATATTATGCATTGAACTCAATTTTGGCTAAAATCCGAAGAAACCGGATTTGAGTTTTAAAAACCGGATTTAAAAAAACTCCAGAAAATCCGGATTTTTCAGTTATTTTCGAATTTCGAAGAATCCGGATTGCAATCTCTAATCACAACATTATGTTTATTTATTAATCAAAAAATACGATACTCTCATTGCGAAAAATCGTGCTGCATGTTCGAGACAAGAGGAAATATACAGCCATGGCCATAGAAAGTCATATGGCCATAGCTGCTTGTGTACCACCTTAAGAAACGTCGCGTACCACCAGTGGTACGCGTACCATAGTTTGGGAATCACTGCTCTAGTGTGCTGACGATTTTCAGCCGTGCATCTGCTTAGGTCATGTTTTGGATATCAAATATCTCTAAATGCACAAAATATATCTCTTATCTTTTTTTTTATTTCAAAAGGCAGTTAAATGAAGTTTTTATTAGTGCATAATTTAGTAGAACATCATCAGTCCTGTATTTACTACAGTACATTATCTATAATACTCTGAAAAAATACATAATAATATATGCGAATATTGTGAATTAGCTGGTATGCCCGCAGTTAGCTGAATGTTTACAACAAGGGAAGCATTTATTTATACACACTCTTCTCTTATTCTCACTCTGCAGGTTACATTCTTTCACCATCTCACCTATTCGGTCTATACATTCCTTCCTCGGTCTTCCCCTTCCACGCTTTCCTCTGACAGTTCCTCTGTACACTTTCTTCGTTATTCGTTCATCATCCATTCTTTCAGTTAGGAGGAGTTAGATTATTTTGTCAAAAATACTTGAAAAGTGTTTCTGTGTTCTAAAGTTTACATTAATGTAAGTCACAACAGGACTAATGCATTTTTCTTTATTTTTCCAATTTCAGATCCTAAAGATACCACCAAGTACCAACCAGACCACCTCTACTGTCACAACCACTACACAAAGTCGTGCTGGTTAGTTTTGATCTTTTATAAATATTGTACAGAGACAATTGAAAACCTTCATGCTTTGTTTCAATTTTCTAGTAGCTGACATTGTGTGGATCGACAATCTTAGTTTTTTTTTTAAATGTATACTTAATTTTTGCATTTAAAGAAAATCAATCATTAAACAATAAAGTGCATTGGCAAAAGCTAGGAATTCTTAATGAAAAGAAAGCTTATTGAGCTACTAAAAAATACTTTTCTTTTTTCCCTTCTCTTGGGTGTATCCACCAGTTATCTTTTACCCAAGCAATACATTCAGAAGGTAGAGTTGTGCAGAAAATGCAAAGTATTTTCCAAACATTTCATTAATTAATTTATCGTGTTCTTTTCAGGTCAGTCCACATCCAAGCATTCTTCGTATGCCCCAAATGTGGCAGGGTTCCTGGCCGGCAACTCATCGTTTCTGGTTTCTAACATGGAAGTGCCCAATATTCCACTGTTCACAATCCAGTCACAGTACAACCCAGGCTTCAACTGATTTTCTCAAAAACATCATTCTACATTGCATCTTCCTACAGCCCTTGGCAAGCTTTCATTTATCTTGTTTGTATTTTCTTCCAAATTCTACAAAATACAGGTATTTATTCTTGTATTAAAAAGTTTTTATGGAGTACTGACGTATCCAAAGTTTGCTGTGATCAATTATTGGTAATAATTTGTATTATGTATGATTTTTATCTGATAATAGGAGTGTATTATAGTTTACACTTCCAGTGTAACTTATAATAGCAAATTTTTAATCAGTCTTCAATGACCCGGCCTCAGGCATGCACACACTTAAAAAGTAAAGTCACTACTCCGTTGAATAATGTATTTTGGACTTGGAATAATCCATGTTTTTATACAAGTCATCCATCTGATACCATTACTCTGAGTACGAGTTGCAAAACTTGGGTAAAGTTAAGTTTACGGAAAGTATTAAAGAGTGGTTTTCCCCAAAATCTGCCATTTTTGTTTGTTTCAACTTGAGTTTCTTCATCACTTAAACTCTTTTGCCAAGACCATAAAGTGTAAGAAACAAAAACGGCAGATTTTGGGGAAAATCACTCTTTAATACTTTCCGTAAACTTCACGTTACTCAAGTTTTGCAACTCTTACAAAAGGTACAGAACCATAAATAATCCCTACTATTCAATTACACCCACACTTTGATTAGAAGAAAGCTTGGTCATAAATAAAAGTCAACACACATTACAAAAGTTTATACCACCAGGCCGTAGAATTGAACATGGCAATCTGTACTTTTTAGTAATAGTAATAATTGGGCAATTTTTCTAGGGCACTTGGTACTTTTACCAGTTGAAAAAAAGTTTTCTTAGTAAGTTAATAACTGGGAGGAATAACCTTTTATTTTTATACCAGTCTATTATAATTTTAAATTAGTAAGTTATTAAGCATTGATGATGGCAGTAAAATGACAGTAATACAATTTTTCTAAAAAAAAACAGTCCATTTTGAATAAAGAAAATACAGATTGCTATGTTACATTCTGTACTTCAGAACAAATATTTATGAATTCTATACTTACATTTTGCCGATTGAATATTAATAGTATTTTAAAATTTGCTAGCAGTGCTCCAGAGTGATAAAGTTGAAGCTAGTGCTGCCAGACGTATTTGTAAAAATGCAGAATTGTAAAAAATAAGGAAAATTCATCATACTTGTGAACAATGTTGATGAGCACACTCAAAAAGATAAACAAGCTGGGAAGAATGCAAGAATTTGCATACTTTAACTTGTGTAGGTACATAAATTGAAATATAGTTAGTGGGGCTTGGTTGGGTGAATGTGGATGAGGGATAAGTGGACTGCATTTCGTTCCCTCCTTGGGAGTTCAATCACACAATTTGTAGATTCCCAAGGGGCGCGAGTATCAGGGGCCGAGACGAAACTTTCAGCACATGGTATAGCAAAAATTGACTCACCAGTATGCTGGTTCCGATAGTTTCCGGCCGGATAACTCCTCTTGGCTTCCCTTTGATGTGATGCACTTTGAATTTACTGTGTGGCGTGTGCGGCAGGTTGAAAGATGGTGAGCTGCGCTGTTGCGGGTGTCGCGTCTTAATTCGTACTGCTGCTATGGATACCTACCCAACGAATACGGGTAGGTAAATTGCCAGAACGCAAAATGGATTGCCCAAATTCACCAACCACATACCTATTCATTTTGTCCCTACCAGGGCTATAGAAACTTTCTCGTTGAGGTCAAATTTTAACTGGCTGATAAAGACATCAGATTTTCAAAAGTAATATTCAAAAATATTACAAGGTAGTATTTTGGAATTTGTTTCCTAATTGAATTTTTGAACTGACTTAAAATCTAAACATGGTGCATTTTTATTCAATTACTGATTTATCAATTTGTGGGGCGCTCTCGAATGACAGCCAATGAGAGCACTTTTTGAGATTTAAGCTTTGTGGCTTTAAGTGGCGTTACAATGGATCGGCTCTGCAATTGCTTGAAAAGAATTTCACAGTACGGCAAAAGGTCATTGAAAAATGAAAGCCAAAAATTAAACTCTGTAAATAATGCAACAATATTTCAGTCTGTGTTAAGGTGTTGCTGTCGGTTTCCAAAGAGTTTGTTATATTCTCCATACACTGGATTAAATGTTATTTGTGACTGAATATGGTGGACACTGTTCGGATATTGTAATTCCATCTTGTTTGAGGAACAAATTCCATTTTCTTTGACACAATTGCATTTAATATGGCTGTGCGTTTTGGTGAACGGGAAAAAAAATTTGGAAAGCTGTGTAAATGTGCAAAAAAAATTTTTATGTGAATATTTTTTGACACAGTTTTTTCTAAAATTAAATTTAGCTGATGTGCGTAACAATGCGTAAAATAAGCAAAAGGAAATATTTCGCGGATTCGTGCCTGCACTCCGTTCACCCTGCCACTCATCACACTAGCTCCGTCGTAGCTTTGAGCAATCAGCTTATGTTGCACATCATTGATGTTCAACTGATTATACTCATGAAGAATAACAGCTGAGAGTCCAGAGGCATTCTGATCAGCAGGCGAAAGATATTTCCAGAACCTTTAAAAAATTCTTCCTTTCACTTCATATCTTAAAATTAAAACCAATTGAGAGGTTGTCGAAACATCCGTCGTCTCATCCGCTTGGATGGAGAAGAAATCAGCTCTCAAACTCATTGTATTGGCAGGTAGATAGATTGGGGACCGCTGAGTGAAGGTATCGCACGGCCCCCCACCCGTTTGATGCCACGTTTTTACAAGTTTCCCGCGCCCTACCGCTAGGCGCGACGAAACGAGCTTACACGTCTCCCGCACGTTACTGTAAAAAGGTGTATGACGAGTTAACTCGTTTCCCGCAAGAGATGTGTTAATAAATTAACGGTATTTTTCAAGATAATGGAAAAAATATTCCTGCAAAGTAAAAATACGACCGACTTCTCTACGATACGATGTCAGCTAACAATGAAACAAATGTGAGTCATCCAGATTTCCGTTACTGGCTATTATTTTTTATCAACATTATACAAATGTTTTCTTTAAAAATATTTGAGAGATTGACTTGTGAGGATTGATTGTTTCCAACGTACGTCAAATAATTCATAATATTTATCGTTCTTTCTGCGCAGGTGTCGTCGTTGCACCTTGCGTCCATCGCTTGCGTCCTTGTCTTGCGCGTTACAGCACCAATGATTCATTAGCTATCTCCCTCAGACTCACGGTTTTGGCTCTATGCCACGAAATGTATGAGAGATTTAAAATATTCTTGTGCACCAATTGTTTGGTGAATTTGGTGCATATTGATGCACGAGGGTATAATTATTATATAATCTGATGTATTATACTTGTGCGAACCTTACCAAGCGCTCCATAGATGTCTTTGTTCATTTATTATTGATGATTTTACGTCAGCGATTTTTTAAAACTTCTTCCGCACAATATAGGTATTGTTATGAAAAGTATATAGGTACATTCATTTTTGCTACAATTATGGTAAAATCTAGGCAGTTCATTGCACGGATGAGCAATATTGGCAAACCGCCTCTGGTCTCATGGGTAGCTTAACTCTTCTGTTTCCCGTCCACTTGAGGGATTTCCTGACTGAGGTTCTGGAGAGCTGTCCCTAAGGTGTTTTATCTCATTTAACAAGTCTCCCTCGACTCCAGCAAGCTCTCGATCTAAAACATAACAATGCCATGGTTATGTTCATCTTCCTGTGCCGCAGCGCTACGAACGCCCGCAGCGGTTTGCGGCATGCTGCAGCATAGTGAGTACGAAAACTCATTATTCATACATATTCTTCGCTGCGGCATGCCGCCTAGTGCGTACGTACCCTTACAGTAGTTTGACGATGAACTCTCCTTTTGGGTTTCCTGACCTTGTGTTTTTCCCTGCCTTTTTCCTTATGAATAGAAGCTAGGAGCCTTTCCTACTTTGGATGCCTTTGATACATACATACGACAGGACACCATTTCTCTCTTTAACTTTCCCAACCACATCAACCCAATTTTACATGGTATACTAGAACAATAGTATCCGGTTGAGGGGTCTTAGTTACACTAATGCTTGTAGTGCTGCGGAACGGACCGGCAGTCGGTAGGTAAGTAGGTAGTGGCTACAATTCCCAGCGGAGCTCAACAAAGTCACAGATATTGAAAAAAAAACAGTCTTCCCAGGGTCGAAAAAATATCTTCTCTTATCCAAGACCTGTTGCATAATGATTTTGCTTGGAAAATCCGCGCTGATGAGCGAACACCATGCATGTGTAGAACTATTCAGCAGAGGCGGCTCGTCAATAAAACTGTTGGCAGTTCATAATTCCTGCGTTTTTCTTTAAATTTCCATTTTGCTTTGAATGGAAATTGCAAGTAATACATAGGTACATAAATAATGTTTTATTTAGGTATACACGAGTACGTACCTGCACCCGTTTTGTTGCATAACAAATTAATATATCTTAAGCGCATACTTACAGTTATTTGAAATGGAAATCCATTCGTCGCTCCTTCATTTGAGCCTCAATGACGAGGTTATTGAAGTCTGGTATTGAGGAAATCAAGTCTCTGTTGATGCACATCATTGATAACGCATTCAGTCGGTCTTGGGACATTGTATTCCGTAGAAATGTTTTCACACGTTTCAGTGTTGAGAAGCAGCGTTCACACTCAACAGTTGTCATGGGTATAGTGCAAATAATTTTTAATAGTTTCACTAAAACACTCATTTAAAGTGTATTTGTAAAAATGATAAAGCATTATCAGCGTTCAAGAAATCTTCTCTAGAATAAAGCACTTGTAATTCACTTTTCAATTTTACCTTATCTAAAAAATTGTAGACTCTTGAAGTCACACTGAACTCATCCTGAGATTTTTTTTTTGTAGTCAACAAAGTTGTCCGTAAAAAATAGTTTGGCCGCCACTAAATGATGAGTGTACTCTATGCATTCACTAATCCCAACTTGGATGAGATCACAAACTTTTGCACACAATACTGAGTAAGGTAGATCCATGCGTATTCTTTTTGCCGGTGGCTCTACTCGCTCCTGTACACCATTTCTAATATTTTGAATATGTTTTTGAAAATATGCGATTAAAGATTTGATCTGTACATAGGTGTCAATGGATCGGCTCTGCAATTGCTTGAAAAGAATATCACAGTACGGCAAAAGGTCATTGAAAAATGAAAGTCAAAAATTGAACTCTTGGTCATGTAAATAATGCAACAATATTTCAGCCTGTGTTAAGGTGTTGCTGTCGGTTTCCAAAGAGTTTGTTATATTCTCCATACACTGGATTAAATGTTATTTGTGACTGAATATGGTGGACACTGTTCGGATATTTTAATTCCATCTTGTTTGAGGAACAGATTCTATTTTCTTTGAGACAATTGCATTTAATATGGCTGTGCATTTTGGTAAACGGGAAAAAAAAATTGGAAAGCTGTGTAAATGTGCAAAAAAAATTTTTATGTGAATATTTTTTGACACAGATTTTTCTAAAATTAAATTTAGCTGATATGCCTAACAATGCGTAAAATAAGCAAAAGGAAATATTTTGCGGATTCTTGCCTGCACTCCGTTCACCCTGCCACTCATCACACTAGCTCCGTCGTAGCTTTGAGCAATCAGCTTATGTTGCACATCATTGATGTTCAACTGATTATACTCATGAAGAATAACAGCTGAGAGTCCAGAGGCATTCTGATCAGCAGGCGAAAGATATTTCCAGAACCTTTAAAAAAAATCTTTCTTTCACTTCATATCTTAAAATTAAAACCAATTGAGAGGTTGTCGAAACATCCGTCGTCTCATCCGCTTGGATGGAGAAGAAATCAGCTCCGGAAATTTCTTGGAAAATTTGTTTGTGGCAAACTTTTAAAATAGAATCCAGCAATTTTATTGATTGTAGAGGCATTAACTTTGTAATCGTTCATCTAATCTAATCTAAGCTGCAAAGATATATATCATTTAAGATTTATATGAAATGCATTCCCACAAGCAGAAATGTATAATTTCGCGCTAGCACATGCCGCATGTGGACCTACAATATAAAAACCCAATCTCAAATGAACATAAGCCCTGCAACCAGCAGCGGCTCTAGCTAAAGTCCGGGAGAGGGGATAAAAAAAAAAGGTTATATCTAATCTAATCTAAGCTGCAAAGATATATATCATTTAAGATTTATATTAAATGCATTCCCACAAGCAGACATGTATAATTTTGCGCTAACACATGCCACATGTGGGCCTACAATATAAAAACCCAATCTCAAATAAACATAAGCCCTGCAACTCTTGCCGTCCTTCCCTGAAACAGGGGTGACATTGGCAAAGTGAACCATTTTTTTTACAGTATGGGTGGTCAGCCGCATACCAACCTATAAGTCAAAGGTTATATTGGGGATGAATTTGGAAAATACTTTGATGTCCACCCTATAGCACCTCACGTATCATACACCAACAAATTGTTCCCTAAAAATCTAAGCCAAGCGCTTGTTTAATAAAATTCCATAAATGTCTCCTCTGATTTTTTTAGAATTTTAACATTTTTATTTTTAAAAATACGTTACATTTGAAAATGTGTACTTGAGTTTGCAATTGATTGATTTTTATTGTTGAATTGTTGTAAATAAGACAATAATTAGGTTGAAAAAACCACTACAATAAGCAAGTACTTGCTTACCTTAGTCTGTTCCTTTAAAAGATGGTGAATTATTAAAATAGTACTAAAATTTAATATCCCGTTCACACAGTAGTTTCAAAATGGAAATAAATACACTTGCTTTTAAAGAATCACCTTGTTCATCGTGCCTCTTACTGGATTTTCACAGTTTCCAAGCAGAGGCTATTTAAATGTAAAAAAAAAAAAAAAACGCAACTAAGCTACACATATAGTGTAACTTCTTGCCGCGTTATCCCCGAAGGGGTCGCATGTGGCGAGTTGAACCTATTTGTTCTAGATGTAATCTTAAAATAAAAATAAAAGTTTCACAAATATTTCCGATTCAGGGAAGCACTTCTGTTATTTCGATCTTTCCATGGCAAAACACGCGCCAGAACTAACTTTTAGCCAAAGAACAATATATTTTTTATTTTTGTAATATTATGATGGCAGCTCCTTGTGAAATACTGGATCGAGGAATTTCCGAAAATAATAATCTCATTCATTCATTTATAATATTATCATGTTTATGTATCCACGCGTTATACGATTGTTCATGAGGTATAGCCCGAAAAGTCCCTACAGACCGATCTATAGGCAACCGATACCCGCAGGCGCCAACAGCTGATGTATTGTACATTGCGTCGTACTTACAGGCTCTCATGTACACATGCAATCAAAAACACCAGTGGGGAAAATCTAAATATCACCTCTCACCCGAACTAGCCCGAATCACTTCCTTCTAACATGTTTATATTGTGTTCGTGCAGGGAACGAGGCACGGGGAAAGAATGAAGAGGGTCTCATATTTCATACTTAGCAAAACAATAATATGGACCTTTAGTTTTAACAAATATTATTATGTGTTCTGAGAGATGTCTGGAGTCCATATTATGAGAGAAACAATCACTTTTCCCCTTTTATGTGGTTTTTTAGTCTATTCCTGGGTCTTTGATTTGCACTTTTTTACTCTTTAGGCACTTTCTACTCTATGGTCGCTTTTTCCCTATTTCCTGTTCCCTATTTCCAGTTTCCCCATAACGCGGTCGCAATTTTTCATAAAGCGTCATTTTCCCCTTGTGGTCACATGTCAGTTGATTTTACCTTCGAAAATTTGAGTGAATTGACAATATTCCTGGGCAAAAACATTTAAAAGAGTGTTATTTTACCATCTTGTGTCCTTGTGAACAATTAAAAACTAAAACAGGTGATATTGTGGTGGTTAAAAGTTCGCATACATATTTTTGTTGGTTATGCCACGCTGTCATATTTACGAAAAACGTTTTTCGTTATTTTAACGGAGTTTTTACTTTATATAACATCAAAATCAATGTTATGAGTTGTGATAACAATAAAGGGCAACCTCTCGACGAAATCTCACAGGATTCAGGTGATGCGTCACTAAAACGCGGATATGACACTTCGGAATCAGGTTCACCGCCGCGGCGTCAGAAACGGCTGAGGGTTGTCTTGGACCCAAGGATAGATTATCTGGTTTCCCACATCGTGATGCTGACGAACGCAGTTTTCGGTGACTGGCCCGCCAGTTCTATGGGAAATCTCGTTGAATCGGCGGCAGGAAACCCTTCCAGCAACTTCCTCTAACAACCTTCGGGACTGGAAGAGAATGAGGAGGCCCAGGAAGAGCTACTGCTGAGCTTCCAGGAAGCCGCCACAACGGTGGAAGAACCAGCTCACCCCAAGGCCAAGAGCAACAGGGTCGAAGCGCTCCAAAGGCTCCAGCACTTCGACAGTGAAAACTGGGCCGGAGTAAGGTACGCCGAGGTACAGAAAAAGTACCTGGCAGAACCGGCGTTCGTCGACCTGGCAGTGAACGATGAACTTCGCCAGTGCGACGTAAGCTCCCCTATTCAGGCGAGCGGTCGTTTGCAGCCATGTCCCACGCCCTCCTCATCCAGAAAGAGGAGTTCCAGTCTGGGCTTCAGACCTTGGTCAACTGGGGAGCCCGGAGCGACACGACCTTGGCGAGGAAAGCCCTTTTCGAAAAGGTCAAAACGCTGTTCGCTCTGGACTCGCCATACCAGAAAGTCTCGGAAGACATCCTCCAGACGGTATGGGGGAGGCGGACAGAGGCCCTCCAGTTCCGCAGGAAAGCTGTGCTAGGGCATGTTAAGGAAGAGCATGTGAGAGGGGTTAAACAAATTCCCGCCGAGTACCGAACACTTGTTTGCCAAAGACAGTCTCACGTCTTTTTTCTCTAGAGTGGGGACCACCGACAAATTGTCAGTGAAGACCCAGTGCCCTCAACCCAGCACCTCATCAAAACCGCACGTTCCAGTACAGAAAAGGAATCAGTTTTTTAGAGGGCAGCAACGACCCACTGCGGAAAGCAATCGAGGCCTTAGAGACGCTCCAAATTTCTCTTCAAGAGGAAAAAGGGCAGGGAATAACACTTGTTATTAACACACGGTCAGGAAATCTCAAAGGAGACAGAAGGAGGCATCCACGAAAATGACAAGAAACCATTTCGCAGAGGATGCTTGAAGTCCTCCCTACAGGTTTGGTCGTCACTCGGAGCACCAAACCACATCCTGAAGATGATAATCGGAGTAAGAATACCTTTCATCTCAATTCTCCCTCTGATATTACCACACAAAAAGACCTTAATGCAGGACTCGTCTGGTATACCAGACGAGTCCTTCACCCGAAATGGACTCTCAAATAAAGGAAATGACCGAATTCGGCGTTATAGAGGCCGCGGAGTCATCTCCCAGCTTCTTATCAAAAATGTTCCTAACACCCAAATCGGACCGTTCCTCGAGAATGATTTTCAACCTAAAATCGTTAAACTTCTTTCTGGACCCGGTTCCGTTCAAACTCATAGCCACTACAAAGTGCCAGAGTTTCTGCAGCCAAACAATTGGTTGTCGAAAATAGACCTATCGCAAGCCTTCTTTCATCTCCCAAGTGCACAGAAACATTGGAGATTTTTGCGACTGGTCTATCGAGGAGAATTACTTCAGATGACAAGTCTGCCCTTTGGCCTTTCATCTGCCCCCAGAATGTTTGCAACCCTTACAAATTGGGTAGCCCAACTACTGAGGCGACGAGGTATTCGGACAATCGTTTATCTCGACGACTTCCTCCTTGCGAGCCAATCCAAGGACGATCTTTGTCGGCAATCGCATCTAGCAGTAGAATCCTACAATCTCTGGGGTGGTATGTAAATCTCCAGAAGTCAGTGCTCTTCCCCACTCAACAATTAGAGTACTTGGGAATCGTTTGGGACACGCACAACAATTGCAAATTCCTTTCTTACCGGAAGCAAGAGGCATTGTGCCACTCACTTCGAGCAATACTGACTTCTCGAAAATGGTCCTTAAAACTGGCGGAAAGTCTCCTAGGAAGACTAAACTTTGCCAGCTTCATGCTCGCCTCCACTGCAGACAATTGCAGATAGCGAGCAGGCCACTGAAGCACCTGTCACCAAGTAGGTCTTTCTTACCGGAAGCAAGAGGCATTGTGCCACTCACTTCGAGCAATACTGACTTCTCGAAAATGGTCCTTAAAACTGGCGGAAAGTCTCCTAGGAAGACTAAACTTTGCCAGCTTCATGGTCGCCTCCACTGCAGACAATTGCAGATAGCGAGCAGGCCACTGAAGCACCTGTCACTAAGTAGGTCTTTCTTACCGGAAGCAAGAGGCATTGTGCCACTCACTTCGAGCAATACTGACTTCTCGAAAATGGTCCTTAAAACTGGCGGAAAGTCTCCTAGGAAGACTAAACTTTGCCAGCTTCATGGTCGCCTCCACTGCAGACAATTGCAGATAGCGAGCAAGCCACTGAAGCACCTGTCACCAAGAGGGTCCATACAAATGACCGAGGACAGCTTACAAGAAATAGAGTGGTGGATAGGGAATGCGAACGAATCAAGTTCCATCCACAGGGAAACCTTCGGACATTTCTTGACAGCAGATGCGTCAGACTTAGCTTGGGGAGCAACTCTGGACGACTTGATGCTGTCAGGACAGTGGACCGTTCAACAAAAGAAGTAGCACTCCAACCGAAAAGAGTTGTTCGCTGTTTTTGCAACCCTGCAACGCACAGCGCACGACCTTTCCGGCTCCGAAATTCTGGTACAATCAGACAACAAGACAGTAGTCGCCTACATCCGCAAGGAAGGGGGCACCAGATCCAAAACACTCCTAAATCTTACCCGAGATCTGTTGACTCTGGCAGGCCAATGGGAAATCTCGCTAACAGCGCAGTACCTACCGGGAAGATACGGAGACGCGGATCACCTATCAAGAGGAAGATCCCCTCCAGAGTGGCATCTCTTACCAACAGCAACGAAGGCCATTTTCAATCATTTCGGAGTACCAGATATAGACCTGTTCGCATCCACCATGGCACACATGAGTTCAACTTACGTGTCCAGAGACTCCACAGACTCATGCGCAATCTTTCAAAACGCCTTCAGTCGGCACTGGCTCTACAATGTGGGTCGGATATTTCCTCCGCCAAACCTTATACCGAGGATCCTGAGGCACCTAAACGGGGCGACCGGAACTTACCTACTCGTGGTCCCGAGGTGGCAGAGGGTCTTCTGGCGTCCAGACTTAATTCGTCGA
Source organism: Agapetus fuscipes (assembly GCA_951799405.1). Lineage (NCBI taxonomy): Eukaryota > Metazoa > Arthropoda > Insecta > Trichoptera > Glossosomatidae > Agapetus > Agapetus fuscipes. Next base: position 1,076,524 of record OX637332.1, read on the forward strand.
TCACTCGTACCTCCGATGCAAATACCGAACCTGGTGTCAGTACTAATCAACACATCAACAGGCAATCCACCACCCAGGATTCAGGATCTGGAAATGGAAGTGTGGCAAATTGGGACTGGGGACAGTATCTTAAATTCCTGGAACGCGGAAGAGAAAAGACTGTTCCTGTCAGGATGGCGAGCTTCCCCACTCAACACATATAAACCTGCTTGGCAAAGATGGTGCCGCTGGATACTGGCGAATAATACCCATCCCAACACACCATCTCCTAATCAATTGGCAAGGTATCTAGCGCAACTGTTCATTAATGAAAAACTATCATACAGGACTATGCTGGTACACAAGTCAGCCATCGTAACCTTCTGCAACGCAATGATGGAAAATAATCTCAGCTCAGATTTCCTAGTGAAATTAAATTTAAAAACATTAAAAGCACTAGCAATGGTAAAGATCACCCCTCCTAAGTCCCCTGTGTGGAATCGGCAGATAGTGAGAGACTGGCTAGTCAGGAACACTCCTCGATCAGATTCTCTCTATGAAGTTGCGTGTAGAACGGCAATCTTACTTCTGTTATCTTCAGGAAGAAGAGTACACGATCTGACCTTGCTAAATATCACAGAAGGAAACATTCTCGACGAAGGCACATCAATTGTGTTAATTCCATTCTTTAGATCAAAAACAGATACCCTCAAACACCGACAATCTAATCGGAGACTTCTGGAACCCAAGGAACACAACGTCAACCCAGTCTTCTGGATAAGGAAGCTGATTGAACTATCACGCGAAAGGAGATCAGGACAAAATCTTTATAACCTGTTCATCAGCACCCGAGTACAAGTGAAGGCAGCTGCAAGAACAATCATAGGAGGATGGGTAAAGAACACGCTAAAATCAGCAGGAGTAGAGGCCACTCCCGGCAGCACACGTTCAGCGGTCGCATCACTTAATCCAATAGATAACATACTGGAAAGAGGCAACTGGAAAAAGGAAAACACTTTCAGAAAATACTATCAGAAAGAGATGTTGAAACATACAGCTCCAGAAGATCTTTCCCTATTTCAACCAGTTAATATCAAATAAAGACGTCCCCGGTCACCAGGAGATAATAGACAGATCTCTCATAATATGGACTCCAGACATCTCTCAGAACACATAATGGGGGAGTTTTACCTACCATTAAAACTCTTATTATGTTTCTATAGATGTCTGGAGTCCAGGTAACCCCTACCTGGTGTATTATGAGCTTTATGAAAAATTGCGACCGCGTTATGGGGAAACTGGAAATAGGGAACAGGAAATAGGGAAAAAGCGACCATAGAGTAGAAAGTGCCTAAAGAGTAAAAAAGTGCAAATCAAAGACCCAGGAATAGACTAAAAAACCACATAAAAGGGGAAAAGTGATTGTTTCTCTCATAATATGGACTCCAGACATCTATAGAAACATAATAAGAGTTTTAATGGTAGGTAAAACTCCCCCATTATTTTTATATCAACAAGAATCTGCGTGTGTCTCACTGCGTACGTTTTATTATGAAATATTTTAGCCTCTTCGGTCAGTAAAATTGTTCAGAAAAATACTTCGCTTACACTCTTTTTTACAGATTTTTCAGTTTCTACTTCACAAAAAATTAAATGTTTCCAATTTTATTCATAGGGATATTCCCCACTGTCACCTAATGAAGAGCCGCCACTGCCTGCAACTCTTGCCGTCCTTCCCTGAAATTTATTAGTTATTATAAATTATATTGGCAAAGTGAACCATTTTTTTACAGTATGGGTGGTCAGCCGCAAACCAACCTATAAGTCAAGGAATGTCTATGGAAAATGTATTTACTCCATTGTGTCAACTTTTTATACAACGGGCCAAAAGTTTGGAAAAATTGCCACATAAAATGTAACATTTTGCCGGCCAACCATCATATTGTGATTACATCATTGAAGAAGCTATGCTGTGTAGTTATGACTGGCACAAGTAAAGAATCTACCTCATTGGTCACTGATGCGCCGGAAAATCACAAATGCTTCAATGCATACTCATGATGATCTTAACTTCAATATAGAATAGTACTTGGTACTCAGTACCGAAAAAACATGATTATCTTTCATAGTAAACGAGAAACTATAATCCTATGTAAATAATTTGATTTTTTTTTTAGATATCATAATTTAAGACACAAGGATTAAATTTAAAAAAAATAGAGAAAATAAAAATTATAAATTCTTATAAACAAAAAAGTGATCATCAAATATATGAACTAAATCATGCAAACAAGAAAATAACAGAATTATAAATAAATACACCATATAGCTTTACTTACAAACTTGGCACAACTATTCTGAAATGAAAGATCCCTTCAAAAAGTTGTACAGAGTTAATATGCACAGCTCACAGAACATAATCATCAAACTCGGCACAACTACTTCAAAAAGTCGTACAGAATTTCCGAGTAAAGCCCGCAGAAGTTTTCTAACAAACTCCGCACATCTCTCCTACAATGAGAAATTCCGTATTAAAAAAATGAAGAGCTTGTAAGAAAACAGCTTTTTTTTTTAGTAAACTTGCACTGATTTTGCGAAGAAAAATCCCATCACAAAAAAGTTGTACAGGCTTATAAGAAAAGCTAAAAAAAAACACTTAATTCACAAACTCCGCACAACTAATTTTGCAATGAAATATTCACGTTCAAAGAATTGGGCAGTCAATAAAAAAAAAAGCAGGAGGGCTTTACTTTTTAACTCGACACAACTGTTTTTCTGATGAAAAAGTCAGATTCAATCTGCTATACATGGTTCGTAAATAAAGTTGACTTAGCTTTAAGGGTATACGAGAGCTTAAGAAGGTTATTAATATCGGGACTAAAGAACCTCTTTAATTGTTTTATGAAACTAAAATCGTAATTTTACGTCAAATAACTTTGACTGATCATGGCCAGATGTCGTTGCTGAAGTATATAACTTAATGTTCTTACTCAAGCATTACGTTTCATAAAAAAATAATGTAAATTATCTTGACACTCTTAGCGAGCGTTTTAGTTTTTATAAACTTGTGTTTAAACGCTATTGTTGAGTATTTACGACCGCATGGCTCATTCCGTAAGTTATGCATCAAAAATTGCAAAAAGAAATGATTTGACACAAGTATTATTCTATGTTGAAATAATTAAACATTTTTTGGCATCTTGAATTCAAACGTTTGTTGTGAGCAGAGCATATCTTTTGTTATAACAAAGGCGTGCAAAAGTACTATTCCGTCTGTCTCACACTGTATATTATGAACGTGGGTATTTTTTTTTATAAATCGCACACCTAATAAAAAAAAGCAATAACTCAAATATTAAGAAGGTTGGGAAGTTGCGTTCGAAGTTTTGCATGTTTAATTTGTCGCACTAAAGCCCACATCAGCCATGACACAAGTTAATAGTTCTCTTTTCTTTTAAAATAAAACTTAAATAGCTGTAAGCTGTAAGCTGTAACTCTGTCGCCATTCCGCTAGGGGTGGCCAGAGCCTCTGCAGAGTTGCCTCCATTTTTTCCTATCCTGACATACCTCTTTCAATTCCTTCATATCCATCACCTTTTTCATGCATTTTCTTCTTTTACGCTCACTTTGTATATCCCATTCTTTCACAATCTCCACAATCTGATCACTCCATACTTTTCTCGGTCGTCCCTTCCCTCTTTTTCCTTTCACACTTTCTTTGTATACATACTTTGTCAGTCTATCATCATTCATTCTTTCCACATGCCCAAACCATCTCATCACATTCTTTTGTATAAATTGTAAAAAAATATCATTGGTATAAATTTGAATTATTTCTCTTTTATCCGTAAAATACAGAAAATTATGTCATAACATTATCCATTATTTTTTATTGCACTTTTTTTGAAAACATAATTGGAAACTGAAAAATAATATTTCACGTAAGTAATTATTTTAGTTAAGTGATGATAAAAACAGTGAAAAGTAAAACAAGGACTTGGCTTGGATACTATTTTATTCAAAATACACTTTCAGTCTTAAAGTTTGGGACATAAAGACAGAAACTAGTAAGGTAACAAAAAATATGAAAATAACATAGAAACTTCTAGCACAGGGGTGTCCAACTCAAAATCGTGGCAAGCCGGATTTAGCACTTTTGTAATCGTGGCGGGTTACAATTTTTGTTGTTGTACTTTTGTCCATAATAATTCTGTTGACGGGGGAGGGGGGGGAGGGGAGGGTAGACACGCAATTTCAAAAGTTCATATTGTCCATAATAATTCTGTTGACCGGGGGGGGGGGGGGGGGGGGGGGTATGGGGGGTAGGCACGCAATTTCAATCTTTGCGCGCAATTCAAATCTTAATACTTATCAATATCAAATACAATAATTAAATAGTTCAAATTAAATGAGTCTTAATGAAGTAAGGACTCTTCAACTTACGTCTTGTATAATCTATCTATAATCTAAACTGCAAAGATATGTTATGGCTCATATGAAATGCATGCCTACAGACAGGCACATGTAGGTTCGCGCCTACACATTCTGCATGTGTGCATACAAATAAACAAAACCTCACATGAACATAAACCTTGCTACTCTGCCGCCGTTCCCTGAACCGGGGTGGCATTGGCAAAAGTGAACCGATTTTTACAGCACGGGTGGTCAGCCTCATACCAACCTACAAGTCAAGGAGGTCTTGCTTAGGCAATTTATAACAGTTGAGATCTGGAGCTTACAACAAAATCAACTTCAAAAACTTTAATCAAAAACTCCTACCTTCTTTTCGCATTTTTATTGCGTTCTTCACATTGGTTCTTCATCAAAATCTCAATTTTCCCAATTTTTGAGTAATGGCTCTTTATTGTAAAGCGTGCGTACATCTTGCGTGTGCCGAAAAAAACGAATCCCTTCTCCAAGTATAACTGTCAACGCTTTAACTATGCCGCGGCGCATACAAATAATGTATCAGGATGTAAAGCAGCACCTCCTACGAGCGTCTCTATTTCCATATATTATAATAAAACTCTGTGGTTGAGTATAAAACTTGTTTTTTTTACGTTCATTCTTCCTCACCGCAAAAATACGTACATGCCTCGAGTATAACATTGGACGTTTAAACTCAAACACGGAGAAAACAAAAAATAAAAAACGATTTTAAACAGCGCCGTGTGGCCGTCTTAATTTTGATGCATTTTTACAAAACGATAACTCCGAGTTACAACGTAAAAAAATATTTGCCTCGACGGAAATATGAACAACGAAAATGTCTCATAATTTTTGTCTCTCGGAAATATAATTGTTTGAATAGTTCAAAAAACCGACACAATGGCGCACTAGGGTGGATTGCGTTTAGTATGAAAATCATTCTCTTTCCATTATTAAATATAAATTGGAAGAGGAAAAATAAAATATGAATTACATTAAACACATAAAAAATATCACTTCAAATCCTAAAAAGAAAATATACCATTAAAATGCAATTTTAGCTACACGATCGTATGCAAAATTTGGGTACTTTTTAAATAATTATAAAAAACCAATGAAAAGTTTAAAAAAATAATGTTCATCTAGATAAAATAAAGCTAATCAAAATAAATGTTGTGAAATAAAAAAAAGTTAGGATTCATTCATAACAACAGTAGAAATCTCCATTTAAGGTATCTCCGTAAATAAATTTATTTTGAATGGGTATGTTATGGGAAAAAATACCTAATTTTATGTGTTAATTTAAACTGGAGAAAAAATACTACCTTACCATTCAAAATATGGGTTATTTCGGTCATCAAAGTTGGGCGCGCTGACCTCTCAATCACCCTTAACTACAAACTCAGCAGAACTATTTCCACAATGAAAATACTGCACTCCATGTCAAAAAAAATTGTACACAGTTCGTAAATAAAGCTAACATATCTTTATTTCTAAACTCGACACAACTATTTTTTAATGAAAATAGTTGTACAAAATTCACAAGTAAAGCAGTCCTAGCTTTATCTTTTAACTCGGCACAACTATTTTGAATGGAAAAAAAGTTGTGCAGAGTTTATTAGTATACTACTATAACACCACTCCGATTATTAAACTGTTTACATTATTCAATTAAATAGTATCTTATTACTTCTAACAATACAAGTATATAATAATATATATATATATTACTTTCTGTCACAGTTATTTCATTAATCTCTATAATCGCCGGCAAATAGCATTTGCACCGTATGGAGATTTTTGCGGTCAAAGTCGGGTTAGAATTAAAAGGGTTGATGTGAACAGGATGCAATGTTCATCATTAAGGATAAAAGAAAAACAGCTTTGTTTTTCTTTTATCCTTAGAATCCAGCAAATAATTTTGCATACTCTTGGAAACACCTTTAAAAACCGTTGCCTTGTCGAGATGTTCCCTCATCGACAAGTCAATTTCAGCAACAAAATCTATAAGTCCTTGAAACACTCCCTTATTTTGAGAACTTCTTTAGAACCAATTTACATTAATATTTACATTAAGATGGCCTTGACAGGCTCGCTGGTGTCCTCCGAGCTGGCATTGCAGGAGAAATGCTTGACGGCCCCGCGCAGCACCCACACCATGTCTCCCAGCACCTCGTTACAGGCCTACGGGTTCTCCCTGTTGTCTGCCTCCAATGTCTGCAGCGCTTCCTTGCATAATTTCTCCTAATATTATACACATAATAATCTATAATCAAAGTTGCAAGAATATATAAGACCAGTCGACTAGGGTTCAATATATACCAAAGGTTTCTGAAATGATTTCCCTGTTCAGTGTTTATTTCGAACCCAAAATCATTATACTAATTTATAAAATATAATACCTCGTGTTCCAAATAGCTGGCCTGCTTTAAGTATGAATCTTTCAGTATCGAAATTCATTTTTGATAAAAAGAAAGCGCTGCAGTGATGTGTCTTGTATGGCGAGCTAACGCAGACTGAACCGCAGACAATTCTTGGTCTCACAGTTTAGTGAGTATGCTTGATGACGAGCACGTGGTCGTTGGTCGCGGCCAGGATGCGCTGCAGTGATGTGTCTTGTATGGCGAGCTAACGCAGACTGAACCGCAGACAATTCTTGGTCTCACAGTTTAGTGAGTATGCTTGATGACAAGCATGTGGTCGTTGGTCGCGGCCAGGATGCGCTGCAGTGATGTGTCTTGTATGGCGAGCTAACGTAGACTGAACCGCAGCTGTGCCCGCCTAGTGCGTACAGCTACCGTGCGGCATGCCGTCGGTCGGGCCGCAGTGCTACGAACGCCCGCAGCAGTTTGCGGCATGCTGCAGCATAGTGCTTACGAAAACTCATTTTTCATACATATTCTTCGCTGCGGCATGCCGCCTAGTGCTCTCCTTTTGGGTTTCCTGACCGTGTGTTTTTCCCTGCCTTTTTTCCTTTTGAAGGGAAGCTAGGAGCCTTTCCTACTTAGGATGCCTTTCCTACATGATTTTTTCCTGGACCCTGGCGTAGTGCTGGAGCTTTTGGAGTCCCGGAGGTTGTTGAAGGAAGTTGGTGGACAAGTTTTCTGAAGCTGAACCAGCCAGATTTCCCGTAGTACTGGCGAATCGGTTGCCAAAAACCGCATTCGTTAACATCCCGATTTTCGAAACCAAGTAATCGATTCTTGGGTCCAATGCAACCCTTATGTGTTGATGTAGAATGTGAAGACGTCGCCCCGACTTCGTCGAGGCTTCGCTGTCAGAAACCCTCCGGCTAACATCAGGGTGGTGTGTGAGCATAACATGAGGTTTGGTAATGGCAAAATTACCGTTTCTGTCACTAGACAGGATATCAATTTTTACTGGATGTTAGCTGTTGACAGCTACCAAGTGATAGTAGATAGCAGCTCATGGTCATCGTCCTTTGATTAGGATACATGTTGAAACTTTTATCAGAAACTGAAATCATAAAAATTACATTAATCTACACAGCCGTCATCGACTCCGGGTGGATGACGTCTGTTTGATCCCTCTGGTAGAGAGTCTTTTGAAGGGACATAAGGGATAAATATCTTATGTCTCTTCCGATTTTTTGGGAGAGGAGGGGTAACCTCCGTTGACTCGCCAAGAAGCCTCGTGATGACTGAATTCCGGGACTCTTCCATTCCGGTAACGATGAAAATGTTACCATTTAGCGCGTGCTGCTCAGCATTGTGAGCACGCGCTATTGCGGCCAGGACCTTGGCGGTATCACCCGCCTTGACCCAGTGGCCGAATAATAAGAAATCGTCTTCACAAGATCAGTGACTTATTTTGCAATTTTTCTTCTGATTTAGGTAGGTCAGTGACGTCACTTAACTTATTTTTCTTCTTGTACAACCTGAGTACATGAATCGTTTAGAGGTCGGGTGGGGTTGTAAAATTTACAAATATATCACAGAGTAAGAGCACGTTGCACTTTAAGTACAACATTAAATAGTCTAAAATATTTATACATTTAAAGGTGTCGATAACATCTTGGGCATGCGCATAATCCTCTTCAGATAGTGCCGGTTTTGTTTAGCTATTGTAAAATTTGGCAGTTATTGCAAGTGAATGCTCTTTTAATTTATCCGACGAGTTTACGTACAAATATGGGAATACCTCATATCATTTCAATTTCATGGAATGTTTCTGATTCGGAAACTGTGTTCTGAGATTTTTTAAATTGTTTAAACCGAATGATTTACACAGAGTATTCCAACCGGAGGTATTTTTGTACACATATACAGTAGAGCCTTGATAATCCGAACTAGCAAAAACTAACCCCTGTTCGGACTCACGAAGCGTTCGGATTATAGTATGTAAGGAGAAAAAAAAACATTTTTATTCTTAAAATAGTGTTTAATTATATACATAGTTTAAGAGGTACAGTAAGCAACGAGCTGGGCTTTACATATTGACCTTGGGAACGCTCTTATTACAAGCAGCGTAAGGACTACAGTCGTAATGCAAATAAAAAGCCCGGCTCGTTGCTTACCGTACATTTACATAATAATTCTTCTTCTTCCTTAGCCATCTCTCCACTGCTGGATATAGGCCTCTTCCATGTTTCTCCACTCCTTTCTATCCTGTGCCCTCTGAATCCATTTCCGCCCCGCGACTGGAACAATGTCATCTGACCATCTTTTTTGTGGTCTGCCGACGCTTCTTTTATCTTCCCATGGTCGCCACTTAGGATTTTCGTTGCCCATCGGTTGTCATCTCGTCTTGCCATATGGCCTGCCCATTGCCATTTTAGTTTTGCAATACGATCCATGATGTCTGTGACTTTTGTTAGGTGTCTGATGTCTTCGTTTCTTTTTCTATCTTTAAGACTTATTCCCAACATCCGTCTTTCCATGGATCGTTGTGAGCACTTTAATTTATGGACGCTCACTGCGGTTAGCGAGATGGTTTCTAGGCCATATGTTGTCACAGGGAGGATGCAAGTCTCGTAGATCTTTCTCTTTAGGTTCATTGGGATGTCTTTATTTTCGAGTATGTGCTTTAATTTTCCAAAAGCTGCCCAGCCCAATCCTATTCGTCTGGGTATCTCTGCAGTTTGGTTTTCCTTTCCCATTTTGATCTTGTGTCCAAGGTAGATATATTCGTTTACAGCCTCTATGTGTTTGTTGTTGATGTTTAGGCTTTCGTTTGTTGGGCTCATAATTTTTGTTTTACTGATGTTCATTTCAAGACCAATTTTCAGAGAGGTTTCATGCAGTTCTTTGATCATACTCTTCAGCTCTTCGATGTCTTTGCTTATAAGCACTATGTCGTCGGCAAAACGGAGGTGGTTCAGGTAAACTCCATCAATTTTGATCCCTTTGTTGTCCCAATTCATCATTTTAAAAATATTCTCCAGGGCCAGCGTAAACAATTTAGGAGATATAGTGTCCCCTTGTCGAACTCCTCGCTTAATGTTTATTTTATCAGTTCTTGTTTCGTCGTCTAGTTTAATATCCATTGTGGCATGATCATTAAGGAGGGCCACTGATGTATGGGAAAAAAAAAATTACGCTGAATTTTAATCTAAGAGTGAAATTATGTTGCTAAATGACGTAATTTTATTGTACAGAAAGTTTCATTAGAATCAAACAACAACTCTTGTCTCCAAATCGACATTGAAATAATGAGAAATTGAAAAAAAATACAAAAAAAATATTTTTACATATTGACTTTAAACCTGATTTTTTAATTTTATTTCTCATGTAAAACAAATGTTTAAGGTATAAAATAACACATTTGAGAGAGAAAAGTAAATTACAGAAAGTAAAATTTTGTTATTGATAACGTAAAAAATCCGTTTTTTTTTCGAATTTTGGCCTGACACTGCGAGACGTTATTTTAGGTTAAATATTTTTTCCTAATGTTGATTTAAAAAAAAACGTTGCAGAGACTTTTGTGCTGTTCTTCAAAGACATTTTGCTAGTTTTTGTATGATAAACGCAGATGAGATAGATCCATTTGCCCACCGTGTGCTGTGAAAAAAATGAGATCTCCATCAGATGTCTTTTGAGATGTTAGTGGTTCAGATGTATTTTTCTGCCAATTTGTAATACCACAGTAAGTTACAACAACAAAGTTAATTCATGGAACTTGTAAGAGTCAATTTTCCCACCTTGCATGATAAGAATTTTTAGAATCTTACGTGTATCTGCGAAGAGTTCACTTAGGTGTTTGTGAAGATTCGTAACTTCGCTATCAGTAAGTTTTCTGAATGAGCAAAGCAACTATTTTTTCACTTGGCGCAATCAATTATCATTTTAGGTTCTCCTGATGAATATTGTTAATTTAAATGAACTTCGATAAATGTCGGAAACCATCTTTACAATAGGATGGCACTTACAAATATCATAAATGTAACTGAACATAGTTAAAACTGAAAAGTAATAATTATTTTTGAGTATATGCTAAAAAAATAAGACAAATTATTATAAATCAAACTAATGCGTATGCTTGAACAACATAATTTGCCAAATTAATAAGATTTTTAAGGGATCCTAAGCTCTATAGCTCACGGAATCCACCAAGCATAGGATTTTTTTCCTGGAGTTTTATGGGCTAAGTTTATGTTTTCTAAGACAAACTTGTATAGATATAATTGATCTGTACTTAAATCTTGTGCGAATAAATCATAATGGGTATTAAAGGTTTTTTTGAAAACTAATTGAATGTTTCACATTTGATATCATGCAGAACTTCTGAAATTATGAGTGCTACCACTTTTCCCAAAACTCAATACCTGTAGAAAGTTTTTGCCAATGTAGAAACATCCAGTAAGCCTTTTTTGAAAAGTTGGCGATGCAGCTTTGTAAGTGATTATTGTGAGACTGGCTGTGGAGATATACATACTCAATGATGATGGTGTTGTATGTTTTTTTAAGATTTAGGCGTGTTCTTTTACCATCAATGTATTTTGGTTCGATTATCTAAGCTTTTTTACGTAGATTCCTTTTTCTATGATTTCTTAGTTACTTTATAACGACTATAGCTGTACCTATTTCCAATAATCATTTTCCGTGATGTTTGCTAGTCAGTTAGGAAGCTTCACTCTTGTGCAAACACTCCGCAAACTCTATGAAAGGCGCATTGATTTATTACTTTACATTTACAGGACAATAAATGTAAAACAGCACATTATTCATCATCTTCATCATAAGCTCAACAGTCTTAGGTGGGTTTTTTTAAAATAATATCAGTTGTTTTTGGAGATTTTGGCGTTTTTTCGTGATTTTCAAAACATTTCTTGTCCAGTTGTGCAGTTACATTATTGCATTTAAAGATACATTTCATGACACTTCATGCTTTCTCAAAGAATAAAACAAATTTTACCAGTCACAGGGCATTGAAATAAATTTCGTATTTAACTCATAGTGACAACGCGCGGTCACAAATTCTTTGCAAAATAGTGAAATTCGACGCTCTCTCTACCCCTCCTACTGCTTATTTAGTGAAAAAATAACTTGTTTATTTGTACTATTGGTGCGCATTACTATATTTTATGCACAAAAATATAGAAATTACCGTAAAATCTCAATTCCTTATTGTATTATTAGCCCTCATGAAAAATGATAAAAATGATATTTTTTCGAAACTTTGAGACCAATTTGGAGACAGATGATTAATACTTTTACGGAATTTTATTTTACACACGTAATTTGAACTTCTTTTGGCAACATATTCTTACTATTAGATGATTATTATCCAAAAAAAAAAAAATCGGCCCTCCTTAATGATCATATATAAATTTAATGAGCCTTGAATATCTGGAGTCGATTCTTGCGTCGTTTAGAGCCTGTATGATAGCCCATGGTTCTACAGAATCGAAAGCTTTTTTGTAGTCCACAAAAGCCAGATGAATTGGGATTTTGTATTCAGTTGTCTTCTCAATCAGTAAACGGACAGTCTGGATGTGATCAGTTGTTCCAAAACCCTTTCTAAACCCTGCTTGTTCAACCGGTTGGTACATGTCAAGTTTTTGTGTTAAACGATTTGTTAAGATCTTTGTAAGCAATTTATACAGGTGGGACAGTAAGCTTATTGGTCGATAATTCTCCAAATCTTCCGGATCTCCTTTTTTGAATAATAGTACCACTTCAGCATTTTGCCAGTTTTCTGGTATGGCTTCTAATTCAATGCATTTATTTAGAAGTATTTTCACGGCTTCATTTAATTTTTTGCAGCCCATCTTTAAAATATCATTTGTAATTTTGTCTTCTCCTGGAGCTTTATTTTTCTTCATGTATTTTAGAGCATTTTCCATCTCCTCGTGAGTTATTTCTGGTACATCTTCTGATCCCACGTTAAGTATTACGGTATTTTGTGATTGGTTTATATTTTGTGTTTTAGATGTATATAGGTCAGTGTAGAATTCATGAATCGCTCCAGTGATCTCGGCCTTATCGTTTAATGTCCTGCCATTTTTGTCTTTCACTTTAGTAATATTTTTCTTTCCTTCCGCGTTATTTCTCCTTAAAACCTTCATATTTTTGTTTGACTCTATTGTCTTTGTAATAAGCTCGTTATTAAATTTTCGTAGATCCTTTCTCACCTCTCTTTTGATTGTTTTATTTATTTCTTTATATTCGATGGTGTCTCTGCCCATACTTTTTCTTTTTTCCATAAGTGTTATTGTATTTGCAGATAGTTTGTTATTTTTATTTTTCTGCTTAAATGAAAGAGTCTTTACGACTGTTTGAAAATCTGAAGTAATCTTTTCTGATAAGTCGTTTAATCCCATGTTGTTTAGATTTGTTAGGGGTTCCAATTTGTCTTTCATTTTTGTATTAAATGTTGCCCTTTGGTGCTTGATCATTTCCACTGTGGGTTGTTTTTTGTTCTTTTTATTTACCATATTATATCTCTCAGTCTTAGTGTTTATCTTAAATGTTGCTCTTACTAGTCTATGATCGCTGCCCGTATCAAAACGGTTTAAAACTGATACGTCTTTGCAAGTTTTTAAGTTGTCTGTGAAAATATAATCAATCTCGTTTTTTGTCTTGCCATCTGGGCTCTTCCAAGTCCATTTTCTTTGGTTTTGTTTTTTGAAAAATGTATTTGTACAGTAGAGTTGTTCGCTTTGAAGGTATTCCACGAGAGTTTCTCCTCTCTCATTTCTTTTGCCAAGTCCGAACATTCCGATATATTCTGGGTCTCCTTGTTTTTTCTCTCCAACCTTAGCATTAAAGTCACCCATTAAGATTGTTAACCTAGCCTTTTCCATGTTTTTTGCCCCTGTGATATCTTCATAAAATGTTTCTATTTCTTCATCATCTGCTGTACTTGTGGGAGCATAGGCCTGTATGATTTGTATTTTAAACTTTTTATTTATTTCCAGGACTACGTATAGTACTCTGGGTGATATACTAATCATTTTAGTTATTTTATTCTTAATGTTTTTATTTATCATGATGGCGACTCCTCCAGCCGAGGATTGTGAGTTATTTCTAAACAGTATATATCCTGATGGAAGTGTTACCGATTCTTCTCCTTTTAGTCTTGTCTCGCTAATTCCCAAGACATCCCATTTGATATGTCTCAATTCTTCCTCCAGTCTTATTTTGTCCTCTTCTTGTCTCATGGTTCTGATATTATATGTCGCTATTTTGATGTCTTTGATGTAACACTTTTCGACTTTTTGCCTCCCCCAGAATCCTCGAGGCAGACCGGTTTTGCGCCGGTGTGAGATTCTGAGCTACATGCTCTACTCACCTGGGGTACTTGTATTTGAAAATTCGAAGGCATTGTTGGTTGATTTTTGGAAGGTTTTTGGCAATAATAGGTACCATAATAATTAGGTACCATAAAATACGTAAGGTGTAAATTGTCTATTTAGTCATAAACTGATCTATTTTAGTTTGGCGAGTCCTGTTGATGGACCAGAAAAAAGCTTTGTCCCTCAAGTTACGTAGCATCATCTTTTCCGATAAGGACAGGTCATTTTCTTCAGCCCACTCCAAGCAAGTGTTCAAAGATGATATGGCTTGTGAATGAGTAATTTTCTTGACATTTGAAGCAAAATAATCTTCAGCTAAAGACTCGTCATTCTCTTGCGTTATTTGGGTTATGATCTCATCATCAGTTATAGGATCTGTGCAATTCTCCTCTTCACTCATGGACAAGAAAGTGGAAATGGTTTCTTCTGTATAACCACGATTACGTAAAAGACTGAGCGGGAGATCGTCTTCTACGTCGAAGTCATCATTTTCTTCTGATCTATCTTCTGTTGAATTTATTTTTTCAGGCCAAAGAGGCTTCCAAGATTTTTCGATAAGAGACGATGATACATGATCCCAACATTGCGCTAGCGAAAAAATGGCGTCTTTAATTGTGACGCTTTTTATAACATCATGCAAGGTTAAAGCCTCATCGGCTTCTTGCTGCACGAACATTTGAATCAGGAGTTTCTTTTTGTAATTTATCTTGACATTTTGGATTACGTTTTGATCCATAGGTTGGATCAAAGGCGTACAATTTGGAGGCATGTACAGTACAGAGAAGTTGCCGTCTTCTGTTGTCAAATCTTCAGCATTTGGATGTCCAGGGGCATTGTCTAAGAGTAGCAATGCTTTTTGTGGCAGTCCCATTTTTTTTAAATGGCGTTTGACTTCAGGAACAAAATGGCCTCTAAACCACTCGAGAAAAATATCTCTGGTTACCCAAGCACGCCTCCGCCCTTCATAATGCACTGGTAATTTTACAGATCCAAAAGATCTTGGCTTTTTTGCCTTCCCCACGACTAGCAATGGTAATTTGTGATTCCCTGTAGAGTTTGCGCAAGGCATAAAAGTTATTCGCTCTTTAGACACTTTCGACCCAGGAGCGCTAGTTTCAGCAGAAGAGGCTAAAGTTTTGTCCGGCAGAACCTTCCAAAACAATCCTGATTCGTCGGCATTGTAAATTTGTTCAGGGCAAAGGTTCTTTTCTTTTATCTCGTTTAGGAATTTTTCTTGGAATGGTTGAACAGCTTCCGTATTGCTAGAGACTTTCTCACCTGACACTTTCAGCTGACGTATGCCATGACGTTTTTTAAAATTATCAAGCCATCCTCTACTTGCAGAAAAATCCAAACCTGTTAGTTTTTTATGGAAGAATCTCGCTTTTTCCATTACGACCTCACCAGACAATGGAATGTGGCGTCGTCTTTGTTCTAAAAACCATGTGAACAGTGCTACTTCTAGCACTGGATTCTCTGGTAATTTTAGAGTTTTTCTGAACCCTGGTCCTTTCTCAGTTTTAGCTATAAAAGATCTCAATTTTTGCTCATTTTTCTTGAGGTCTGTAATTGTTGATTTTCCAACGCCATACTTACAAGCAAGAGAAGTTGCCGACACTCCGTCCTTTAAACTGTCTAGTATGGTGCACTTTTCGGCTATAGTCAAAGTTTTATGTTTGCGTTTTGGTGTTGGAACCATCTTTATAACCTCAAAAAACACGCCGCGCACGAGTACAGAGCAGAAAAACGTGGAATGGACGCGCAACGTGGCAGTCGTAACTGCAGACTAATTAATAAACAACATAGCAGCGAGGCGAAGGCGAGGAAGTGGGGTGGGGTATGCAGTTCGGATTATAGCGACGTTCGGATTAGCCTGAGTACGGATTATCGAGGCTCTACTGTACATATTTTACAGGTTTTTCAGAAGAGCCTCATATGAGGCTTATGTGTATTTAAGGGTATATGTATTGAGATTATAATAGTTATATGGAAATGTGAATAGTTGGAAATGTTTTTAATTGTCACACGTAATTGTTGACATCTATACGAGTATAATAAAAATAATTTTCTTATTTAATCTCATCTAAGTTGCTAAGCATACATACCTCTGTCTACTGAGTCAAAAGCTTTTTCCAGATCTACAAAGGCCTTGGAAAAGTTTCCCCCTCACCGACAATTGTTTTTCAACAAGTTGTCGTAGAGTGAAAATCTGATTGACATATAGCCTCTACGGCCATAAAGCTGGACTGTTTGTGGGAAATCCTTAGTAGTCAGAATCACATTCTTTTTAATCACCTTACAGAAGACTTTCCCCGGTATACTGAGTAGACTGATTGGTTTGGAGGTCTGACAGTCTTTTTTGTCGCCTTTACCTTTGTAAATAGGAATGATCTTCTCACCCTTTCGCAAACCAGAGCATTGTTAGTGAGATGTTTAAGATCCTAGCGCTGAAGAATCCGCAGCTTTTGTCCTAATGCACTGCATCCACGACAAGCAAACCTTCCATAATAATAGGCACTCATTGATGCTGAGTGCTCTTCGAGGAACATAAATTTCTGCAAATCTATTACAATGTCTAACGATAGAAGCAGTTAAAAATAAAAACTCTCATATTTATGAACTGAATCTGGGAGCTCATCGTTGTCTACAAAATGTAGAAATCTCAAAATGAAGAAAAAACTATTTTTTCTCATTAGTTAAGCTCAATAGTCGGATTCAATGTATAAAAGTTGCATGTGAACGATTCTCCTGACTTGAAATGTACAGTGGACCTACTTATTTCTTCACTTATTTCTCAACATAGTCTCCTTTTAGTTCGACACACTAAGAAAGATGATATTCCAACATTTTTATACCATCTGAATAATACGATTTCGAGAAACTCTCAAAATACGCATTATTTTCGGTAATCACCTCTTCGTTTGAGCTGATTTTTTTTCTTGCGAGGCATTTTTTCAAGTTAGGAAACAGGAAAAAGTCACTAGGAGCTAAATCTAGACTACAAGGTGGATGATCAACAAATTCAAAGTAAATTTCACGTAATTTTAGCATCGTAACTAATGCTGTGTGAACCGGTGCGTTTTCTTGAAGAAAGAGCACTTTTTTCTTCTTGAAATGTGGTCATTTTTCCTTGATTGCATCATTCAATTCATCCAATAATGCACGATTATACTTTTTTATGATTGTGGATCCTTTTTCAAGATAATCAATGAGCAATATTCCGAGTGCATCCCAAAATACAGTGGCCATAACCTTGCCAGCCGATTTCACTGCATTTGCCTTCTTCGGAGCACTTTCACCAGCTTCCACCCATTGTTTCGATTGATTTTTGGTTTCAGGTGTGTAATGGTGGACCCACATTTCATCAACAGTTTAGTATTTAATCAACGCCAAAAGTCAACAGGATTACGCTTTATCATGTCCAAACACTGCTGTGAAGTGGTCTCTCAAACTCCTTTTTGTTCGACACAGCAAACGCCGCACCCATCTTGCAGATAGCTTTTTCTATGCAAATGTTTGTTCGTATGTCAAATGGCTTTCCTGTTGATGATATTGTTGCAGTGCTTGTTTGGCCGCGTTGAAATTCAGCCATCCAATATTTTACCATGTAATCTGACGGGGCAGACTCATCGCAATGTTTATCGAGCTCTTTTTTTTTATCTCTCTCGCCGTTTTCCCTTTCAAATAATACTTTTTAATCACTGCACGAATATCATTATTGTTGGAAATTATATAATTTTTGGAATTGAGATTTTTAACCACTCTATTTGGGGCTCATCATGCAAGATGTAGCTTTAGGGAAAGCAACGCAGACCAAAAGTGTCTCCTCTTCTTGCATCTCATTAGTTCTCTAATGCAAGATGTAGCTTTAGGGAAAGCAACGCAGACCAAGAGGCTGTCATCTTCTTGCATCTTATTATTTCTCTAATGCAAGATATAGCTTTACGGAAAGCAACGCAGACCAAGAGTCTCTCATCTTCTTACATCTCATTAGTTCTCTAATGCAAGATATGGCTTGTGGGAAAGCAACGCAGACCAAGAGTCTCTCATCTTCAAGACCTGCTTCAAGTAAATGGCTTCTGCAAGTCATTGAAGATATTTTGTTAAGTTTCTGGCCATGGAAAGTGTAAACAATTTGTGGATCAATAATAAGTCATAATTGGTTAAATGTAAAAGCAGCAAGATCAATGTACACTTTACAAACCAGAGTATAAAATTAATTATATAGTTTTCCATAGTAAATAATAACACTCAATTTTACATACATAAGGCATTTTGTTGTGCTATTAACAATCTTTGAAAGAAAAATGTAAAAAATAATATCAAAGGACAGATAAACTTAAATTAAGAAATGAAAAATGTGTCTAGCATGTGTAAAAGTTATTGTAAAGCAAAATCAAATCACAAATAAAAAACCAAGTATCAAATTTTATTTTTGAATATATTTTCATAGAGTCCAACACAATATCACAGCGAACAATATGAATGGCATAAAACAGAACTATATAGCGGGGCAATTTTTCATTTTGTCATTTTACGGACGAAAGTGATTCTGTTAAAATTTTGGCTAAAAATGTAGCCTTCTCGATTCCTCATTATTCATGTAACACGATTGACTTGGGCCCAAACATAATCTATAACCTGACAAAAACCAAGTCCACGTCAATGTTGATTCCAGTCCAGCTGTCAAAAATGACAATCTGCTTTTACATGGTGATTGTTTGAGTTCATTATTTTATTTGTTTACCATTGGCGTTTAGGTAATAGTAATTTTTACTACGATTGTACTCATTCGCAAAGGATTTCCATACCTGCTTCTTTGATTGCAGAGTTGTGACATGTGTCTTTTTGCATAAATAATTACACTACATGAATTGCTTACATAATTACCTACATAAAGTTATTATATTTTCTTCTATTAACTCCACAAAGTCTTCTGCATCTCTGGCACGATAGGTTGCACTCGCCACATGTGGCCCCTTCGGGGATACCGCGGCAAAAATTTACACTATATGTGTAGCTTAGTTGCATTGTGTTTAAGAAAGGCTTGACGGCCCTGCGCAGCATCCACACCATGTCTCCCAGCACCTCATTACAGGCCTACGGGTTCTCCCTGTTGTCTGCCTCCAATGTCTGCAGCGCTTCCTTGCATAATTTCTCCTTATATTATACACATCATTATCTATAATCGAAGTTGCAAGAATATATAAGACCAGTCAACTAGGGTTCAATATCTACCAAAGGTTTCTGAAATGATTTCCCTGTTCAGTGTTTATTTCTAACCCAAAATCATTATACTATTATATAAAATATAATACCTCGTGTTCCAAATAGCTGGCCTGCTTTGTATTTCAAGTATGAATCTTTCAGTATCGAAATTCATTTTTGATAAAAAAGAAAGCGCTGCAGTCTTGTATGGCCAGCTAACGCAGACTGAACAGCAGCTGTGCCCGCCTAGTGCGTACAGCTACCGTGCGGCATGCCGTCGGTCGGGCCGCAGCGCTACGAACGCCCGCAGCGGTTTGCGACATGCTGCAGCATAGTGAGTACGAAAACTCTTTATTCATATATATTCTTCGCTGCGGCATGCCGCCTAGTGCGTACGTACCCTTACAGTAGTTTGACGATGAACTCTCCTTTTGGGTTTCCTGACCGTGTGTTTTTCCCTGCCTTTTTCCTTATGAATAGAAGCTAGGAGCCTTTCCTACTTAGGATGCCTTTCCTACATGATTTTTTCCTGGACCCTGGCGTAGTGCTGGAGCTTTTGGAGTCCCGGAGGTTGTTGAAGGAAGTTGGTGGACAAGTTTTCGGAAACTGAACCAACCAGATTTCCCGTAGTACTGGCGAATCGGTTGCCAAAAACCGCATTCGTTAACATCCCGATTTTCGAAACCAAGTAATCAATTCTTGGATCCTATGCAACTGTTTGTGGGAAATCCTTTCACTAGTAGTCAGAATCACATTCTTTTTAATCACCTTACAGAAGACTTTCCCTGGTATACTGCTTAGACTGATTGGTCTGAAGGTCTGACAGTCTTTTTTGTCGCCTTAACCTTTGTAAATAGGAATGATCTTCTCACCCTTTCGCAAACAAGAGCATTGTTGGTGAGATGTTTAAGATCCTAGCGCTGACGAAATAATGAGACCAAAACCGCACATTACAATTCCACGCGGATCAAGGCTCAGTCCAAAAAATAGGGGACATTATTTTTGTCTGGACTTCATCTCTGTACCTTATAACTCTATGACAAAGAATTAGTTAAACATTATTGTGTAGCTTAGAAATAATGATTTCTATGATTCCGCCAGGATGCGCTGCAGTGATGTGTCTTGTATGGCGAGCTAACGCAGACTGAACCGCAGACAATTCTTGGTCTCACAGTTTAGTGAGTATGCTTGATGACGAGCACGTGGTCGTTGGTCGCGGCCAGGATGCGCTGCAGTGATGTGTCTTGTATGGCGAGCTAACGCAGACTGAACCGCAGACAATTCTTGGTCTCACAGTTTAGTGTGTATGCTTGATGACGAGCACGTGGTCGATGTTCGCGGCCAGGATGCGCTGCAGTGATGTGTCTTGTATGGCGAGCTAACGCAGACTGAACCGCAGACAATTCTTGGTCTCACAGTTTAGTGAGTATGCTTGATGACGAGCACGTGGTCGTTGGTCGCGGCCAGGATGCGCTGCAGTGATGTGTCTTGTATGGCGAGCTAACGCAGACTGAACCGCAGACAATTCTTGGTCTATCAGTTTAGTGAGTATGCTTGATGACGAGTACGTGGTCGTTGGTCGCGGCCAGAATGCGCTGCAGTGATGTGTCTTGTATGGCGAGCTAACGCAGACTGAACCGCAGACAATTCTTGGTCTATCAGTTTAGTGAGTATGCTTGATGACGAGTACGTGGTCGTTGGTCGCGGCCAGAATGCGCTGCAGTGATGTGTCTTGTATGGCGAGCTAACGCAGACTGAACCGCAGACAATTCTTGGTCTCACAGTTTAGTGAGTATACTTGATGACGAGCACGTGGTCGTTGGTCGCGGCCAGGATGCGCTGCAGTGATGTGACTTGTATGGCGAGCTAACGTAGACTGAACCCCAGCTGTGCCCGCCTAGTGCGTACAGCTACCGTGCGGCATGCCGTCGGTCGGGCCGCAGTGCTACGAACGCCCGCAGCAGTTTGCGGCATGCTGCATTATAGTGCTTACGAAAACTCATTTTTCATACATATTCTTCGCTGCGGCATGCCGCCTAGTGCTCTCCTTTTGGGTTTCCTGACCGTGTGTTTTTCCCTGCCTTTTTTCATTTTGAAGGGAAGCTAGGAAATTTCCTACTTAGGATGCCTTTCCTACATTAATTTTTCCTGGACCCTGGCATAGTGCTGGAGCTTTTGGAATCCCAGAGGTTGTTGAAGGAAGTTGGTGGACAAGTTTTCGGAAACTGAACCAACCAGATTTTTGGTAGTACTGGCGAGTCGGTTGCCAAAAACCGCATTCATTAACATCCCGATTTTCAAAACCAAGTAATCGATTCTTGGATCCTATGCAACTGCTTGTGGGAAATCCTTTCACTAGTAGTCAGAATCGCATTCTTTTTAATCACCTTACAGAAGACTTTCCCTGGTATACTTGGTAGACTGATTGGTCTGAAGGTCTGACAGTCTTTTTTGTCGCCTTAACCTTTGTAAATAGGAATGATCTTCTCACCCTTTCGCAAACAAGAGCATTGTTGGTGAGATGTTTAAGATCCTAGCGCTGACGAAATAATGAGACCAAAACCGAACATTACAATTCCACGCGGATCAAGGCTCAGTCCAAAAAATAGGGGACATTATTTTTGTCTGGACTTCATCTCTGTACCTTATAACTCTATGACAAAGAATTAGTTAAACATTATTGTGTAGCTTAGAAATAATGATTTCTTTGATTGGGTAGTTCACACAGTGGAAGTCTATTTTACAAGTTAAGAAAGTCATTCAATTCAACTGTATTATCTCACATTATAATCTATAATCTAAGTTGCAAGAATATATAAGACTAGTCGACTAGGGTTAAATATCTACCAAAGGTTTCTGAAATGATTTCCCTTTTCAGTGTTTTAACCCAAAATCATTATACTGGCAAGGTTTACTCAGCCTTGACAAGAAATGAGAACCAGCTTGAAAACTCATAAAACATTCCTTACATTTAAAAATACGCTAAGTGAAGTAAAGCAGTTATATTAATTATAAAAACTGGTTTACTTTCTGTACTGGAACGTACGGTTTCGATGAGGTGTTTAGGGCTGGTTTTAGGGCACCGGGTCTTCACTGACAGTTTGTCGGTGGTCCCCACTCTAGAGAGAAAAGACGTGAAACTGTCTTTGCCAAACAAATGTTCGGTACTCGGCGAGATTTTGTTTAATCCCTCTCTCACATGCTCTTCCTTAACTTGCCCCAGCACAGCTTTCCTGCGGAACTGGAGGGCCTCGGTCCGCCTCCCACATACCATCTGGATGATGTCTTCCGAGACTATCCGGTATGGCGAGTCCAGAGGGAACAGCGTTTTGACCTTTTCAAAAAGGGCTTTCTTCGTCAAGGTCGTGTTGCTCTGGATCCCCAGTTGACCAAGGCCTAAAGCCCAGACTGAATTCTAAACAGCATTCTTGATCAAACGCTCCCAAAATGACAATCTGCTTTTACATGGTGATTGTTTGAGTTCTTAGCTTTATTATTTGCCAGTAGGTGTTTGTACAGGCTGCGGGAGGCGAGACTCAATCTTGCTCCCATGTCCAGGAAAGCCAATCCCATGGCATATCCGACTTCCAGCCTAATGATCGGACTGGTAGGGGGCTTAGCCTTTTGTCCTGGCATATAGGGCATTTGGCCCTTATCACTCTTGGCTTGCCACAACCATAGCAGAAGGTTGGCCTTGGTTCTGCCTTCGCCTGAGCCGCCAGCACTGTCCGCCAGTCTCCTCTCCCACTGGATTGTTATCACCACGCACCTCCTCTTTGTTTTCCTTCATGAGGTCTCCGGCATAAGCGATCAGCTCGATGAGTATCACACTGGCCAGGCGCCTCAGCTGGTGATACAACTGCAGCACTAGGGAGACTATCTTCTCCAGGGTGTCCAACTTCATTTTCTGTGGACAAAACAAGCCAGTGTTAAGTTGCAAACATGTATTGACATTCAAGATCACACTTTATGTGTACTTACGCAATACAGCCTGAAACTCTTTATTTAGCTCCCATTATATAAAAAGAAGAACACATCTAACCTGCACATATAGGGCAATTCTTGCCACGAAGAGATTGCATGTGGCGTATAGAACCAATTTATATTAATACATACATTAAGATGGCCTTGACAGGCTCGCTGGTGTCCTCCGAGCTGGCCTTGCAGGAGAAATGCTTGACGGCCCTGCGCAGCACCCACACCATGTCTCCCAGCACCTCGTTACAAGCCTACGGGTTCTCCCTGTTGTCTGCCTCCAATGTCTGTAGCCCTTCTTTGCAGAATTTCTCCTAAGATTATACACATCATAATCTATAATCTAAGTTGCAAGAAAAAAGAAGACCAGTCGACTAGGGTTCAATATCTACCAAAGGTTTCTGAAATGATTTCCCTGTTCAGTGTTTATTTCAAACCCAAAATCATTATACTATTATATAAAATATAAGACCTCGTGTTGCAACTAGCTGGCCTGCTTTGTATTTCAAGTATGAATCTTTCAGTATCGAAATTCATTATTGATAAAAAGAAAGCGCTGCAGTGATGTGTCTATGGCGAGCTAACGCAGATTGAACCGCAGACAATTCTTGGTCTATCAGTTTAGTGAGTATGCTTGATGATGAGTACGTGGTCGTTGGTCGCGGCCAGAATGCGCTGCAGTGATGTGTCTTGTATGGCGAGCTAACGCAGACTGAACCGCAGACAATTCTTGGTCTCACAGTTTAGTGAGTATGCTTGATGACGAGTACGTGGTCGTTGGTCGCGGCCAGAATGCGCTGCAGTGATGTGTCTTGTATGGCGAGCTAACGCAGACTGAACCGCAGACAATTCTTGGTCTCACAGTTTAGTGAGTATGCTTGATGACGAGCAAATGGTCGTTGGTCGCGGCCAGGATGCGCTGCAGTGATGTGTCTTGTATGGCGAGCTAACGCAGACTGAACCGCAGACAATTCTTGGTCTATCAGTTTAGTGAGTATGCTTGATGACGAGTACGTGGTCGTTGGTCGCGGCCAGAATGCGCTGCAGTGATGTGTCTTGTATGGCGAGCTAACGCAGACTGAACCGCAGACAATTCTTGGTCTATCAGTTTAGTGAGTATGCTTGATGACGAGCACGTGGTCGTTGGTCGCGGCCAGGATGCGCTGCAGTGATGTGTCTTGTATGGCGAGCTAACGCAGACTGAACCGCAGACAATTCTTGGTCTCACAGTTTAGTGAGTATGCTTGATGACGAGCACGTGGTCGTTGGTCGCGGCCAGGATGCGCTGCAGTGATGTGTCTTGTATGGCGAGCTAACGTAGACTGAACCCCAGCTGTGCCCGCCTAGTGCGTACAGCTACCGTGCGGCATGCCGTCAGTTGGGCCGCAGCGCTAGGAACGCCCGCAGCGGTTTTTTCGGCATGCTGCAGCATAGTGCGTACGAAAACTCATTATTCATACATATTCTTCGCTGCGGCATGCCGCCTAGTGCGTACGTACCCTTACAGTAGTTTGACGATGAACTCTCCTTTTGGGTTTCCTGACCGTGTGTTTTTCCCTGCCTTTTTTCCTTTTGAAGGGAAGCTAGGAGCCTTTCCTACTTAGGATGCCTTTCCTACATGATTTTTTACTGGACCCTGGCGTAGTGCTGGAGCTTTTGGAGTCCCGGAGGTTGTTGAAGGAAGTTGGTGGACAAGTTTTCGGAAACTGAACCAACCAGATTTATTGTAGTACTGGCGAGAGTCGGTTGACAAAAACCGCATTCGTTAACATCCCGATTTTCGAAACCAAGTAATCGATTCTTGGATCCTATGCAACTGTTTGTGGGAAATCCTTTCACTAGTAGTCAGAATCACATTCTTTTTAATCACCTTACAGAAGACTTTCCCTGGTATACTGAGTAGACTGATTGGTCTGAAGGTCTGACAGATTTTTTTGTCGCCTTTACCTTTGTAAATAGGAATGATCTTCTCACCCTTTCGCATACTAGAGCATTGTTGGTGAGATGTTTAAGATCCTAGCGCTGACGAAATAATGAGACCAAAACCGAACATTACAATTCCACGCGGATCAAGGCTCAGTCCAAAAAATAGGGGACATTATTTTTGTCTGGACTTCATCTCTGTACCTTATACCTCTATGGCAAAGAATTAGTTAAACATTATTGTGTAGCTTAGAAATAATGATTTCTATGATTGGGTAGTTCACACAGTGGAAGTCTATTTTACAAGTTAAGAAAGTCATTCAATTCAACTGTATTATCTCACATTATAATCTATAATCTAAGTTGCAAGAATATATAAGACTAGTCGACTAGGGTTAAATATCTACCAAAGGTTTCTGAAATGATTTCCCTTTTCAGTGTTTTAAACCCAAAATCATTATACTGGCAAGGTTTACTCAGCCTTGACAAGAAATGAGAACCAGCTTGAAAACTTATAAAACATTCCTTACATTTAAAAATACGCTAAGTGAAGTAAAGCAGTTATATTAATTATAAAAACTGGTTTACTTTCTGCACTGGAACGTACGGTTTCGATGAGGTGTTGGGTTTAGGGCACCGGGTCTTCACTGACAGTTTGTCGGTGGTCCCCACTCTAGAGAGAAAAGACGTGAGACTGTCTTTGCCAAACAAATGTTCGGTACTCGGCGAGATTTTGTTTAATCCCTCTCTCACATGCTCTTCCTTAACTTGCCCCAGCACAGCTTTCCTGCGGAACTGGAGGGTCCTGTCCGCCTCCCACATACCATCTGGAGAATATCTTCCAAGACTATCCGGTATGGCGAGTCCAGAGCGAACAGCGTTTTGACCTTTTCAAAAAGGGCTTTCTTCGTCAAGGTCGTGTTGCTCTGGACCCCCAGTTGACCAAGGCCTAAAGCCCAGACTGAATTCTAAACAGCATTCTTGATCAAACGCTCCCAAAATGACAATCTGCTTTTACATGGTGATTGTTTTAGTTCCTAATTGTATTATGTGTTGCTTTCATTGCAGATTAGCCGCCATTTTTCTGTCAGGTTTTGAAATTGTTCAGCAGTTAGAATGATGGACATCAAGTTTAACCGAGGGCTGCGGCAGATTATATTTGGAAATTTTTTGTAAGCCTTCACTGTGAAGCAAATTTTAACACTGCGCTCTAATGAACTTTAAAGTTTAGACAGAAAAAAAACAACAAACAAAAGTCTTAACAAGAAATCTATTTTGAAGTTAAGCACATGTGTTCGGGTGGTTACGGGCCACGAGCTAAGTGTTCTCTTAAGCGTTGCTGCAGACCAAGAATCTCTCATCTTCTTACATCTCATTAGTTCTCTAATGCAAGATGTAGCTTTAGGGAAAGCAACGCAGACCAAAAGACTCTCACCGTCTTGCATCTCATTAGTTCTCTATTGCAAGATGTAGCTTAAGGGAAAGCAACGCAGACCAAGAGTCTCTCATCTTCTTGCATCTCATTAGTTCTCTAATGCAAGATGTAGCCTAAGGGAAAGCAACCCAGACAAAAAATCTGTCAACAACTTAGTTTTTCTACTCCCATTTGGTAATTTACTAATTACAAAACGGCTAACGCAATCACAATGCCATACATTTCTACACCCGTTGCATAATGTTACATTATGCAACCGGTAACCGTGTTAAAATGAACATGTGCGCATGCGCATTGTCAGAATTGGAACCATTTTTTAATTTCAAATGTCAACCTTGTATGGGGGTATGAAGACCTGTCAATCCAAGATGGCCGCAAGCGATCAGCTGATTAGGCTTCATAGAATATTAGTGATATTCGGTAGGTAGGAATTACCGTGGTGATGAGACTTTCAGCCCTGTTCAGATGAAAATAAATAAGTATATTTTATGTGTAGAGTCAAATAAAAATTGTTAATAGTGCTAAAATTTATCGAATTTATTTATCGGATTGCTCCAAATAAAGCTTTCCTTTTTTCAATGGAAAATAAAAGGCTTGAAAGGAAAACAATACAAAAAATTTCACCGCAAAAAATAAACAAACTCAAAAAGTTACTTGGTTAATAGGTGAGTATGAGGTTGATCACCTATGCTGTACAAATTTGGTTCACCTGCCAATACAACTGCAGGGCATATGTTTATTTGAGTTTTGGGTTTGAATGTTTAAGCTTATATGCAGGATGTAAAAGCGCGACCTTATACATATGTGTCGGCTTGTGGGCATGAATTCAATATGAAACCTAAATATAATTTATTTTTACAACTTAGGTTAGATTAGATAATCGAAGGGAATGATAAATCACACGTTTTGACAAAGGTAAGGTTTTAATTACTTCAAATGGACGAGTACATTATAATGACTATTATTCACTATTTTGTTAATTCTCTCATGGTCGTAGAAAAAGTATTGTATGCCACTGCACGTAATTAGTCTTTGTAACACTCGTGCTTTCTATTGTGCCATTCGGCTGCGCCTCATGGCACAAACTAGCACTCGCGTTAAAAAGACTATCATTACTTGGCAGTGGCATAAATAACTATCTCATCGGTTTTCTTATAAAACTTATAGCACTGTAACAACAGCACCGCAGAACAAGACTTGTGCAAGGTTTCATTGAGCCTTAACTTTGTTTCATGTTGGGTATGCAACTTGTCATTTTAATTTTTAAATGCACACCCAATGAGATAAATGGAGTCTTTTTCAATAATTAGTTTATTGTTGTGTGTGAGTACACCGCTGTAGTCGCGCACGACACGGGTTGAATTTTTAAAATCACTCGCCCCACATTGGGTTGATGCATTGGTATGAGATTTGACACACGGACATTTCAACAAATTTGTTGTCACTACAACTGGCAGCACTCCTCAGGCCACGTCTAACATCAAAGTCATAATCGTGCACACAATTTAAGTCACATTCATTTAACATGGAACTATATCACTTCTATGTAAGAAATATATAACTTCTGTCCTGTTTGAAATTATGTTTATTTGTACATGAGAAAATGTGTTCAAAAAAACCTGTGTACAAAAAAACTCAAGCGAATGTAATATTGTTCCTAAGAAGTTGGTACTATTGCAAATAATAACGGCTGCTGAACAAGTCCGAACACAGCTAGAATGGAATAAGAGTTCTAGGCTTACATAGCCGGCTGATGATGCTGGAGTGCAGCAACAGCTATAATCGACAGGTAACACACTTTATAAATACTGTGATCGTTAATATTGACAAATTTTAAAGGAAAAGGCATTATTTAAAGATATTATGGCATGTGTTATCATTGGGTGTCGAAACACAAAATGGATTTGGACAAAGTGGCCTTATTTCGTATGACTACACAACTGCAACGTTTGACAGGACTGAGACAAATGTGGGCGATAGTATGTATAGTAGTATGTGTAGTAGTATGTATGATCAATGCAGGAATTTAGTTTCTGCTCCTCTATGTTATTACTAATGCTTGTACAAGAGTATGATGACCAGTAGAGACAAATGGCGAGCATGACAAGGCACTGCCTTTACAAGGTAATAAAGCAAATTCAAGTTTTTTTTAAAGTGTTGGCATGCAATAAGACAAGACAAGAATACATTTCAAGAAACAATTTCACAAGATTATACAACTCACATGAATTAAAATCATGAATTTTTCATTCAAATTTGCCTTCTAAAGATCCAACATAGTTAGGACAGCGCCCTTGGGGTAGCTAGTGCCACTAAAGGGCGCTACATAAAATTGACAATCAATATTATATGCACCTTGAATTGCATAAGCAAAAAAAAATACTACAATTTTTCTATCACTTAAGAACAAATTTTACTGAAGAATTAACCTAGCTAAATAAAATAGAAAAGCAAAAGGGAACAAGGAAACTTGAATACTGTATTTTAAATTTTGTCATGCTATTTTGGACGGTTATATTAGAGTATTTACACATTGAATACGCATATTCATTACACAAAAACTGATGCGCAACATGACTGGAAACATTGGAAACATGGTTTACTTTGTGTTGCACAGCACGATTTACAACATTAAGGAAAAAATTAAAGGTTTGTTTATTGAAATGTTTTACATTTGTTGATCAACATTGTCACATTTATTGCGCATCATTTTTAGTACATATTCAACAAATAAGATAGTTCAAATTCATATAAAATCTTCTCTACTGACAATTATGTGCTTTCCGTGTTGCGGTTCCGTTGGAGTGGAACAGACTGCCACTCGGAGTGAAGAACTCCCAAGTCTGTGGACGTTATAAAGTTTTTAAGTTTATTAAGTCTTATCTGTGATTGGAGAGGGCCCGTGAGGCGCGACACAAAAATGGCACTCTCTTATCATGTGTATTTTTTAAACATAAATCAGCCTTTCGCATTTAATATGAATCTCAAATGTAATATATCTTTGCAACTTAGATTATAGCCTGATATATTTCAGAACAAACGACAGCACATAATTTTGAATGAAAAAATTATACATTTATATTACATTCAATTACACTTGTATATTATCATGCTGCGGCAGATTATATTTGGTTAAATTTTGTAAGCCTTCACTGTGAAGCAAATTTTAACACTGCACTCTAATGAACTTTAAAGTTTAGACAGAAACAAAACAACAAACAAAAGTTTTGACAAGAAAACTATTTTGAAGTTAAGCACATGTGTTCGGGTGGTTACGGGCCGCGAGCTAAGTGTTCTCTTAAGCGTTGCTGCAGACCAAGAATCTCTCATCTTCTTACATCTCATAAGTTCTCTAATGCAAGATATAGCTTTAGGGAAAGCAACGCAGACCAAGAATCTCTCATCTTCTTACATCTCATAAGTTCTCTTATGCAAGATGTAGCTTAAGGGAAAGCAACGCAGACCAAGAGTCTCTCATCTTTATACATCTCATTAGTTCTCTAATGCAAGATATAGCTTTAGGGAAAGCAACGCAGACCAAGAGTCTCTCACCTTCTTACATCTCATAAGTTCTCTTATGCAAGATATATCTTTAGGGAAAGCAACGCAGACCAAGAGTCTCTCACCTTCTTACATCTCATAAGTTCTCTTATGCAAGATATATCTTTAGGGAAAGCAACGCAGACCAAGAGTCTCTCACCTTCTTGCATCTTATTAGTTCTCTAATGCAAGATATATCTTTAGGGAAAGCAACGCAGACCAAGAGTCTCTCACCTTCTTACATCTCATAAGTTCTCTTATGCAAGATATATCTTTAGGGAAAGCAACGCAGACCAAGAGTCTCTCACCTTCTTGCATCTTATTAGTTCTCTAATGCAAGATGTAGCTTAAGGGAAAGCAATGCAGACAAAAAAATTGTCAACAACTTAGTTCTCATCAGTTTTCTTATAAAACTCATAGCACTGTAACAACAGCACCGCAGAACAAGACTTGTGCAAGGTTTCATTGAGCCTTAACTTTGTTTCATGTTGGGTACGCAACTTACGAGTATCATTTTTTTAGGATTTCATTTTCGATGGACCCAAATGTTTAAATATGGTATTAAAATGGCCGGGGTTCTTGTCTGTGATTTTGAGGTTAGATCACAAGGTTGCCATCATTTGAAGGACATCCAATTAAACATGTTGTGTGCGTGAAACCTTAAGATCTTAATTTTTAGTAAAATTTGTACATAATCTAAAATAATTACAAAGTCCTATAATACCTACACTACTAATATATATGTAGCTTTTCTGAACAAATATGCAACTTGCGATTTCTCCAGCTGTTAATGTTAAGTTAGCAATATTGAGTTTCTTGAGCCGTGATGCTATGTAAACAGCTTTAATGACTATTTTCAAGATGTTTTACCAAGCCTTAGTGAAAACTTACGTTGATTGGTATTCACCAAACAGCATTCTTGATCAAACCCTCCCTTAACTTAAGCCGGCTACCTGCCTCGCTCAAATATAGTCCAGCTGTCAAAAATGACAATCTGCTTTTACATGGCGATTGTTTGAGTTCATTTTTTATTATTTGTTTACCATTGGTGTTTAGTTAATAGTAGTTTGTACTACGATTGTACTCATTCGCAAAGGATTTCCATGCCTGCTTCTTCGATTGCAGAGTTGTGACATCCGTCTTTTTGCATAAATAATTACACTACATAAAATACCTACATAATTACCTTCATAAAATAATTATATTTCCTTCTATTAACTGCACAAATTTATATTTTTCATTGAAAGAGTAATTTGGTTTTCTCCTCTTATTATCCATGTCTAGAAGAAATTAATACCACGCGAGCTGTCAAACAGCACCCAACAATATTGGAAACAAACATGGCCTCACGTAAGGTCAAACAACAATGTATTTAAATCGTTGTGTTAAGATTTCATCCTTACATAATAAAAAGTTAATATTTTATTTATTATAAATGCTTTCTTTTGTAATCTCAGAAACACCAAAAGCCTCTGCTATGCAGAGAACTTCCTGAGCTGGATCAGATCCAGCATCAGGAACCCCCACGATCTCCACATTTCTTGGGCACATTGCCTTCTTCGTTACAGAAAATGTCTGCACCATTGTAGTGGTCAATGGGGAAAGGTTCTCCACTTACCCCTCAAAGCTGCCAAGCCTCTAGTGTCCCTTTACACGTGCAAGCCTTCCTCTCGGCCTCCAGCACCCTGCACCTCTCCTGCAAGACGGCACATCTGCTCTGAAGCTCTTCCAGCGCATTCACCCCCTTGTCCATGTGCACTATGAAGGAAGACTGAGCTGTTTGCAGTCAGAGAGACTGTATTAGTAGATGAAGTGGGGCCTGGCTTAGAAGTTCTCAGGTCCTCCACTGTGCATGTGCTACATGCCCATTGTGAGTGAATCCTTGCAGTCATTGTACATGTATTATAGTTTTACATTCCTACATAACTTGACGTTATTTTATAATGGTAAAGCGAATACATGTGTGGCTAGCTTAATAGAAGTTAATTTACTATCTCAACGGTTACAATGCTGATTTTGAGTTAATTAGGTAAATCTAGTGTGTTACTCATGTTCTGCAATCAGCTCAGAAAACTTTATATTTACGCAAAGTACCTACTTAGTATTATTTAAATATTTAAATGCGCCTTCCGTTCAGCGACCACTGGTTTCATTTAATTTTATGGAAATATTTTAATCTGAAGTTATTTTTAATGTCTGAACTTTGAGAATCACTGCGATTGCAGTTCTCTGAATTTTCTTCCAAAATACAACCCAAGGTTAATTTCTCGTCACTCTTCCCAAGGTCCCCGTCTAACAATCCTCTTTAACAACTGATTTTTATTTTTTATATTGTTAACACATTTTTAACCGAAAAACAGATGTGCTCTTTTCATGGGCTGCAACCCAAGTGCCTCTGTTTTTCATCCTCCTCCTAGAGCTTCAACCAGTTCATAGTTGAACGCATGGGACAAAAGAAATCTACCCTCACATGTATAATATGTTCCCACACACAGGACCCTGAATTAATTAATTGTACATTTGATGAAAAGCTTGGTTCATTACTATGCTTGCGTCTTCTTCTAGATCCAAGAAACTGGAACTCGTTTGTTATCTCCAGATCTTGAAGTGAATTTCCAAGATCACCAAACTTTTTTGATCGATCTACAATCTTGATCTTGGTCTTAGTCTTGTTGATCTCTAGCCCAGTGCCTTGCTCTTGGTCTCTATTTGTTTAAGGAGATTGGATCTTTGGCCGAAAGTGTTGTGTTGTCCGCATATCTTATATTAGACAGCTTAACACCACCAAGAGACACTCCTCCATTCCATTGGTACAGGCATTATGTATTCCCCATACATATTGAACAGGTCAGGGAAGAGTATGCATCCCTGCCTTACACCTTTCTCAGCGGGAAAACTTGCAGTGTTTATGCCATTCATCCTTGTGATTGCCTCACTAGGGGTGTGAAGTCTGAAGAGTGGTAATCAAATGCGATGAAACTCCCATTTCCCTGAGTACTTTAGCTCAAATATTCCCACTCCACACAATCAAAAGCTTTCTTATTTAGCTACAATCTATCTACTAGGATATTCAATTGAATTATTATTTTTTTTTTTATTTTGCAAAAAATACAGAAATCTGTTTATTTAGTATTTATTGATTGTTGTTTAAATTTTTTTGCATTAATCGCATCTATTTTTGGCGTACCCCTAATTATCACTTATTCACTCTGGAGCTATTATATGTCACTCACATTTCTTTCCAACCAAATAAAATCCACTTGGCCCAATGAAAATGGTCACTAAAAACTAGCATGAGTTAATTAAGTATTAAGTGCCTGAGAAGAGGTTCATTACAAAAATGAGGAGGCTTTTTATTTCTCTTGAAAAGTGTTTATTCATAAATATCTCTTGTCTCAGTTAAATTAATTCTCACATAAACTAAAAAAGTCACCATATTTTTTATTTACTTTTAGCAAAGAACATACAAGTAGTGAAAACTAAATGGTATTTTTTTTTATAAAACATTTTTCAACTTGTAAATGATATTCCGTAAGATGAAAATGATTCAGAATCCAAATTGATGTACACATTGGTATTATTGTTATGTTTTTAATTTCTTAAAACAGATATGTACCTTGTTTTGTTTTATAAGATGTATTGAATATATCAAACATGTCAATCAAGGGTTTTTTTCTGATAATGATGAAGTACATGGAAACACAAAAATGACACTCTTTTTCTTCATATTTATCTCATTTTCAGAAAATTCCTACATTGCTGACTTTGATTTTGTGAACTCTAGTGTATACTGTATAGGTATTTAATTAACAAAGTTTTAGGTGATAATAATATATTATGCTTGTAAACAAAGAGTATTTTGATAAATAATATTTTATAAGAAAATAAATAAAATAAAATGATCACAATTCACTGTCTATTTATTATGTTTTCCTCTCTTCACTCATGCAATGTTGTTTTTTGATATTTCAAGTGACAATCAAAAAATCTTCAATTATATGTCGCAGGTCTGGTAATGATGTATCAATGGATATAATGATGTATGTATCAGTGGCGAAGGGTGCCATACAAGTTTAAAATGAGGCAGAAATTATAATAAAGTAGACTGCATGGTTTCAATGGGGAAAAAATATGAATTGTTTATTAGGTTTTAAATGTATTTTTTTACTTTGTGCCTATATTTTATAACTACTTTGTTACATCATTTTAAAAGGGAAGCCGATGGGAACTGGCTTATATGGCACGCTTCGCCACTGGTATGTATCAATGGATTTTTTTTCAATTTTCTAAGTCTCGGTGAGCCGCAACCAATACATTGGCGTGCCTGTTGTAAGTGGACAATGAGGCTAACTTTGCTGGTTTACGGCAGAGGCCACGGTAGCCCAGAAAAGTCTACAGGTCCCCCCAGGCCTGCGTCTGCTTCTAGCAGGCTCATGATGACGGCCATGGCTGCTTCGTCGTTGCCATCAGAGCTGTTGAGAGTGGTGCTGGCCTGCGGATTCCCAGTACTCCCAATCATCTCCATGATGTCTTCGTCGGGAGTGTTGCCCAGCGTGAGATTCCTGACGTGCTCAAAATTTGCCAACGTCTTGGAGTTCTGCAGTGGCTCTAAATTGTTTGATATCGCCAAACTATTGACAGCCATCGTGTCCTGAAACATTGAATAAGGTCAGCACATTAAATTGACATAGACAAACTTGCGTCATCACCCGGCTGGATTGCTGGGGTAATGGCAAATAAGTATCTTGTTATCGGTTAGCCTAGTAACATAGAGTGTGAGGATTGCCTGCCGAAAAAAATCCAAAAAGTTAAATTCAAGTTTGCTTGTTTGGGTTTTTTTTTTAATATTAATTAAAGGTAACTTATTATAAAAAAATATAGCACACTTTATAAGTGTAAATGCCTAAGGGCAATCAAACTTTATCCGTCCATTTTCTTGCTATTAAATTTATTACCTACACCATATTGTTACCTCATTTACCCTGGAGACGGACTAAAGTTACTCTGATTAATTATCAGCAGTTAAAATTTAAGATGTGGGAAGATCACTCCCACCTCTTTCTCTGTGAATTACTATTATAATAGGGATCCGGCCCAGCGTCCATATGCAATACATCCTCTTTCATGATATGTTTAATAAATTCTTCCATGTCAACAGAAATTTAGAAGTTTATCTTTCGTAGGTCTGACATGAGGTAAATAACCATTCAGGATTAAGCTTGCGACTTCAAATTGAAACAATGAAAAAAAACAGCGACAACTCTGCAGAGGGTCTGGCTACCTCCAGTTGAATGACTTCAGAGTTACAGTTACAACGGTAAGAAGGTATATGTTAGAATGATAGCAAAACTTGGAACTGACGTATAGTGCGAAGGAAGCGAAGACGCATCGTATCCTACTTGGAATGTTCTTACCTGTGGCTGCAAGGTGACGTATGAAGTAACTATTTCTGCCGACAAGGAGTCTGGACTACTTCCAATGCCTGGAGACTCGGCGCTGAGCCTTTGGGTGTCCAAGGCTTCTTCAGCGACTTGACATCCGATCTTATTGGATTCCACCTGAGTATTAATGTAATTCGCTATTTCTACTTCGTCATCTGAAAGTAAAACAAGAAAAATTGCATCATTTGGGTGAATAAGCAAGTTACAAAGCCTAACAAGTGGAGGACACTCTGGCCACCCCTAGTGGAACGGTGAAAGCGTTGCAGGTACAGTAACAAAGCACTTACAGATAAATTTATACTCTTTATATAAAAAAAATAGTGGTTGAAATAAGGTAGTCAGTTTTCAATAAGAAAATAAGGATAGATTTAGTAAAAAAGTAATGGTGATGAAAAAAATCAGGCATGGTTATTAATTTTTAATCTAAATTATACAGGTTTTTGTCAACGACGCTAGCCATGTTGAAAGCACCGGTTCCCATAGATCACCGAAGTTAAGCAACATTGGGCGCGGACAGTACTTGGATGGGTGACCGCTCAGGTACACCGCGTGTCGTTGGCATCTTGGACCGGTCCGTAGTCCGTAGTGGCAACACTTCGGACTCGTAAATGGAAGGTTGTGGATTCGGATCCCGGCGGAGCACACAAAATATACCATTCATATTTCGAATGTGCTCTTCGCTGAGTTGAAAAATTCATAAATCTTTACCAAAGACCGGTCACTGAAAGGTCCATCCAACCTTACAACAACTGGGTCTTGCTTGAGAATTGGCGCTTTCTACAGCGACGACCAAGCTCGCAGAGGGCTCTTGAGGTGTGATACACACAAAAACAGCGCTCACCAAATAAATCATCCTAATATTATTATAAAAAGAATTGTAACTTAAAAATTGTAACAAAAATATATTTAAAAAAATATTTTTTTCATATTTTTATCGTTTTTTGTGTAAGTGCTATATTTTTTCCTTTTAATTACAGAATTATACATTGTTTAGTATTTATAAAATCTAAATCTAAGTTAGAAAGATATATATGATTTGATGTTCATATTAAAGCATACATGTATAAGTTCGCGCGAACACATGCCGCATGTGGACCTACAATATAAAAACCCAATCTCAAATGAACATAAGGCCTGCAACTCTTGCCGACCTTTCCTGAAACAGGGGTGACATTGTCAAAGTGAACCATTTTTTACAGTAGGTATGGGTGGGCAGCCTCATACCAACCTATAAGTCAAGGAATACATAATAGAATAATGCACCTTAGTCCAAAAACAAAATAAATGTTTCAACTTACTATGGCTGCAAAAGTCAAACGCACCCATGTTGAGAGCAACATTTTCTGATAGATTGTTCAAGTTGCCTGTAGGATGACACAGAGTTACTGAGTTTTTGGCGACGAGGCATTCCACTTCCTTCGTCCAAGGGTTCTTGAAGGACTTCCAGTCACTCTGCACTGTGACGTAGGTGCCCTCTTTGGTCCGCAGCCTGTATGGTGGAGTCCTCACTGGTGGCGAACTCAACAAGGCCAGCTTGTGCGTGTCTGCCAGCGAGGATATGTCGTCAGGATGGTAGTACTCGTACATGCTGGTGCCCAGCAGTTCTTGTGGCAGAAAGCCCAGAACTAGCGTTGATCTGCAATGTAAAACAAACATACTGTAACGAAATGATTGAAATGAATGAAAATAGGTACATATGTATTGACCGGTCCGTAGTTCAGTGGTAACACTTCGGACTTCTGAATGGAAGATTGTGGGTTCGAATCCCGGCGGAGCACAAAAAATATACCATTTATATTTTCAAGTTTGCTCTTCGCTGGATTGAAAGATTCATAAAACTTTACCAATGACCGGTCACCAAAGGTCCATCCAGCTCTACAGCAACTGGGTCTTGCTTGAGAATTGGCGCTTCGTAGCGACGACGACCAAGATATAAAAAAGGTCGATAGCTCAATTGGTAGAATGCTTGCATTCCATGCCGAGAGCAAGGGTTCGATCTCAAGGCTTAGTCAGCCTTCACAAGAAATGAGAACCAGCCCCCGGGAGCTGGGAAACCCCCACTTCAACTGAAAGTGGTTGGTGTGAGGCCGGCCCCTTTACCCGTAAAAATGAATAGGTCCCGAATCGCCACCCCTTCGGGCATAACGCAGGTAAGAAGTTACACTATACATATGTGTTGCTTAGTTGCGGTTGCGGATGTGGGGAGAGTGAAGGACATAGGAGAATTTGAATATGGAATGGAAACAGAAGAGGATCGGCCTTGAGAAAAAAGAGGGATTGCTTCCCTGGCCTCAGAGCGTAGTTCCTACTTGTCAAATCGCTGCCTTAGTTCTTGTTTATCGTATACGCCATTGAGAAAATTTTACATGAGCAATGTTTGCATGTGTACTGGACCAATGTGTCTTATGAAAAGAAGAAATTTATTTAAAAAATATTTTAAAGAACTCTCACATTATCGAGTTTTACGGTTTTTCTTAGCTCAAATTGTGTAGAATTTGATTCTTAAGACAACTGAATGAAAAAGCCGTATTTGACAAGATTGGCGTATACGGTAAACAAGAACTGGGGGAGCGAAATGTCAAAAAATAACAGCTTCAAAAGTGACAGCTACCGAAATAGCGGGGTATTCAAAATAACTCCTCTTATTGGAAAACCTATAAGAAGATTGTTTAAAGGATAATTACAGGTTTGTACAATATTTGGCTACTCTGATTCTTATTTCTTAATTTTGCCTTAAATATGAGCACTAACATAAATTAACCTGTATCCCAAAAACTAGAGCTGATAGAAAAAAATCTGATGGCATTTTTGGTATCAGCACAGTTGTTATATTTCCGGCACCAAATTTTTTTTTTCATTTTGTTGGCCTGTGTTATCTATCTATAATCTATAATCTAAGTTGCAAGGATATATTCATTCAAAGCTCTCAGATGTATGCCCACAAACAAACACGTGTAGTTCGCGCTTACAAATGCTGACTGTGTACTTACAAATAAAATCCAAACCTCAAATGAACATAAGCCCTGCAACTCTTGCCGACATTCCCTGAAACAGGGGTGACATTGGCAAAGTGAACCATTTTTTACAGTATGGGTGGTCAGCCTCATACCAACCTATAAGTCAAGGAATACGAGTAATAAATAACATTTAAGTATAAAAAAACAACAAAATCTTAAAAATAAATCACAGATAAAAAGGATAATTGTTGATGGTAAAACAATGGAACTCACACAACATCCAATTGAAATGGCTAATAGCTTTGAGTTTTTTGCAGATGTAGGTGAAAATCTGGCTCGACAGATAGATCCAAATTTCACTTACGGGGAAATAGAACCCGATTCTCTCATTGATCCAGGGTTCAACATATTTCAGCCAATAAATTCCGAGACGGTATTAAATATTATAAAGGATATGAAAGGAGGATCCTCTCCTGGCTATGATAGAATATCTGTGGATATTTTGAAGCAGAATTCAACATCTCTGTCGGGGCCCATCACGCACATAGTAAATGTCAGCCTGAATAATGGTGTATTTCCTGAGGTGTACAAAGTTGGTGTGGTGACACCAATTTTCAAGTCGGGGGATGCATGTAATATATCGAACTATAGACCTATAACTCTCACGTCCAATATCTCGAAAATCTTCGAAAAAATAGTGAAAAAACAGCTCATAGATTTTATTGATAGAGAGGGTTTACTTAATAAAAATCAGTTCGGTTTCAGAACGGGTGTTGGCACGGACGACGCCATATCAAGGTTGACTTCCATAGTGTACGGGGCACTAGATGCCGGAGAGAAATGTCTGGGTGTATTTATCGACCTAAGGAAGGCATTTGATAGCGTTAGCCATACTGGCCTATTGAACAAATTAAACAGGATTGGAATATGTGGCAGTGTGAGGAAATGGATTTGCAGTTTCATGCAGTATAGAACTCAGCAGGTACGCATTAATAAGATAGTAAGCTCTAGAAAAATAACGCGATTCGGAATTCCGCAAGGCACCGTCCTTGGACCAATATTGTTTATTATTTATGTCAATGAGATATTCTCTCTGCCGATCACATCCTCAATCCTGTCCTTTGCTGATGATACGACTATGATTGTGAGGGGAGGGTCATGGGTAGAGGTAGTTCGCAGAACGAACGTGGAATTAATCATACTTAAAAATTGGTTTGACAAAAATTTCCTGTCTCTGAATACCGAAAAAACAAATTTTATTCCATTCTCTCTCTACAATAGGGGTCTTCCTTTCTCACTTAGTATAGCTATACATAGCTGTACTAACTTCTTGGTCAGTGGAACTGCGTGCTCCTGCTCATGCCCCCTAATTTCTCAAGTGGAAAGTGTTAAATATCTAGGTATTAAAATAGATTCCAGAATTAGATGGAAGGAGCATGTAGAAACAACTATTGAAAGAATAAGGAAAATTTACTATGTATTCCGAAAAATTAGAGATATTCTAGAGGTAAAAACTTTGAAATCTACCTATTTTGCGCTTGGACAGTCATTGATGCAGTATGGAATGGTCGGATGGGGCGGCACATTTAAAACAACACTCGAGCCTCTTAGGGTGGTGCAGAGAATGGTTATCAAAATAATGTTAAAGAAGCCTTTCGACTATTCCACATTGCAATTATATCATGACTTTCCGGTGCTAACAATTGACCAATTGTATAAGAGAGCGGCTCTCTACCAAGTTCATAAGGATTACTTTATCCACGGATATAATCTGGGGGATATTGTAATCCCGAGTGGTAGATCGCGTAGAGTCGCCTCTAATCAAAGTTCCTAGAAAGAATACAGCAACCGGCCAACATCACTACGATTATTTGGGTGTAAGGTGGTACAATGCCCTTTTTTCCAGGTATAAGCATGATAAGCACGCAGATCCTAAGGCCATTAAGTACATGATCAGCAAATATTTGAAAGAGGTGTAAAAAGTTGAGTGTTTATATTTATTTGGTTTTTCGTATATTATTCTTATCATTATTATTTTTGTTATTTTTTTCATATATCTACATATGTGTATATATGTATAATTCCTATTTCTGTATTTTCTACTTAAACATGTTACCTCTTTATGTTATTTTATTTTAATTTTTTTTCTTCCTGTTTTTGCTAAGTAAATGACTAAATGGTGTATATATTGTTTTTGTTTTTGTTTTTTATGATTTTTATCTATTAAGTGATTAATTTTAAGTTAAGATAAGTTGGAATCCTCCCCAAAACACAAGCTATGCTTACTTTGGGGAGTATTTATTGTAATTAGATTTTTAAAATTTATTTTTATTGTAATACTATGAACATATTGATAAAAACAATAAAGACCTTATGAATTATGAATATGAATTATGAAATCTATACAAAAAAAGT
Organism: Agapetus fuscipes; assembly: GCA_951799405.1. Classification (NCBI taxonomy): domain Eukaryota; kingdom Metazoa; phylum Arthropoda; class Insecta; order Trichoptera; family Glossosomatidae; genus Agapetus; species Agapetus fuscipes. Next base: position 1,117,582 of record OX637332.1, read on the forward strand.
CAAAAATTTCTTATGCAAAAAATGTAGCAAACTAATAAACCAACATTACAAATCAGCATTGCAGATCAGCCGCCACTTCTTCCTGTCCTTGCATACTTCTTTCATTTATGTTTTTATAGTTATGAATAGTTGATAACTTGAATACCAATCGCATTTTCCTTCACAAACAAAATCACAATGTCGATTTTATAGTCTAGGGTAGGGGTCGGCAACGTGCGGTTCGTGAGGCACATGCGGCTCTTTGGGTGTGAAGTTGCGGCTCTTTAGTTCCACATGCAAATATGAAAATTTATCAAAAACACTTCTGATCCCAAAACATAAAAATCGTTCTGAACCGATTAACGAGGATTTAGCACCGATTCTATCTCTCAGCCACTTTTATTCGCTTTTGAGCCCCCCCCCCCCCCTTAGTCGACGGTATTTATTAATGGCAAGAAAACATTTGTGGCTGTTTACCCATTTTGAAATTTGTAAATTGTAATTTTTGGCTCTTCCGACTCAAAAGATTGCCGACCCCTGATCTAGGGGTAAGATGGCATTCGAATTAGCGTTTTTCCTCTTCATTCCTCCTCACGAATCTATTTAAAAACAACAGTGGCGAAGGGTGCCATACAAGCCGATTCCCATCGGTTTCACGTTTAAAATGAGGCAAAAATGATAATAAAGTAGACTACATTCCTTCACTGATAGGTTGGTATGCGGCTGACCACCCATACTGTAAAAAATGGTTCACTTTGCCAATGTCACCCCTGCTTCAGGGAAGGTCGGCAAGAGTTGCAGGGCTTATGTTCATTTGAGATTAGGTTTTTTATATTGTAGGTCCACATGCGGCATGTGTAAGCGCGAAATTATGCATGTCTGCTTATGGGAATGCATTTAATATGAATCTCAAATGATTCATATCTTTGCAGCTTAGATTTAGATTTAGACATGGTTTCAATGGGGAAAAAATACGTATTGTTTCTTTTGTTTTAAATGTATTTTTTTAACTACTTTGTTATATCATTTTAAAAGGGAAGCCGATGGGAACCGGCTTGTATGGCACCCTTCGCCACTGATTAAAATAATCACCTTTGATCCACAAAGATGAACTTTCCGTCCATGGCGTGCCTGGAGATGAACTGCACGGTGCGCACCGGTGGAGCCCCATGCCCCAGCAAGGTGGGCGAGAGTCCCTGGAGCCTGCCCACGGCCACCAGGCATGAGAGACTTCCGGAGCCGGCGTCGTCTCCATCAGCCTCGCCCTCAGCCTCCTCCAGGGCGCTGCAGCCCAGCTTCACGGGCGCCCATGACTTGAGGTAGCCGGTACACTGTATCACGCAGTATTTGCGATCTGAAATCATCAAGGACGATGGTAAGTCTGAGAAAGTCTCTGCGGGAGCAACACAATAAAAAACCAACTGCGCTCGCATGATCGCTAGTCAGTCGAAATTTAATCACATTACTACTTCTCTTCTCCAGAAGCTTCACTGGCTTCGTGTCCCAGAGCGCGTCGAGTTGAAAGTATGCTCGATGGTCCACAAAGTCTTATTTGAAAATGATGATAGATGGATGTCGTGGTAGAGGAAGACCGAGAAAGGTATGGATGGACCAAATATCCGAAATTGCGAATGAATGGAATATCCAGAGTCATAATAAAATAAGAGCCTGTATGAAGAAGGTTATGACTCTGGAGGAAATGAAAGAAGTATGTAAGGACAGAAAGAAATGGCGGTTGATCTGTAATGTTGGCGGCTAGGGTTTATTAAATTGGAATTGGTTTTCTGTTTGTTGTCCATAGATATTATTATTTAGTGATGTATAAAATGTAATATGTCGTGTATGTTCCTTGACTTATAGGTTGGTATGCGGCTGACCACCCATGCTGTAAAAATGGTTCACTTTGCCAATGTCACCCCTGTCACCCCTGTCTCAGGGAAGGACGGCAAGAGTTGCAGGGTGTATGTCCATTGGAGATTTGGTTTTTATGTTGTAGGTTCACATGAGGCATGTGCAAGCGCGAACCTGTACGTGTCTGGTTGTGAGAATGCATGTTATGTGAATCTCCAATGTAACATATCTTTGCAACTTAGATTAGATTAGATTAGACACCCAAAATTTTTGATTATTTAATCAAGGCCATCTTCCTCGGCAAAAATGCCTCACACTAGCTCCGCAGAAACCGTAGCCAAGTCACGTATCGAAGAGCCGATCAGAAGAGTAAACACAGTGTTTGGAGAGCGTGCAGTTGCTGGTCTTCTGGCCTGGAACCGCCTGCCTCATCATGAGAGAAAGCTAGAGGCCAATGGACAGTTCAGAAAGGCACTGAAGACCAGCAAATTTCTGGCATAATTTGCACAAGCGCCCTTTGAGTGACTACATCACGAAACGGCACTAGAAATAAATCCCCAACTCATCATCATCATCAACTAAGATGCACATGATGCTCCATGCGGCCCCGACTTATTCGGCTGAAATGTGTGAGGTTGAGGAGATTGTTGGTAAGCGGTACGCCCGTCGCTCAGCGAGTTTTTTTTTTTTTTTTTAGGAAGACCAACAGCGTTAAAAAAACAGGATTAGAAACAACAGTAGACACAAGAAGCCAATAAGAGGTCCTCACGTATAGTTATGATGATGATGATGATGATGGATGATTTCTTTCCTGTGGCGCCATTTAATGGTCCAGGACCATCTCAAGGGCGCGATGGCTTCTCGAGAAAAGTAGTGTCTTCAGTTCCTTTCTGAAGGTGGTGGTAGGCTGGTTCGCGCGAACACCGATGGGTAAATTGTTCCAGGCCACCGGTCCGGCCACCGCAAAGCTTCTGTCTGCAAAGTTTGATGTGTTTGCTCTATTGGGCACTATGATGCTACCAACATGCTAAAAATGCCACCTTGACGGAGCAGAATAGGCTTTGGTGATGAAGCGTTTGGCTCAGCAGGATCATCGTGTTGGAACCAGCTACTTTTGAAGCTGAGGACGGAGACCGCTGAAGAACGTTTCAAGAAGGAGTCGAATATTTTCATGTTTTCCTAGAAGTAAGTGAAGGATTGGCGCCCCTGGGGGGGGGGGGGGGGGGTTGGCTGGAGCCATAAAACGTCGCCCAAAAAGAAAAAAACAGATAATCCAGCTATATATATACATAATGCGTTCAGAACATCTGAGTTGAAAACGCTCCTTGTCATTGCTGCACTTCTTCTACTTCTGTAACGAGATGAATTTTGTTTTGTGGAATGGAACATAGGGATTTGAATTAGAAAATGAAAACAAAAGAAAACGAAAAACAAAAGAGGAGATGTTTTCCTGGCTTCAGGGCCACAAGCATGTGAATTTGGTTATAATCAATATTATTGTGTTTTATTATATATATATTGTGTTTGTGGATTACTAAAATGTTCTATAAAGTTTTGGTTCATTATGTGTTATTAAGTGATGTTATTCTAGTGTTCAACACCCTAGCAAGAGCCACAATTAGTGTAGAAAGAATTCTCTAGAGCGCGGCCAACACCACGCCAACAACACCTTATTGAAGATCTGAATAGCATCGGAAAGAAAAACCCTCACACTTCACATCTTAATATTTTACTTTCCTGGAAAAAAAACGTCCATTTTTGGAGGGCCATATCCAGATAAATAAATAATTAATCTACAGAGCATGTTTTTATTTTTTATTTAAAGATATTTTAGTCAACTTTAAGATTTCAAAAACAATATCGAAATGCATGGTTTCGAGCTTATATTGAATAAGCCGAATTTACATTTTTCTTACCTGATCCTTGCGGACTTTTTCTTCTGCTGTGCGACTCTGATTCTTCCTTCACGTCAGTTGGCACTTTATACTTCATGCGGCAGAAAAACGACCTTCTGGCTCCAGAACACAGCTTGGACGCTCCTTGAAGAACGTCTGATCTCAGCGGCAACATCGCTGAAATCCATCCAACACGCACCGTAATCAACACTTTTGTTTCAATATGTCATGCAATATTTAAGTTGCAAATATATATTCACATTTAAGTCTCATATTTTTTGTCTCTCACATTTAAGTCTACAAGCAGACACGTGAAAGTTCGCGCTCACACAATACACATGCTGCATGTGTACTAACAAAATAAACCAAATCTCACGTGAATATGAACCTTATAATTCCTGCCGCCTTTCCCTAAAACCGGGGTATCATTAGCAAATGTTTTTGTAGCATGGGGGGTCAGCCTCATACTAACCTGTCAGTCCAAACACAACGATGCCAATAATGCTTGATTTCACCAGAAAATCTTCTGTATTAAGCATTGACATCTATGGTATTAAGAGACTATTAGCAAATTTAAATTAATCTCATTTTGGACTAGGCAGTATTTCATTAGTCAAAAATATCGAATGAACATTCTGCTTTGTAGATGGTGGAATTATGAAGTTGGTATTTTTACCTTTAAATAGTCCGCATGTTTTCGTTCAAAATAGGATATCTAGGGGGTCACTAAAAAAATGTTGGTGAAATCGGGCATAAGAATATCGGATTTTTCATTGCTTGACCTGTAAATTGTTTTTTTAATGCTTTGTTGTTATAATCGTATGGTTTTCAACAACACCAGTTTACCTGATCTAATCTAATCTAATCTAAGCTGCAAAGATATATATCATTTAAGATTTATATTAAATGCATTCCCACAAGCAGACATGTATAATTTCGCGCTAACACATGCCGCATGTGGACCTACAATATAAAAACCCAATCTCAAATGAACATAAGCCCTGCAACTCTCTGATAGTCTAAGAAATAAAAAAATAAGCAATGTTTCCGGTGAAGAATAACTTGTTTGTATTTTAAGTATCTGAAAAATATTCATTATTAAAATATTATAAAAATATTCATATTCATTGTCCTGAGGATGCCTTTTTAGGCGAAAACTGTTAGACATATTTAAAATAAAATAATAAAAAAGTGAATTAAAACAGTATATTTCTTTGATTAATCTGAAAAATAAAATTGAATGCCTTTATTTAAATTCGTACATTTATAAAACACTTACTTTTGGCATCAATCAGTCTTTCTCTGGGACTGAGATCAGAGGATGACAGCTGCTCTTTCACTTTTGCTACGTCTTTTGGATGAAGAATGTCGAACCAGCTTTGTCCAAGGAGGTCCCCCTGTACATGAAATGGAGGTGTCATAAAATCAATGTCCGATATAATTGCACGATATAAGTATTATCGTCCCCCAGTGCTTGTCTGACTCATCTACCATTTGATTCCAAGATGACCTTTCAATGAAATTGTCTTAAGAATCAAATTCTACACAATCTGAGGTTAGAAAAAATTGTAAAACACGATAATGTGAGAGTTGTTTTGAATATTTTAAAATCAATGACTAGTATTTGTGTATAATTAACATTGGTCCAGTACACTTGCAAACATTTCTTATGTGAAATTACCTGTGTTGGAGTTGGAGATAAGACAAACAAGCACTTAGGGGTCGTGATGTTGTGCACCTTTTATCATACATCTTGCTCAGCCTGTCTCTAATTCTCTTCAAGCCTGACTGCCATATTTATCAATCCATTTTTAAAAAAGACCGTCATGTTTTATTTTGTCTTATCTTCAAATAGATACGGCAAGATCTATTGACGGCCGTCAAGACTTCCACCCCTGAGGGGACTATGCTCAAACCCTCCTCACACCCGTCCTGTATGTATGAGTCAGAAGAACCCACAGCACATGGACGCTCATACGAAGCTATATAGTTTCTCAAGTGGCGGAAGGCCTTCCCGTGAAATAAAAGCAACGGCACGACAAAACAAGAACCTCTAGGTCAGGGGCGTGCCCATGACTCAAAAAATTAATGGTTCGATATTACTGAAGTTAATACATACCTCGGGTGGCACTTCTTGTGAGATTGTTGCCAGATCACGAGTAGCGTGAAGAATGATACACATAATACGAAATAATAATAATTTAAATCTAAGGACAGGATTACTGTGAATCCGCTTCGGATGCAGCTTGACTACATGGATTTTACTAATTTCAGTTTCATTCACCGTCCAGGCTTCACTTCGATACATCAAGGTTGGTATAAGTATGCCACCGTGTACCGCCAATCGAGCATTTTGATTTTTTTTTTTAGCGATACAAGCGGTAGCACCCACTACACACCTGCCTTTATTATCCTTATTATCCTTATATTTAGTTCACCAGTCATTCTTTCATCTTTTTCAAACTTACTTCCCAAGTATACAAATTCATTTACCACGACAACATTCGTTCCATTTATTTTAAATCACGATCAGACTCCTTGACTGATAGGTTGGTATGCGGCTGACCACTCATACTGTAAAAAATGGTTCACTTTGCCAATGTCACCCCTGCTTCAGGGAAGGTCGGCAAGAGTCGCAGGGCTTACGTTCATTTGAGATTGGGGTTTTTATATTGTAGGTCCACATGCAGCATGTGTAAGCGCGAAATTATGCATGTCTGCTTGTGGGAATGCATTTAATATGAATCTCAAATGATACATATCTTTGCAACTTAGATTTAGATTTAGATCAGTCAAAATTGACCTGCGTATAGTTGAGGGTTTGCGAGACGCTTTCAGAGACAAACAGGATCCTGCCGCGGTCGCAGCCGACCACGAACAGGAACCCCTCGGCCGTCTGCAGGATGAGGCTCTTCAGCTCCTGGTCGGAGAGGCAGGCTGGCTTGAAGCGGCCCTCGGCGTAGCTTGGAGCGGCTCCGCGGATGGCCTTGAGGTGCTGTACGGCCATGCGCAGCACCGTCAGCTTGTCCAGCTTGCGCGACATGGCGTGGCACATGGGGATCATGCCCGACAGCTCGGAGATGTACGTGTTCATCTTGTCGCGGCGCCGCTTCTCAATCTCGCTGTGATTCTGCCTGAAATGTTGAAATTTAATAAACAAAATAAACATGTAGGCCCGGTATTTTCAACATTAGCGTAAGTACGTGACTTTAAACTTATAAAAAAAACTACCCTCACGATTTACATAAGAGCATCCTTTTCATTCATTATAAAGTCGCTATGCTAACGTTGAAAATACCGGGCCTTCGGTATAAGTTTTAAGTTAAAATATGGAACAAATATGTTTATGAAATTGAAACAAAAGAATGACAGTGAAAGAAGAAAATATGTGTTGTTGTGAAAAAGTCTGCATTCAATAAAATAAAATAAATATTCCCGCTTTAAATTAATTAAATTCTAGTTTAAATTCATGTTGTTTAAATTTGTAGAATTCATCGCTACATCTAATCTAATCTAAGTTGCAAAGATATGTAACATTGGGGATTCACATTACATCCATTCTCACAAGCAGACACGTACAAGTTCGCGCTTGCGCATGCCGCATGAGAACATACAACATAAAAACCAAATCTTGTATGGACATACACCCTGCCATTTCTGCCGACCTTCCCCGAAACAGGGGTGACATTGGCAAAGTGAACCATTTTCTACAGCATGGGTGATCAGCCGCATACCAACCTGTAAGTCAAGGAATATACACAACAACTAGCTACTAGCTAGCTACATCTCGTAAAAATGTAATTTATTGCCTATGTTTGGTGTGCGGCTAGCATGCTAGCATGGTACCGATGGATGCTGTAGAAAATGGTTCACTTTGCCAATGTCACCCCTGTTTAAGGGAACGCATGCTGTAAGCGAAAAACTTACCTGTATGTGTCTGCTTATGGGAATGCATTTTATATGAATTTAAATGCAATATATCTTTGCAACTTAGATTATAGATAATTATAGATCGCTACATTATTATCCATAATTAGTTATTAATTAAACCTGATGTGTGAATGCAGTCTTGGAAGATATCGACAAGATTATGACTTTAAGTTCTGATCCACAACATTCTTCCAATCAAAATAATCGAAAGTCTGGTTGCCCGTTTATTAAATAATTATTGTATTACTTGACATATAGTTGGTATGAGGCTGACCACCCATACTATAAAATGTGGTTCACTTTGCACATGTTGACCCTGGTTCAGGAAAGTTAGGCAAAAGTTGCAGAGCTTATGGAAAAAGCTTTCTCGCAGCAGCGTAATGTTTTCATGAGGTTTTTTATTGTATGAAAATAGATGGGTTAAGAATCAATTTAGTGTAGAGCATACTTTGATAACTTACTTTTTATTGTCATCTGTAGTTTTGACAGATTTATCATCCCCTGTGTCGTCATCATCGTAATCGCTGCCATTTCTGAAAATATATAAATATTAGGTGTAGAACATTATTTCTACGGCAACTCATAACCTTGTAGTTTCTGTAATAAAACGCAACTAAGCTACATACAACTTCTTGCCGCGTTATCCCCGAAGGGGTCGCATGTGGCGAGTTGAACCTATTTATTTTTACAGGTAAGGGGGCCGGCCTTACGCCAACCACTTCAGTTGAAGTGAATCGACCAAAAGATGAACCAACAAGAAAACGCCCAATTCACAAATAGGTAAAGTCACTTGACAGTAGTTGAACCTACTATGCGGCATGCTCAAGCGCGAACTTGTACGTGTCTGCTTGTGAGACTGCATGTAATGTGAATCCCCAATGTTACATATCTTTGCAACTTAGATTAGAATAGATTAGATCATACTTTTTTTCAAGCGCGTGCATAGGGTATAGGCAAATACGTTTCAGAATAAATATTTCCTCCCATTCCTTTAAAATAACTCATTTGAAATGGACTGAAATGCTAACAAAGGCTCCAATCGATATGATTTTTTTAATTTTAAATCTGAATATCAAGCTAAATATTTTTTTTACCATATATTGCCTACCCATTAGGCGCATGTGCCTGTATGGGATGCACGCCCCTGCTCTTTTTGTATATTTCGTATTTCTAAAATCAGTCCAGGAGTGAAAGTCTCGGCAACCGTCGGTAGGTCTTACCGTACCTACTTGAAGATAAGACGGAATAAAACATGGCGGTGCCTGAACACCTGTTGATACGCTGCCATGTTTTATTTCGTCCTATCTTCAAATATATACGGTGAGATCTTAGATCTGTCGACGGCCGTCGAGATTTCCACCCCTGACTGATTTGAAAATGTTTTGAAATGTCACGTTTTCAATGTGGTCATTTAGCGTGACGGGAAAGTTATTTTTTCTACTTCTTTTTCTTTCCCCTTCTAATAGATCCGAAAGATCTGTTTGTGCAGTTCCGGTTGCAGATGTTCCGGTTAGGTTCTCTTAGAGAGTCGGAAATACCATCTCTATAATCTATAATCTATAATCTAAGTTGCAAGGATATATTCATTTAAACCTCTCAGATGTATGCCCACAAACCAACACGTGTAGTTCGCACTTACATATGCTGAATGCGTACTTACAAGTAAAATCCAAACCTCAAATGAACATAAGCCCCACAACTTTTGCCGACCTTCCCTGAAACAGGGGTGACATTGGCAAAGTGAACCATTTTTTACAGTATGGGTGGTCAGCCTCATACCAACCTATAAGTCAAGGAATACGAGTAATAAATGACATTTAAGTTTACAAAAAAAAACAACAAAACCTTAAAAATAAATCTATACAAAAAAAAAAGTCAAAAATTTCTTATGCAAAAAATGTAGCAAACTAAAAAACCAACATTACAAATCAGCATTGCAGATTAGCCGCCACTTCTTCCTGTACTTGCATACTTCTTTCATTTCATCCAGAGTCATAACCTTTTTCATACAAGCTCTCCTTTTATTATGACTCTGGATATCCCATTCACTCGCTATTTCGAAAATTTGGTCCATCCATACCTTTCTCGGTCTTCCTCTTCCACGACATCCATCTATTCTAGCAACATACACTTTCTTCGTCAATCTTTCATTACTAATTCCCTCCATGTGCCCGAACCATCTTAACATACTTCTTTTAATCTTCACTTTCACACTTTCCCTTACACCACATTCTTCTCTTACAAAATCATTCCTCACCCTGTCACTTCGTTTTTTCCCAATCATACTTCTTAGATAGTCCATTTCTACTGTATGGACTTAACTAATTTCCCTTTCACTCACCGTCCAGGCTTCACTTCCATACATCAAGGTGGGCACTAGTATACCACCGTGCACCGCCAATTTAACATTTTTTGAGAGATTTTGGTTCCTGGCGATGCAAGCGGTCGCACCCAGTACACACCTGCCTTTCATTATTCTTCTTTCAAATTCACCGGACATTCTTCCATCTTTTTCAAACTTACTTCCCAGATATACAAACTCATTTACGACATCAACATTCATTCCATTAATTTTAAATTCATAATTCATATTTTCATCATCTCTTTCAAAAATCAATACTTTCGTCTTACTTGCATTCAAATTCTCATTCTATTTAAATTCGTATCAGTAACGTCTACGCTGTCTTGCCCATCTTATAATGTCTTCCGTACTGCAGTTCTGGAATGCTTTTTTTCAGTTATAGAATACAGGACTTCGCAACCTCAATCTTTTCAACCACTGAACCAAGAAATCTCAACCACATCCAGGCCCGGGTTAAGGGCGGTTCGGGCGGTGCGGCCGAACCAGGGCCACCGCGTCTCAGGGGCCCAAAAAACGTTTTAAAAATTTACTTCAAAGAAAATAAAAGATCGACCGGTTTCAGTATTCAGCAGTTTAATAAGTTTAAGTTAGAATAAAGTATGTTTTATGAGCATTAAATTAGAATTTGTTTTCGGTTAGTTTTTGATATCCAAAGCAATTTGTTGTGTATGTTCCTTGACTTATAGGTTGATATTCAGCTGACCACCCATGCTGTAGAAAATGGTTCACTTTGCCAATGTCACCCCTGTTTCAGGGAAGGTCGGGAGGAGTTGCAGGGTGTATGTTCATTTGAGATTCGGGTTTTTATATATTATAGGTCCACATGCGGCATGTTTAAGCGTGAACTCATACGTGTCTGTTTGTGAAAATGCATATAATGTGAATCTTTAATGTTAGATATATTTGCAACTTAGATTAGAGGATGAGGGCGGGAGAAGGGAGTTGGGGCCCCATGAATTTCCCCGCACCAGGGCCCCTAGTGGTCTTAATCTGCGGCTGACCACATCCAGAAAGTGAAACCTAGAAACCTCATTCTGATGAAAACCAGTTACGGGATGAAGTTGTCTATGCGGGGTCGCACTCATCCCCCTCCGTCAACTTTGAACACAGTTTAATTGTACGGAAAATGGCGCCCAGTTTTTAAGGATTCCTTTTGCTACGTGTTTCATTGTCAACAAATAATAATTACAACTTTGTATGGTTAATTAACAAGAAAAAAACCTTCCACAGAAACCAAAGGTTATACATATTGTTGAAGAATGAAATGTCGTTTTCTTAATTAACAAACATAATGAGATTGTTTTCTAAAAGGCAGGGCAATTTTTACACATTTACGTTTTTGCAATCAAACGTGTCATTTGGATATGAATATTTTTTTTAGTACAAACAAATGAAAAAAATGCATAAAAAGAGTAAGTAAATGAGTCGTATAGAAAAAAAAGTGACAAAGGTGACAACCAAGCTTTTTTTCGAAAATGAGGAACACATAGAAACACACTTCTCTGTGTTTCTAAATTTTAATTTTTAATCGGAAAGGTAAAAAACGCTGTTTACTTACTTCTAGTTGGAACATGCCCCAATAAATTAAAAACCGAATGTGTTGACGACATCATCTTTATCCCTTCATCTTCACGCTGAAGAAGGCCATCGTAGACATGGGCAAAACGTCCGGAAGCTTTAACTCCTACAGACCACGGCAGCAGATCCCGGAAAACAACTCTCCAGTATCATCCGGCCGTGTAATTCTAAAACTCCTGTTCAGGCTCCATATTGATTGAAAACATCTTAGACATTGGCTTAGCAGAAACACAAGATCGTTCTTTCAGTATCGAAGTTACGCATTGATTCGATGATTGATGATCCCCAATTTTCATCCGAGAGGCACAAGAAAAAGATGAAGGATACTGTTATGTAAATAGCAAATACATATCAATATTTAGGTAGGTAGGTATATCATTTGTAGCTAATGGGAGCTGTAAATAAGTAGGATTAATTATTATAAGTACCTAGGGTAAAGAGATATTATAGGAAAGTAACCAGCAATCATCACAATTATGCACTCGAAGCTTTGGGAAGACCGCCGTTCGAGAAGGTTTAAGCAAAATTGACTTCTTGCAACTTCTATCGCTAGAGTATAAAAAACCGCGAACGGCTTGCAGGAGACAGTCATCATATGACACTCTACTTTTAAACACAAAATACAGTATATGTGAACACAAACCATCAGTGAGATAAATGTAAATTTCTAAATAGATGTAAAAGTCTAAAAAACAAATATAACTGTAAAAATAAATCTAAGTGTAAAAAAAATATCCTGTAAATCTAAATCTAAACTGTAAAGAAGACCAGTTTTTTGATTTTCAAAATATTTGAACCCGAAAAACACAATAATACATTTAAATCCTTCCAAAGTCCAAACCCCTTCTCAATGACCTTTGGTCTTTTGAGTGATTGCTCTAATCTTGAAAGTAATTTTGATCTTTGATTTGAATCATATCAAGTCGTTTGATGTTGATCTTAATTTCCAAATAAATCTCTAGGGACGTTACAGCATACCTAACAATTAACATACATACAGTATGGAGTGATAGGGTGAGGAATGATTTTGTTAGAGAGGAATGTGGTGTAAGAGAAAGTGTGAAAGTAAAGATTAAAAGAAGTATACTTAGATGGTTTGGACATTTGGAGAGAATGAATGAGGAAAGACTGACGAAGAAAGTATATGCTGCGAGAATTGATGGATGTCGTGGAAGAGGAAGACCGAGGAAGGTATGGATGGACCAAATTTTCCAAATAGCGAATGAATGGGATATCCAGAGTCATAATAAAAGGAGAGCTTGTATGAAAAAGGTTATGGCTCTGGATGAAATGAAAGAAGTATGCAAGGATAGAAAGAAATGGCGGTTGATCTGTAATGCTGGCGGTTAAAGCTGAGGCTTTTAAATTATTTTTTTTTAAATATGTTTTGTAGTTTGTAAATTTTTTACTGTTTAATTGTTTAGAGTTTATTTGTTTTATATATTTGAATGTATTAATTGCTTGTATTCCTTGACTGATAGGTTGGTAGGCGGCTGACCACCCATACTGTACAAAATGGTTCACTTTGCCAATGTCACCCCTGCTTCAGGGAAGGTCGGCAAGAGTTGCAGGGCTTATGTTCATTTGAGATTGGGTTTTTTATATTGTAGGTCCATATGCGGCATGTGTAAGCGCGAAATTATGCATGTCTGCTTGTGGGAATGCATTTAATATGAATCTCAAATGATACATATCTTTGCAGCTTAGATTTAGATTTAGATTTTATCTCATAAAGGAGTGATACATCTAGGAGACCAAAGTCACTGACTGATAATGTTTAACATCTACGCAACTAAGCTACACATATAGTGTAACTTCTTGCCTGCACTATCCCCGAAGGGGTCGCATGGGGCGATTCGGGACCTATTTATTTTTTTACGGGTAGGGGACCGGTCTCACACCAACCACTTTCAGTTTAAGTGGGGGTTACCCAGCTCCCGGAGGGGGCTGGTTCTCATTTCTTGTGAAGGCTGAGTTTACCTTAAGATCGAACCCGTGCTCTCGGCATGGAATGCAAGCATTCTACCAATTGAGCTATCGACCTTTATTACGAGCTTGGTCGTCGTCACAACAAAGCGCCAATTCTCAAGCAAGACCCAGTTGCTGTAAGGCTGGATGAACCTTTGGTGACCGGTCATTGGTTAAGGCTTATGAATTTTTTCACCCAGCGAAGAGCAAATTTTAAAATATAAATGGTATATTTTTTGTGCTCCGTCGGGATTCGAGCCCACAACCTTCCATTCGCGAATCCGAAGTGTTACCACTGAACTACGGACCGGTTTACTACAGTCAAATAACATTTTCTGATTATTGATTTTTTTTTGTATTCGAACGTCAGAAAAAGTGGGAAGACGATTGAAAAAAATTAAAAACATATAAAACACAGGGTCTCGAACTTTTAACAAACCATTCCTTTTTTTTATTGTACTATTATGGTACACACCGGTCGTATATATACCTACTAGGGTATTGACTTGCTAAATGTTTCATTGCATCTTGATGTGATTTTATCCCTAGAGCTCAATATTCCTGTTATCTCAGGCAAGTCAAACTCATATGACATTGCGGCCCGCATGAAACATTTTATACTATTTTAAAGAATGAAAAAAACGGATTTTACTGACCGTGCAAAAGAGAAGAACAATTTTCTCTACGTTTCGTCGGAGTCATGTCCGACGTCCTCAGGAGACGTGTGTCCTCTACAAAGAGGAACCACGAACTGTTGAATTATTGTTATTTGATCGAGGTCGAAGGTTGTAGGTATTTTTATTAACCTTCTGTGATACATCCATAGATGTCGCTGTAGCCCCCCAGATGTACAGAAGGACGATATAATGTCTCCTTGTGAAAGGCACACCTTTACAGACCACACACGTCTCCTGAGGACATCGGATATGACTCCGACGAAATGTACAGAAAATCGTTCTTATCTTTTGCACGGTCAGTAAAATCCGTTTTTTTTCATTCTTTAAAATGTCTAACGACCATAATCATAATTTAAAATTTTGTACTATGTTGGAGACCGCATTGATCCGAAGGTCGAAAATTTCCATCAAATGAAAATCATCGACAGGAGATAGGAATAGGGGGGACTAGAGATACTCTTACATTAAAAAAAAATGAAAATCAAATTGAGACCTTTGACGGGGGGAAGGGGGGTAAAACGCTGACGAATTTTTAAAACCATTTGACTTTGCCAATGTCACCCTGTTTCAGGGAATGTCGGCAAGAGTTGCAGGGCTTATGTTCATTTGTGGTTTAGATTTTATTTGTAAGTACACAATCAGCATTTGTAAGCGCGAACTACACGTGTTTGTTTGTATACATCTGAGAGCTTTGAATGAATATATCCTTGCGGCGTCGATTATAGATCGAATTGAAAAAAAATGACACATTGTTTTGATTTTAAAATGTGCTCGCGGGCCGCGTTCTTCATATGCCTGTGTTATATGGACGACATCTTAATGCCACCACAGACTCAATCACTCAATATCCAGCATTCTTTCGTGATACATTCCATTTTTTAAGGCTATGTTCACAAAAAAAAATCCCGTTGTTTTTTAAAATATGTTTCTTGTACTTTATGGCCTTAGTAAAAGAGTGACATTCATGAAATAATTGATTTTTTATCTAAATTTTTAAGTTAGTTTTTGTTATGTAACTTAAAATGTGACGCCAAAAAAAAATATTTAAAAAAAAAAACGTTTTTTTTCACATTTTTTTGCTTTCATTTTGTTGTTTTTTTTTTTTTTTTTTTTTTAAATAGTTTATTCAACAAAACAGGAAAATACATTAAAATATATAAAACAATAATAAAAATATATACAATTGATGTTGTACCTTCCCAATTACAATGTTGACATTAAATATAAGTATTAAAAATAAAAAGAATATAAAAAAGAATATAAATATAAATACTAATGACAATATGATATTTTTTCATACAATGTTGACATTAAATATAAGTATTAAAATAAAAAAAAAAGAATATAAATATCAATACTAATGATAGTAAGATATTTTTCCTTTTTTTTTTCAAACACAAAATATAAAATATAAAAACCTATTAAAATAATCATGATAACCGTAATGACACCAAACAATAAAAGATAAAAACAGAATTACATATATCAAATCAGCCTTACATTCACTTGAACATGCCAATATTTTCAATTATAATTTTAATTTTTCCCACTCACTAATACCTACACACTGAAATTCTAGTCAAAATTCATTATATTTCATGAACACGTTTCTATTATTATTACAATTACAATTATTATTATTATTATTATTATTTTACATCATTAATCAAGAATTAAGGGCAAAGTATGGCCGTCGTTAACTTTTTCAAAGTATTGGTCGATTGGTAAAAAATATCCAGTTCACTAAACTTTTCATTGAACAACCGCGAAGCTCTCAAGAGGAATGAGTTTCCGTATGAATTTGTTTTGTGAGACGGAATATAGAGCTGGATTTTGGTGTTTCTTGACGTCATCCTAGGCACTCGGATTCCCACTTCAGACAGGAGTTCGGAGCAGTTGAGAGCGGAGAGTGTTGTAATGTATTTTGGAAATATTTTTTTCTTCATTATCATAGAATGATACAAATTCTAGTAAACGATGCAGTTTAGTTAATGTAATGTGAATAGTTTTTGAGATAATATTAAAATACGGTTTACAAGAATTCAATAAAAAAAATAGTTTCGGTTTTTTCACTTTTGCCGACCTTCCCTGAAACAGGGATGACATTGGCAAACCATTTTTACAGTATGGCTGGTCAGCCTCATACCAACCTGTAAGTCAAGGAATACTCTAGTTAGTAGAATAGTTCGTGCAAGAATGTCACTCTGCAGCTGTGGTGTGCAGGGGTCACAATACGAAACATCCTAATTACTAGAACTTGTTCGGACTCAGTTATTGCTCGGCGAAGTGAGAAGCTGAGCCAGGCGCTGATTAAGAAAATATTAATTGGTTATTAACAAATCGATTAGGGCCACTATAAACTTACTAAGCTACTGGGTGTCTGAAGCCAAACGAAGAGTGAATCTTTCTATGATCTAAGTTTAAATGACACATTTACATTTGAGATTCGAATGACATATTTACATTAACCATTTGTGATGTTTTTTTCATGTGCCGTTTATGGTATGTTCTGTTTTAGGTATGTGATATTTTGTCATATGATTTTTTGTCATTGTGATGTACTTTTCTGTGATTTTTGGCATTGGAATGTTTTGTCAACTGATGTATCGTCATTGTGATGTAATGTCATATGAGGTTATATCATGTGATATTCTGCCATGTGATGTTATGTCATGTCTCATGTGCCGTTCTGTCATGTGTCGTTATATCATGTGTTGATTTGTCACTATGCCGTTATATCATGGAACCGACATTCACACAACCTATTTGAAATAGAAGAGAAAGTTGAGGTAAGAATTCTATATAAGCCAAATTATCTGATAATTCTTCTTCTTCTTCCTCTTGTTATAGATCTAGGATCTGTTTATTTAGGAACTCCCTCCTGTGATGCAGAAGACCAGCTGTTCTTCCATCTTTTCGGAGGGCGACGTAGTAGACGCTGGCCGTCCGGTATCTCCTGTGCCACGCGTCGGGCTTTCCTTCCTTCGTTCAAGCGATCTATATGGTCCCTCCAGAACCGTCTCCTCTTCCTAATGATGTCTTTGGTATCGCACATGCTTCTGATTTTTGAGTTCTTTAATCTGTCTCTCAGTGTTTTTACAGCAATGGCGTGGAGCGCTTTCATCTCAGATGTTCTAATACTTCTCTATTCTATTCCGCTCATGCATCTACTTGTATATTTTATATACACCTTAGCATAGAATGTTATGTGAGGTATAAATATCACGATAAAACTTATAATACTACAAAATATGTATGACAGGTTACCTGTGTATACAAACTAAATATGACAAGTTACCTGTGTTTTAAAAATATATATGACGAGTTACCTGTGTATTTTTCTCTTCCTCGATGTTTCGTCTTGAGCTTTCTCGCTGATTGAAGAGCTGGCCGGTCTATCTATGACGTCAGTCTCAGAAGCTGTTCGAGAGCCCATGTAAGTTGGAATAGAGCCTCTGCAAATGAAAGACAATATCTCTTATTTAGATGGTGTTGTAAAGAAACGATTTAATAGATATGTAGCGAAAATAAAGAACATTGGGATAATTTGAATATGGAATAGAAAAAACAAAAGATTATCGATAAGTAGAAAAAAAGGAGATCGCTTGCCCGGCTTCAGAGCCACAGGCTTGTGAAAATTATGATTTTATTATATTGTTGTGTTTTGTAAACATTGTTATGGTGAATAAATCAAAAGTGTAATATAAATTTTTGGTTCATTATCCTCTTTTATAAATGGTATTGTACTTGCGCTCTAGCAAGTCTCCTAAACGCGGTTTTAGTTTCAAAGCAGATTTTAAACAAACACCTCGTTGAAGACATGTGCATCTATAATCTAAGTTGCAAGGCTATATTCATTTAAAGCTCTCAAATGCATGCCCACAAACAAACACGTGTAGTTCGCGCTTACAAATGCTGAATGTGTACTTACAAATAAAATCAAAACTTGAAATGAACATAAGCCCTACAACTTTCGCCGACCTTCCCTGGCACAGGGGTGACATTGGCAAAGTGAACCATTTTTTACAGGATGGGTGGTCAGCCTCATACCAACCTATAAGTCAAGGAATCATCATAAACATCGTCACAGTGTGAACATATGAAACGAACGAATTATGAAAGGCTGAAAAAAAATATGTACATGTATGAATGAAATAATGTGTCCTTATAAAAATGATGTTCGTTGCCCTTTACAAGATTGGACACTATACGTACCTAATTCTCATCTAATTCAATCTAATCTAAGTTGCAAAGAAAATTACAAACATTTATGATTCATTTTGTTACGAATGTTCAATTGTGTATCTTTGTGTGTTTTACTTGTGTGAGTGTGTCTGTATCTCTAGATCTGTAGGTACTCGTATTTTTTCGATGCTGTTTGAGCATTTTTTTAAATATTCTAAATAGAGTTTTTTGGCATGTTCTCGCATGTGCCAGAATAATTCTTACGCAACTATAAGTAGAGACCGAAATGCTTTGCTAGAGTCTTGTGTCTAAGCTGAACTTAAAATAAATTGTGCAAAATAAATTAACCAAAGAATCCGTAAACCAAAAAAACATCTAAATCTAAATCTAGGCTGCAAAGATATAATATATATCATTTAAGATTCATATTAAACGCATTCCCACAAGCAGACATGTATAAGTTCGCACTAACACATGCCGCATGTGAACCTACAATATAAAAACTCAATCTCAAATGAACATACGCCCTGCAACTCTTGCCGACCTTCCGTGAAACAGGGGTGACATTGGCAAAGTGAACCATCTTTTACAGTATGGGTTGTCAGCCTCATACCAACCTATAAGTTAAGGAATACAAGCAATTAATTACATCCAGTTATAAAAAAACACAAACAATAAAAAAATATCTAAAAATAGAGTATTTGTCTTAGCCGCCTACATTACAGTTCAGCCGGCATTTTTTACGGTCCTTGCATAATTCTTTCACTTCATCATAACAATATAAAGTGGATGTGCACAAGCAGACAAGTTTGCGTTTCCACATGCTGCTCGTGTACTTAAAAAAAATCACACAACATGGTGTTATACAATAAAAAATCAGCGTACACGTCGGTGAATCTGAGCAGGTTCGTGCAATAATGGCAGTTCGCATTTAACCGCGACAGCCCACGTGGTCAGTGTTGAGCAACAACTCCGCAACCTCGACCTTCGCTCCACAGCTCGGAACACTTATCGCTAGATGTACTTCCTAGCCAGCGAGAAGCAGAGCGGACTGTCATGGAGGTAGTCAGAACAAGCCCTTGCTTACTTGTTAAAAAAAACATCATGAAAACTCACCTTTTACCATGGAAAAAAAAAGAGTTATTCTATTATCTATATTTTCAGCAGTTACTTCGTGAAAGTTCATTTTAATACAATAAAATAAAAATTGCTTTGTTTTAATTCACATGAGTT
Organism: Agapetus fuscipes; assembly: GCA_951799405.1. Taxonomy (NCBI): domain Eukaryota; kingdom Metazoa; phylum Arthropoda; class Insecta; order Trichoptera; family Glossosomatidae; genus Agapetus; species Agapetus fuscipes. Next base: position 1,137,240 of record OX637332.1, read on the forward strand.
TATTTTTTGACACGACCAGTTTCGGGAGAAGCAGTACCTCCCATCTTATTTACACCTGAAGATGGGAGGTACTGCTTCTCCCGAAACTGGTCGTGTCAAAAAATAAACTCATGTGAATTAAAGCAAAGCAATTTTTATTTTATTGTATTAAAGAGTTATTCTTTTGCTAATCATCTGATATCATAGTCCGAAAAGGAAGTCCAAAAGGATGTCTAAAAAGGAAATAAAACTCCTAAGTTGTTAGTTCTTAAAACTTTAAAGAGCGTATAATAATAATAATAGATAATAATAGTATGATTTATCAAGAGCCCTCTGCGAGCTTGGTCGTTGCTGTAGAAAGCGCCAATTCTCAAGCAAGACCCAGTTGTTATAAGGTTGGATGGACCTTTCAGTGACTGGTCTTTGGTAAAGGTTTATGAATTTTTCAACTCAGCGAAGAGCACATTCGAAATATGAATGGTATATTTTTGTGCTCCGCCGGGATCCGAATCCACAACCTTCCATTTACGAGTCCGAAGTGTTGCCACTGGACTACGGACCGGTCCAAGATGCCAACGACACGCGGTGTACCTGAGCGGTAACTCATCCAAGTACTATCCGGTATGGTAGTAGGTATTCTATGTATCTATAATCTAAGCTGCAAAGATATGTTCATATTTAAGGCTCATATAAAATACATGCCTACAGACAGGCACATGCAGGTTCGCGCCTACACATTCTGTATGCGTGCATACAAATAAACAACAGCTCACATGAACATAAACCTTATAACTCCTGCCGCTTTTCCCTGAAACGGGGTGGCATTGGCAAAAGTGAACCGATTTTTACAGCACTCATACCAACCTATCAGTCAACGAGGTAGTATTAATCACAAAAAATAAAAATGAAATTTGCACTTCTTACGTTTTTTAATGTTTGAATCAACCTTTGATAATAAAATAATAAACGTAAATTTAAAATAAACGTTGTATCAAAAGTAATTTTAATTCGCTTTTTATTTATCAATGAATGAACATTATTAGGTATAATTATTCAAGATGGGAAAAATCTTATTTTATTCTTAGCATATAATAGCCAAGCACTTTTTTTATCGAATTAAAGTCGTGATGCGTAATAAATCAAATCTTCTACATAATATATCGTAAATTTTCTAGAATTAGTGCATTCACAGAGTGAAAATTCATAAACTAAAGAAAATACATGAAGAAACATAAAGAACATAAAAGAAAATAAAAAATTGTTGTACAAAAGTTTTTTTTAATTAAAATTAATATATTGTTATGATTTATGGGTTCAATTTAATAAAAACTTCGGTTGATTTCTTTCACACAATTTATTTTAAGATTCCATTCAAATTCGGTTCGTTCACTAAGCTAAATTTTGTACTGTATAGCTCGACAGCTCCGATACAAGTCTAATGCTACAGACAGCTTTAGCTCTTTTAGCACGGTATAAGGATAGTTCTTGAAACATTAGGAACTGGAACATGCATGATTTTGCAAGAACATTATATTTAGAATATTCGAGCAAATATACACACCATCGAACATACCTATAGGTACAAGTATAATTATTTAAACGCCTACGTCTAGAGACACAGACACATTTACACAAATAAAAACACACACTATTATAAATACATACAAATTTAAAATAAAATATGTTTTTCAAAACGTAGTTTTATTTTCACAATAATTGTATCTACCTCAAGCACTTTCGACCTTCAAGATTCAGGTCATTATCAAGAGGTAGATAAAATTATTGGGAAAATAAAACTACGTTTTGAAAAAAAAAATTTAAAAGTTAAAATTAATTTTCACACAAACCCTACAAAATCTAAATACATACAGTTTGTCACTTTGTATTCAAATTTCTGATATTTTTACATGTCATAATGTACTCTTGATGCTTGACTCATATGTAGATTAGAATGAGAATGACCACCCCTTCCCATAAAGTTGATTTTTTTTTGCCAATTTGACGATTGTTTCAGGGAAATGCCGATAGAGTTGTAGAGTTAGTTCGAAGCTTGAATATTGTCTTTTATATTTTGTATTCCTTGACTTATAGGTTGGTATGAGGCTGACCACCCATATTGTAAAAAATGGTTCACTTTGCCAATGTCACCCTGTTTTTAGGGAAGGTCGGCAAAATTTGCAGGGTTTATTTTCATCTGAGGTTTGGATTTAAATCTGTTAGTAGACATGTAGCATTTGTAAGCGCAAACTTACACCTATAAGTTTGTGGGCATGCATTTAACATGAATTTTAAGTGTTAATATTTCTTTGCAACTTAGATTATAGATTATAAATATATACATTAAGCGTAAGTGAGCGCGACATTAAACGTGCCTGCTTGTGGATGTGCATTAAATATAAATCTTTAATGTAAGGTACTATATATAATTTTTAACATAGATTATAAGAGGTTTTCGTTTGTTTGTTGATTCAGAATACTCAAGAATCATGTGTAGGTACTTTATAAATTATTTTCTTTTCCTTTAAAAACAATTTGACAAAATAAAAATTTAAAAAAAAATATAGGCTACGATTTTGTAGCGGATTTTGGGAAACTGTACAAAACCGTAATTTTGAAACCGTTTCAAATATTTGAACAAAATTACAGTTTTCTTAAACTATATAAGAACAAGTTTCACACCAAATCGTCCCCATAATACTTGTTTGTCGTATGTCCAACAGAGGAAATTCCACTTGAGCAATGTTATTGTAAATGTACTGTTGTAAACATATTTTACACAACTCTCACATTATCGTGTCCTACTATTTTTCTTAGCTCAGATTGTGTAGAATGTGATTCTTAAGACAGTTTCATTTACAGTTCATCTTCGAATCAAATGGTAGATAAGCCAAACAAGCACTAGGGTGGCAAAATGTCATCAAATTCTGAAGTGGGAAGGTTTCAGTGGCGAAGGGTGCAATACAAGCCGGATCCCATCAGCTTCCCTTTTAAAATGATAAAACAAAGTAGTTAAAAATATAGACACAAAGTAAAAAAATACATTTAAAACCAAAGAAACAATACAATTTTTTTCCCCATTGAAACCATGCAGTCTACTTTATTATCATTTTTGCCTCATTTTAAACGGGAAACCGATGGGAATCGGCTTGTATGGCACCCTTCGCCACTGGAAGGTTTATAACGTGTGTTGATTTGACGCAGAAAACTCACTGTTCAATGTACCTTCATTCCTGAAGAGACTTCACTGCATTTTTTCTTGGTTATTATGTGAAAACCCACTTCAATTTGTCATTGCAATCTATGTAACATCTAAGAAACTAACGTACATATACGTCATAAGCAGTCAAACATTCTGTAAATCTGTCGATTTCAACTTTTCTTCTCAGCGAATAACATTGATTGACTAACGCGTTTAATAACTGTACATTTTTAATGATTTGCCATTTAAAATCACTAAATTATACACAAATTGGGAAAAAAAACGTAACACAAGATAAAATGTAAATTATATCAATAAAAATAAATGCAACTATTTTTTTTATAAATTTTTTACCTAAATAATTATATTTCTATTTAATGTGAAGGGAGATGAAGAAGAGAATTTTAATTTTGATTGTCATTGTCATTGTCCTGAGGATGCCTTTTTAGGCAAAAACTGTTAGACATATTTAAAATAAAATAATAAAAAAGTGAATTAAAACAGTATATTTCTTTGATTATTTTTTTTTTTTTTATATTCATTTGAAACCTTTCAGTACACTAAAAGTCACTTTGTTTAACGAACAACATCGCACTACGGACACATTTCGATACATTATAAACAATCAATGTTCGTTAAATGATATATCACTTAAAACATAAGCGGTAATCAACTGTTAAATATATTTTTTATTTTGTTTAATTTACTTTCGTTGCTAACACTTGTTGCAAAAATTTCGCACGTGAGTTTAATATGAGAGTTTGTTGTTTTTGTTTTTTTTTTTCTTGTAATTATTTAATGTTGCAAAACGTTTTATTAGTTGGCGCAACTCGTGTGACTCTCGTGATATTTGCAACTTTATACCGCGGCATTGAAGATTGTACTGCTCCTATACTCGTAGACCACTCTGTACGGTGTACACGATGTTTTTAAAGCGTTATCAGCTCTGCCTTGTTCTTTAATAATATCGAGAGAAAAAAAAAATGTTACTTTCAATGACGTAATTATACTTAATAAAGCGTTATCAACTTTGTGTTTAATAATAAATCGAATCAACTAATTGTATCAACTACAAAATACTAAAATTACTCAATACATTAAGAAACAAGCTGTTTTTTGTAACATAATAAATAAGCAGCATCCTGGAGGAAATGAAAGAAGTATGTAAGGACAGAAATACATAAATGGCGATTGATCTGATCCTGGAGAAAATGAAAGAAGTATGTAAGGACAGAAATAATGGCGGTTGATCTGATCCTAGAGGAAATGAAAGAAGTATGTAAGGACAGAAATAAATGGCGGTTGATCTGATCCTGGTGGTTGATCTGATCCTGGAGGAAATGATAGAAGTATGTAAGGACAGAAATAAATTACGGCTGATTAAAGTAATGTTGGCGGCTAGGGTTTATTAAATTGGAATTTGTTTTCTGTTTTAGTTTTGATGTCCATACGTGTTATTATTTCTTGATTTTAAAAAATGCAATTTGTCGTGTATGTTCCTTGACTTATAGGTTGGTATGCGGCTGACCACCCATGCTGTAAAAATGGTTCACCTTGCCAAAGTCACCCCTGTCTCAGAGAAAGACGGCAAGAGTTACAGGGTGTATGTCCATTTGAGATTTGGTTTTTATGTTTTAGGCTCACATGCGGCATGTGCAAGCGCGAATTGTACGTGTCTGCTTGTGAGAATGCACATAATGTGAATCTCCAATGTAACATATCTTTGCAACTTAGATTAGATCATTTCGGCATTGGTGTGCAGCTAAGAGTAAATGTCGCCTAAGATAAACTTCTACAATCTACATTGTACAGTTGTCTATAATATATAATCTAAGTTGCAAAGATACACCTACACTGACATTGAAGGCTTGTGCTCAATGCGCGTCCACAGGTAGACACGTGTATATATGTGCGTACAGAAGAAACCACACCTCACATGAACGTAAACCTTGCAACGCCTGCCGCCCTTCCTTGAAACCAGGATGGCTTTGGAAAAGTGCAATCTAGTTTTTACAGCATGGGGGTCAGCTTCTTACCAAATTTTTAATCAAGGGACGAAAAAATATCCAAAGTAGTAGATTAGAAGGTAATAGAAAAAAAATAAAAATACAAGCAGGTGCCCACAAGCAGGCACGTGTAAGTACGCGCTCACACATGCTGCATGTGTACGTATAGAATAAACTAAACAAAAACCTTTCAACGCCTGCCACCCTTCCCTGAATGGAAAAGGTGAACCAAGTTTTTACAGCATAGGTAGTCAGCTTTATACTAACCTATTAGTCCAGGAGCATTCTTCGAGTAAGTTAAAGCTTACTCAAATTTTCATGTCATTTACAGCATCCAAGAAAAAATTACAAACATTTTTCTTCTACATATCTAGCATTGGTTCTTAGTTCACAAAGATCAGGCAAACAAATAAAAAGGGAAGAGCCATGTATTGCCCACTTGATGCCATTGAAAGTTTCAACTCGTTTTGTTTGCAATACACACATAATATTCCTGGAATCAAATAAAACGTAACCTCAGATTGACTGGAGAGAATCCTATTTACTTTTCTCTCGTATTTTACATAAGTTTCATATCAATATAATGTCAAAGCAACTAAGCTACACACATCGTTACCTTAAAGGTAAAACTGAATATGTTCGGTTCACTGATTTGAGAATTCGTGGATGTTATATTTTAGTGGGTGTAACTTCTCATAATAAGTGAACTTATTATAAGGAAATTCTCATGAAAAACATCAAACCGGTCCGTAGTTCAGTGGTCACACTTGGTAGTGGTAACACATGTGGTAACACATATCGCTCCCCCAGTTCTTGTTTATCGTATACGCCAATCTTGTCAAATATGACTTTTTCATGCAGTTGTCTTATGAATCAAATTCTACACAATCTGAGCTAAGAAAAACCGTAAATCTCGATAATGTGAGAGTTCTTTTAAATATTTTTTAAATAAATTTCTTGTTTTCATAAGACACATTGGTCCAGTACACATGCAAACATTGCTCATGTAAAATTTTCTCAATGGCGTATACGATTAACAAGAACTAAGGCAGCGATATGGTAACACATGTGGTAACACGTACGCGACTCCTTCACACGGGGACAACGCGGAAAGATGTTACACGTTACCTTAAAGGTAAAGCTGAATAAGTAACATACATATGAGGCTAGTGGGGGTTTCTCAGATAAATGCACTTTCTTTCCTCCAAGAGAAAACACTACAAAAGTGTGAAAATCTTGTAGTTTAAATTAAATTAAATAAAATAAAATAGGCTGATTTATTTGGTGAGCGCTGTTTTTGTGTGTATCACACCTCAAGAGCCCTCTGTGAGCTTGCTCGTCGCTGTAGAAAGCGCCAATTCTCAAGCAAGACCCAGTTGCTGTAAGGCTGGATGGACTTTTTGATGACCGGTCTTTGGTAAAGGTTTATGGACAAACCAAACAATAGAAGAGCCCTTGAGGTGTGCTACACACGAAAACGGCGCTTTTTAAACAAATAAATCATCCAAATATACATATATATATATTTTCAACCCAGCGAAGAGCAAATATAAATGGTATATTTTTTGTGCTCCGCCGGGATTCGAATCCACAACCTTCCATTTACGAGTCCACAGTGTTGCCGCTGGACTACGGACCGGTCCAAGAATGCAAGACTTGCACTTGTATTGAAGTAACGTTCTAGAATTTGTGGAATTTATGTTTTCCACTTTAAAGCTGCAATGAAAGTGTGTCAACGTCACGGCATCGACTTTTCCAAACGCAAATCCGCTCATGTTTAAGGCTTCACATACGTAACTGAGATCGCCCCACTGGTCTACTTCACAAGGTTTTCCTTCATATTTGCTTCACACAATGTCATGAAATTTCTCCTAGTGTTTGTAAACTACTACGACCGGTCCGTAGTAACACTTCGGACTCGTAAATGAAAGATTGTGGGTTTGAATCCCGGCGGAGCACCAAAAATATAAAAATTATATTTTCAAATTTGCTCTTCGCTGGGTTGAAAAATTCATAAACCTTTACCAAAGACCGGTAGACAAAATCTTGTCGGTTACACCAAAACCATACTTTGGAAACGCAAGTTCCTTGACTTATAAGTTGGTATGCGGCTGACCACCCATACTGTAAAAAATGGTTCACTTTGCCAATGTCACCCCTGTTTCAGGGAAGGACGGCAAGAGTTGCAGAGCTTATGTTCATTTGAGATTGGATTTTTATATTGTAGGTCCACATGCGGTATGTGTTAGCGCGAAATTATACATGTCTGCTTGTGGGAATGCATTTAATATAAATCTTAAATGATATATATCTTTGCAGCTTAGATTAGATTAGATTAGATTGTTTGCTTGGGGGCCGTCCATAAATTACGTCATCGATTTTGGCCGATTTTCGACCCCTCCCCCCCCCCTACAATCATCCTATAGTCATTATCTAATGACTCCTCCTCCCCCTCTTGCTGTAATAATGGATGAGCTTAATAATTAATAATGTTATATTACTTACATAATATTTTGAATATTTTGTAGAAATTGGTATTTACAAGAACGACGTCACTTTTGGTACTCGTACATCTTTTGCCATCATCCGCAGACCAGACTCCCCCCCCCCCCCTTAATGCGAATGATGTAATATATGGACAGCCCCTTGGGTAAAAACGACAAAAAATCATCGTAGGGCTATGGGAGTTAGCGCATTAGAAAGAGCGGAAAATTTTAAGTAGGATAGCACTCATAACTTGTTTTTGACCAAAACGTCGCTACTTCCTTTTAACCATCGATATGCAGGTTGGTGAATGGCATTCCTTGTCACAGATTTATGGCACCACTCGTTAGAATGGTGGTATTGAATGTCCACTGGCAACTAGCTCACTAGGAAGTGCAGTGATATTATCGCATTGAATTGAATGCATCTCTGACATTGGCAATGATCACATCATTATCGTTTGTATAATATGCCGCCGCACACACAAACAAACCATTACGTAATATAACGCAAATAATAATTACGACTTGTCTATATTTTATTTCTAAGCGCAGTGCTTCTCAATCCCATAAACTTCCATGCCCGAGTACGCAAAAAAAAAACAACTAAGCTACACATATAGTGTAACTTCTTGCCTACGTTATCCCCGAATAGCTCGCATGTGGCGATTCGGCACCTATTTATTATTACGGGTAAGGGGGCCGGCCTAACATCAACCATTTTCAGTTGAAGTGGGGGTTTCCCAGCTCCCGGGGGGCTGGTTTTCATTTCTTGTGAAGGGTGAGTAAGCCTTAAGATCGAACCCTTGCTCTCGGCATGGAATGCAAGCATTCTACCAATTGAGCTATCGACCTTTTTACGAGCTTGGTCGTCGTCGCTACAAAGCACCAATTCTCAAGCAAAACCCATTTGCTGTAAGGATGGATGGACCTTTGGTAACCGGTCATTGGTAAAAGATTATGAATTTTTCGACCCAGCAAAGAGCAAATTTGAAAATATAAATGGTATATTTTTGGATTCGAACCCACAGCCTTCCATTCGGAGTCCAAAGTGTTACCACTAAACTACGGACCAGTCTGTTGTTTTTTTTTTGTTTTACTTTTCTACAAGTTCGCGCTTGCGCATGCCGCACGTGAACCTACAACATAAAAAACAAATCTCCAAACACTGCAACTCCTGCCGACCTTCCGTGAAACAGGGGTGACATGGGCATAGTGGTTGGTTTCGAAAAAAAGGTCAAATGAAGTTGCTCCATTTTCCCATAAAAATGAACCATAAAATACAACGCAACTAAGTTACACATAAGTGTAACTTCTGCCGCATTTTTACCGAAAGGATCACACGTGGCGAGTGAAACGTGCTAACCACATCAGTTGAAGTGGGGGTGTCCCAGCTCCCGAGAAGGCTCGTACACATTTATTGTGAAGGCTGAGTAAACCTCGCCGGTATTTCATTTTTATTTTTGGAATAAACACCGAAACAGGAAATCATTTATGACACCTTCGATGGGATTGGAACCCGAGATGTCGTCATGGAATGCAAGCACTTTACCAACTGAGCTATTTCTATAATGTTTTTTGGTGAGTGCTGTTTTCGTGTAAATCACACTCAAAGAGCCCTTTGCCAGCTTGTTCGTGGTTATAGAAAACGCGAATTCTTAAACAAGACCCAACCGCTGTAAAGTCTGACGCAGTTTTAAATAACTTGAATACCGTAAGCGTGGAAGGGGAAGACCTAGGAAAGAATGGATTGATCAGATAAGTAAGATTGCGAATGAATGGAATTTACAGAGTGGAAACAAGTGAAGAGCATGCATGAAAATAGTAATGAAATTAGATGAAATGAAAGAAGTATGCAAGGACAGAGTTAAGTGGAGGCACTTGTGTGGAGGTACCGGCCACCCCTAGAGGAATGGCGGCAGGATACAAGACAAGACCCTTATGAAAAAAAAATCTGCAAGACTGTTGTTTTACAACTTCTAAATTATTTAACTAAAAATAACTTGACTGACTTCTCATTCAACGAACGATTTCATAAAAAAAATGCATTAGTTTACAATAAAAACAAGAACTGCGGTTGCATCGGCTTAGACAGATCAAGAATATTAATTATTTCATAACAACCTTCCAGTACCTATTGATATTATTATTTGCTTTATAGGTACGATGCAACTTCCAAGGTCACAGCTATTGTACCTGCAGTTATCACCAATGAACACATCTGTGTATACTCGTTTATTTAGCTACTTACTATCATTGTATATGATAAAGTACTAGAACTTACACGTAACCTTACCATACATTGTAAACCAATACGCTATACATACAGTGTAACTACTTGCCGTGTTCACCCCGAAGGGGTCAGCTAGATGAACCAACGAGCCCATTTGTTGGAAGCTACTTTTAGATGGCTTGATTCTGGCCAGTATTTCGATACCTTAAAGGTAAAACTGAATAAGTGACATATGAAGCTAACATGGGTTTTTCAGATAAATGCAACATCTTAACTATTTTCTACGGAAGAAAATACTACAAAAGTATGAAAATCCTGTATTTTAGAACTTTGTCATGAGAACTTCCTTATAATTAGTTCATTTAAAATGAAAAGTTACAGTTACACCCTATATAATGTTTTATTCACGATTTCTCAAATCAGTGAATCAGTACTTATTCAGTTTATCTATAAGGTGGCAATATGCACGCACCGTATTCTTCAGTTCTTCTGACACATTGTCCGTGGCAATGAGGATAGCCTGGAACAACTGGTTGTGTTCGGTGGCTTGGAGGGGAACAGAGGAAGAGGTAGATCCCCCACACGATGGACCGATCAAGTAAAGACAGCGCATTCAAGAGGACTGGAGAAAAAAAACGCAACTAAGCTACACATATTATAGTGTACCTAACTACTTGCCGCGTTATCCTCGAAGGGGTCGCACATGGCGGGTGAAACTTTTTATTTTTATAGGTAAGGGGGCCGGCGTTTCGCCAACCACTTCAGTGAAGTGGGGGGTTTCCCAGCTCCCGAGGAGGCTGGTACTCTTTTTTTGTAAAGGCTGAGTAAGCCTTGCCGGTTTTTGTATTTAAGGTTTGAAATAAACGCTCAAACGGGAAATCATTTCTGGCACTCTCGGAGGGATTCGAATCCGAGCTCACGGCATAGAGTACAAGCACTCTACCAACTGAGCTATCGACCGGACCAATGAGTCTGGAGAAGAGTGGTTAAAAGAGGAATTGGATGAAAAGATGATGAAGAGATGAAAAAAACATAAAGTAGGATAAATGCTTCTATTAACTGCATCCGGTCTTTATACAAGGTACACAATATGAAGCAATGCTGGATTGTCAAGGTTTGTTTTATTTCACGTCAAAACCAGAAGTAAATAGAAGCGAAATATGTAATATGGCCATGTCCCAGTCAGAGGGTATAAAACAGTCGATGGTAAGTATTACTTGGAGCTAAGGATGTCATGGATATGAAGTTTCGGATATGGATACGGATAAGGGAATAATATCATTTCGGTTTCGGATATTTCGGTATTCCTTAACTTATAGGTTGATATGTGGTTGACCACCGATAATTCAAAATAATTTTCACTTTGCCAATGTAGCCCCTGTTTCAGGTAAGGTCAGCAAAAGTTGCAGAGTTTTCATTCATTTAAGGTTTGGATTTTAGTAAGCAAGTACACATGCAGCATTTGTAAGCGAGAACTTACACGTGTCCAGTGTTTCTTTCAGGCACTATCCCGGAATAGCCCTACTGCCCCCCCGGAATGTCCAAATTTACATATAACTTTGTTTAATTTATTTACTCCGCCCCCCCAGATTTCTTATTTGCCCCCCCGGATAATTTTGCCTGAAAGACACACTGCACTTGTATGTTTGTAAGCATGCATTCTATAAGAAATTTACACAGAAATATATCTTCGCAACTTAGATTATTATAAATTAAATGATACGGTACGCATGTGGAATTATTTCGGACATCCGCTAGTTTCGTGTATTGTCGGTTACGTATATTATATTTTTTGAAGATATTGATTACAGCTTCTACAAATATGAGCTTAAATTGTTTGACTTTCCTTCTAGGTTGTGATTTGGTTTTAAAGTCAGACTTGTTAGTAATTTTTACATTCATCTATTAATGTATAAGGCGTCGATACTCATTATTACCTTCATGTTTATAGCTAAATGTAATAATAAAACAATGCAGCATTCGCAATTCGTATAACATTATCCAAAAGTATCCAAAATTTGTACATTGGTTTCGGATATCCGATAGATTCGGATACAGACATCCACATCATCCCTACTTGACGGTAAACACAAATGCAGCCGAACCTAGGACAATACTGAATACGTATGAATCGACAATAAAGGCAACTCACATAGTATATGTATACAAGTCCCCCATTAAGCAGTGCTAAAACTTTACCAGATTAATATGAAATAACTGTAACTGTAACTTTATCTCTGTCACCATTCCGCTAGGGGTGGCCAGAGCCTCTGCAGAGTTGCCTCCATTTTTTTCTATCCTGACATACCTCTTTCATGAATTATTATCATATAATAATATAATCATATAATCAGGCGCGAAGTGGCTTCAAGGGTTGAAAGAGCAAAAACCCTGAATAATCCACAGCACTGCCTTTTCGGACAAAATGGCTCATCATCACAACGCTTGAAGTCGCGCCGCAGTTTCCTTAGCTCCGTGCACCCTTTGAATACGGAGCCGGCGGGTGAGAGATTGCACTTGTGGAATCTGGAGCGACCTGTAAACTTTGTGCAGCCAGGCGAGAGCCTCCCACCTGGACGGGATCTTGAGTGGCCTGTGTGGAGAGCACTCAACAGGCTGAGAACGGGTGTTGGCAGAGCTCGCTGTAACATGAGGCCCTGGGGAATCCTTCATCACGATGACACCACGCTCTGTGAATGCGGAGCCCAACAGTCAATGGATCATCTTCGGATCTGCCCGGCCTGCCCAACAAGCTGCTCACTGGTCGACCTAAAGGAGAGTAATGGTGAAGCAGTGATGTTGCCCGACACTGGGCAAGAGTAGTGTAGTGTCCGACACGAAGAAGAAGATCATATAATTAATTAACCGACAACGCAAGTGAGCTGTTCAAATAAGCTGCACCTTAAAGTTAAAACTGAATAAGTACCGACACACTGTAACTGTAACTATGTAGCCATTCCACTAGGGGTGGCCAGAGCCTCTGCAGAGCTGCCTCCATGTCTTCTTATTTTGAAATACCTCTTTCTAATCTAATCTAATTTAAGTTGCAAAGATATGTTACATTGGAGATTCACATTACATGCATTTTCACAAGCAGATACCTACGTACAATTTCGCACTTGCACATGCCGCATGTGAACCTACAACATAAAAACCAAATCTCAAATGGGCATACACTCTGTAACTCGTGCCGTCCTTCCCTGAAACAGAGGTGACATTAGCAAAGTGAACCATTTTTACAGCATGGGTGGTCAGCCGTATGCCAACCTATAAGTCAGGGAACAATTTATTCACATTTCAATTCATTCATATCCTTCAGCGACGTGTACACACTTCAAGCATGGGTAGGCAACCATATGGATTTTACCGGTTCCTGGAAGACCTGTGATATCAATTCATTGTAAAAATCTGGTGGTAGCAGGACTAAGATTAATTATTGGAGAGTTTAGCTGTAACTGTATCTGTAACTCTGTCGCCATACCGCTAGGGGTGACCAGAGCCTCTGCAGAGCTGCCTCCATTTCTTCTTATCCTGACATACCTCTTTCAATTCATTCATATCCATCACCTTTTTTATGCATTTTCTTTGTTTACGCTCACTTTGTATATCCCATTCTTTCGCAATATCCTCAATCTGATCACTCCATACTTTTCTCGGTCGTCCCTTACCTCTTTTTCCTTTCACATTTCCTCTGTAAATATACTTTGTCAGTATGTCATCATTCATTCTTTCTACATGTCCAAACGATCAGTGATCATTATGTCCGTTTTGATATTGGATACTGCGGCTCGAATCAGGAGCTTTTGTTAAACCATTGTCGCATGTGGGCACGCATTAAATATGAGTCTTAAATGTCAATATATCTTTGCAACTTAGATTAAAGATTGAAACCCTCATATTTGAGAAGCTGTAATGGATGCAAACAGACGTATACTCTCAATACATAAGCAGATATTTCCTTCGAAGCAACAGATGGAAATGAAGAGAAAGGAAAATAAGTACTTTTCAAATCTGTCACACGAAATAACTCAAAATGAACGTCGATTACAATACTCAATAACGTGTAAACCTACGGTTGTACACGGCCTAAAATGAACATGGTAAAAATCGAAACTAACGTCGCCATAATAAATAAATCACTTTTGTGTTCTTTCAGGTTTGACCATGTTCCACTGGCAGCTCCCACATCTGCCGACGTTTCGCTTTCACGAGCAGAAAGCATCTTCAAGCCGAGTTTTCAAAAGCGCCGTGGCGGTTTTCCTTGTCTTCGCGGACGCGCGATGATGTAAACTGATTGGGAATGCTATGCGTTGTTCTCATCTGTGATTTATTTATTATTAACACCGGCCATGAAAGTGAAATTGAAAGTTGTAAACTTTATTTAACGTCGCCATCTTGTAAAACGTCACTTTTGATAGTTCAATCTGGAGTTACCTAAATTGCTAACATTTAAGTTAAATTGACTGGTCGAGGTTTACTCAGCCTTCACAAGAAATAAATACCAGCCACCTCGGGAGCTGGGAAACTCCCACTTCAATTAAAGTGGGTGGCGTAAGGCTGGCCCCCTTACCTTTAAAAATAAATAGTTTCTGCTCCTGATGATGCATTTTAAGGCGAAAACGTTCGAGCATAAATAATATATTTTTTTAATAAATAAACATACAAGACAGACTTTTACTAGCCGAGAAAAAAGTTCTCAATTCAAAAATGTTCCGACCTCAGGCACGTAAAAAGTGCGGCCAATAGCTCAGTTGGTGGAATACTTGCATTCCATGCCGAGACCTAGGGTTCGATCCCCACTGAGGGTGTCAGAAATCTCGTTTCGGTGTTTCTTTCAAAACCGAAATAAAATACCGACATGATTTACAAGAAATGAGAACTCGCCCCTCGAAAACTGGGAAACTTACACCTCAACTGAAATGGTTGGGGTGAGGCTGACCTCCTAGCCTGTAAAAATAAATAGGTTCAACTTGCCACATGCGACAAAAAGGTTGCGAGAAGAGTATAAGCATACTTGAATGGATCACTGTATGGATATCTTTCTCCGCGGCTCCTATATTTTTGTTTGTTTTCCACCGGAAAATCTAACTCACGACCTTCCGTTTACGAGTCCGGAGCATTAACAAGTAGACTACATACCGGTGAAACCAAGCAAACAAAAGCAGCGTAATAATTACACGGATCAAGTGGTCAGCCCCACACCGACCCGTTTGTTTGTTTACTATTGATTTGATTAACATTGTACAGCTTCTTCCGGCTCAAGCAAAGACGTCAGCTCTGTTTACAAATGTGCCGCAACGCTTACGTAAACTTGTGCAAAGTGGATGGAGACGAATCGATTAAAATTGATATTAAAAACTACATAAAAAAGTGTTCCGTGACTTATAGGTTAATATGCGGCTGACCACCCATGCTGTAAAAATGGTTCACTTTGACAATGTCACCCTCGTTTCAGGGAAGGACGGCAAGAGTTACAGGGTGTATGTCCATTTGGGATTTGGGTTTTTATGTTGTAGGTTCACATGCGTCATGTACAAGCGCGAACTTGTGCGTGTCTGCTTGTCAGAATGCATATAATGTGAATCCCTAATGTAACATACTTTTTCAACTTAGATTTTATTAGATTAGACACAATGAATATGAGGGTTCCGCACTTTAAACAATTTGTAGACCCACTGTATAACCTCACAGTAACATCCAAAGTTAGAACGCAACTAAACTATACTCTAAAAAATGATTAACTTTGCCAATGTCCCCTTTATTTCAGGGCAGGTTGGCCAGAGTTGCAGGACTCACGTTCATTTGCGATTAAGTTTTGTGTTGTAGGGCCACACGCGTCATGTGTAAGGGCGAACTTATACGCGTCTGCTTACGGATATGGGAACACTTTGCAGAATATTTAAGAAATCATAGTTAAAAAATAATAGGGAGACCGAGGCTGTAATTCACCATTTTTTTTTTTAATTTATACCCACATATTTCGGATGCAGCGATATGTCTTTTTTTAAATATATTTCTTGCATTTTATCAATAAAAGATTACTTTTTATACAAAGTTATTGCAATATACTCGTATATTTACATTCTACATAAGTATATATCAAGAGATTACATGTTAAACATATTGTTTTAACATTATAATTGTTGGTAACACATATCGTGATGACAGAGAGATGTTGTTTTGAGATTCTTCGACGTCATTCAGTGCACGTATTATTTAATTTAAATTTCTTTAATGACCGATGGGACCATGCCTGGATTTAGCTCATTGGGGGCCCTGGTGCGGAGATAAGCTCGAGGCCCCGCCATACTTCCCCACCCTAAAATCTCCCCTCCCCCTCCTTTGAAATAAATCCCTCCGCACCTTTCTTACCTATTTTGGGGCCCCCATTCAGGGTTTTTTAAATAGATTTGTGAAGAGGAATGCAATTCACCAATATATTCTGCCTGGCCAGAAACAGGTATTGTTATCATCAGTTAATAATTCATTATTGTTTATTTTAATGAATTATTAATTAATAATAATTACCCAATAACATCTGTTAAAGTAGGGTCAAAATTATGGTCAAAAAACCCAGGCGGGATCGTACCAACGTTGTTCTATTCCAAACACGCTAGAAAGATCAGCCCACTTGGCCCCCTCGGCCATAAAACCGACGTTTCTTGTGAGAAACTTTTATTTCTTTACTATTGGTGTCTTTGTCAATACAAAACGTTGCTTTTGTGTCAAAAATAACGTCATCTTTCAGAAAATTTTCAAGTCTATGGGAGCCTTGGTTCAGTCGCTCTATTCGAACCACCCTTACTCCGGACCCGGGTGTGACAATCATTCCCGATCTTTCCCTAGTTGCAAAAGTACTGAGAAAAATGCTTACTCTTCCATCTCGATGCAGTAGTGTCCTGTATCATTCTTCATCATGGAGTAAGAAGTGAATCCATTTTGCTCCAAAGGTTTTGATCGCATCGTCTCCATTTTCCTAAAAAGATAAACAAAAGTAATCAAGGCCAAATTTTAACAGGAGCTATGGGCGTTTGAGATATTTACACATTATAGACAAATTTTAAGGTTATTAAATCGAAATCTAAGTTGTAAAAAAATATATCATTTAAGATTCATATAAAACGCATTTCCACACGCATACCTGAATAAGTTCGCGCTAACACATGCCGCATGTGGACCTACAATATATAAACCCAATCTCAAATGAACCTAAGCCCTGCAACTCTTGCCCGACCTTCCCTGAAACAAGGGTGACATTGGCAAAGTGAACCATTTTTTACAGTATGGGTGGTCAGCCTCATACCAACCTATAAGTCAAGGAATACAAACAATCAATTACATTTAAGTATCTAAAAACAAACAAACACTAAACAATTAAATAGTAAAAATTAAAACCCAAAACATATTCTATAAAAAAGTGAAAAATATTTTTTAAAGCCTCAGCCGCAAACGCCAGCATTAGAGATTAACCGCCATTTTTTTCGGTCCTTGCATACTGTTTTTTATTTCATCCAGAGTCATAACCTGTTATATACGAGCTCTCCTTTTATTATGACTCTGGATAATTAAAACTTTTCGGATATTAGACGAACCATTATTGGAGAACTTACAATACTCTATTTTGGATTTAACGTGTAAGTTTACGCTTACAAATACTGGCCTTGTACTTACAAAAAAAATCTTACATTTACATAAACCTTGCAACTCTTGCTACCTTTCCCTGGCACGGGGATGGCATTGTCAAAAGCGAACCAAGTTTCTACAGCATTAAGGTCAGCCTCATTATAATCTATTAGTCAAGGAACACTAGGAATACTATAAAATCTCTATCTATCTATTATCTAAGTTGCAAAGATATATTGACATACAAAATTCACATTAAATGCATGCTCTCAAACAGATAAGTAAGTGTAAAGTCTAATCTAATCTAATCTAAGTTGCAAATATATGTTACATTAGAGATTCGCATTACATGCATTCTCACACCAGACACGTACAAGATCGCGCTTGCACATGCCTCATCTGAACCTACAACATAAAAACCAAATCTCAAATGGACATACACCCTGCAACTCTTGCCGTCCTTCCCTGAGACAGGGGTGAAATTGGTAAAGTGCACCATTTTTCCGCCGCAGCCGCATACCAACCTATTAGTCAAGGAACATACACGACCAATTTCATTTTTTTAAATCAATAAATAATCTAAAACAGAAAACAAATTTCACTTTAACAAACCCTAGCCGCCAACATTACAGATCAACCGCCATTTCTTTCTGTCCTTACATACTTCTTTCATTTTCTCCAGAGTCATAACCTTCCTCATACAGGCTCTTCTTTTATTATGACTCTGGATATTCCATTCATTCGCAATTTCGGATATTTGGTCCATCCATACCTTTCTCGGTCTTCCTCTACCACGACATCCATCTATTCTACCAACATATACTTTCTTCGTCAGTCTTTCCTCATTCATATAAGTCGCGTTTACAAATTCTGCATGTCTTTTTACAAATTAAAATTCCTCAAAGACCTCAAATCAACATAAACCCTGCAACTTTTGCCGACCTTCCCTGAAACAAGGGGTGACATTACCAAAGTGAACATTTTTTTACAATACGGGGGGTCAGCCTCATATCAACCTATAGGTCAAGAAACTCGTCCCCTTAGTGCTTGTTTGTCTTATGTCCGTCAGAAGTAATTTCACATGAGCAATGTTTGTATGTGTACTGGACTAATTTATCTTTAAAAAAATCTGAAAAAGAATTGTAAACATATTTAAAACAACTCTCACATTATCGTGTTTTACATTTTTTTCTTAGCTCAGATTGCGTAGAATATGATTCTTAAGACAATATCCTTAAAAGGTCATCTTTGAATCAAATGCAAGATAAGCTGAACAAGCACTAGGGGTAACGAATTACTAATAGTAAATTCAAACAACAAAAATCTTAAAGCTCCAATGAATATTATATAGTTTTCCAACTCTTGTTGCCTTCTTCAAATCAATTTTCTTAAAAAAGCATCTTATTCGTTGAGCTTTCTTTGACATCAGGTGTTTTCTTTTTTTAGTACCTACTGGTAATGGTCCCATTAAACAAATTCCATATAATGACGCATCAATTTAATGTTCAGTGAAGGAAATGTAAGAGGCAAACAGCTACCCCTTTGTGCGTATTTTAAAGATAAATTATCTGAAAAGAATTGTGCATTACAAGATTTCTGAGCAATATATTTTCAAATTTGCTCTTCGCTTGGTTGAAAAATTTGTAAGACTGGTCACCGAAGGTTCATCCAGCCTTACAGCAACTGCTTGAAAATTGGCGCTTTCTATAGCGACGAACAAGCTCGCAGACGTGTAATTCACACAAAAACAATGCTCACCAAAATAAATCATTCTTGTATTATTTTTTAACCTTAAATTTCATGAAATAATGAAAAATTCGAGTAAGTTTATTACACTCACTACCTACATATTCCAGTTAATATAAATTAAGTCGTAAGATGGCTAAAAAACATATGTCACATTTTTAGCGACATGAGTTATGGATACCGCTGAATTCGTCTCTACGTGATTCCTAATATAAAAAAAGGATACATGTGTAGAATCAATAGTATTCGAGAAAAGTCCATATCAATGAATACACTGATTTTTGGAGTTTTCAAAGCAAACTAAAATTTTGAACAGCTCTTCTGTAAATTTAGCAAAATGTCACATATAAAAACACAGATTTTTTCACACAGGTTTTTCCCCTCTAAAGAATCACATAAAAGAGTGATAATTTAAAGAACATAGAACAGAGGAAAATTTCAACAAAAAATCAAGAATGGTTTTTTAGTTTACCGTGTCACTAATTTAATAAATAAAATTAATAGATTCATCTTTTATAGATTATTTTTATAGATGCTTTGTAAATTTTCTAGTGTTTGTTTGTTTGTATAACTGGATGTAATTAATTGCTTGTATTCCTTGACTTATAGGTTGGTATGAGGCTGACCACCCATACTGTAAAAATGGTACACTCTGCCAATGTCACCCCTGTGTCAGGTAAGGGCGATAAAAGTTGTAGGGCTTATGTTAATTTGAGTTTGGATTTTATTTGAAAGTACACATTCAGCATTTGTAAGCGCGAACTACACGTGTTTTTTTGTGGGCATGCATTTGAGAACTTTAAATGAATATATCCTTGCAACTTAGATTATTATAGATTATTATTATCTCTACCATAAATAAAATCACAGTGAAAGTTTCATTTAAAAAAAATAGTCTGGTCGACGATCGACTATAAAATTGACTATTTAATTTTTTAACTTCTTGGTGAAGTGTTTGCAAGCTTTCTTTCAATTTTTTTTTAGCACAATTTTATCACATAAGTTTGGCCCGTCGGAACTGGCCGCTTTCACCCGCAGCTGCGCTTTCGTCTCGTCCGTTCTGTACGTGCGAATGCCACTACGTATAATTTCTCTGTCATTGGATTAGCGACTGCCTTACAGGGGCAAGGGAGCGCATGACAAACCACTCTGAACCATACGTTTTTTGTACAAAATAATCCTCCTACCAATGGCAGGTATTGTAAAAACCGATCAAAATCACAGACAGTGAGCTAGGATACCCACTAATGGAGTCTAAAAATCTAAATCTAAATCTAAGCTGCAAAGATATGTATCATTTCGCACGTTTAATAATAAAGAGCAATAACTCAAAAAACAAGAATGTTGGGAAATCACGTTTGAAGTTCAGACAACCAGTACAACTTGTATGGGATGAAAAAGGCGACAGATGTTTTATCTCGGTCATATTCGTCCAAATTGAACGGCTGTCGCATTCTACCTATTCTTCTCGCATTGTTCTTGCGTTTTATTACAAAATCTCGATTTTCCGAATTTTCGAGTTATTGCTCTTTATTATTAGGCGTGCGATTTGAGATTCATATGAAATGCATTTTCACAAGCAGACACGCATAATTTCGCGCTCACACATGCCGCATGTGGACCTACAATATAAAAACCCAATCTCGAATGAACATAAGCCCTGCAACTCTTGCCGACCTTCCCTGAAACAGGGGTGACATTGGCAAAGTGAACCATTTTTCACAGTATGGGTGGTCAGCCTCATACCAACCTATAAGTCAAGGAATAATAAAGGATTTTCCGTTTCGTTGATTATTTCAAACCTTACAACAACTGGGTCTTGCTTGAAAATTGGCGCTTTCTACAGTGACGACCAAGCTCGCAGAGGGCTCTTGAGGTGTGTGATACACACAAAAACAGCGCTCACCAAATAAATCATCCTAATATTATTATTAAATTCAAACCCCAAAATAAAATACCGGCAAGGTTTAATCAGCCTTCACAAGAAATCAGTATCAGGTATCTCGGGGGCTGGGAAACCCCCACTTCAACTGAAGTGGTTGGCGTAAGGCCGGCCCCCTTACCGGTAAAAATAAATAGATTCTCATTAATTGATGAGGCATTCACTTTTTAACCTTTCATTTTTTTTTAAATATCCGAAACCGGTCGTACATTATTGAATTTTACTCGCCCCGTTACCTAATAAAAGTTGTTTTTTTATTTTATTTTTTTATAAATATATTCAACTATCATCCCCTTCGGGGATAACGCTGCAAGAAGTTACACTATATATGTAACTTAGTTGCCTTTTGCGTTGCGTTTGCGTCTTAAACCGGAGTCCACACCTTTCCGTCGACTAGCTTTAAGTTGATCCATTATCTAAGTTGCAAAGATTTATACGGTCTACGTAAGGAAGCGAGCACTTTACAAGTTACTTACAACAACTTAAAATCTGCTCTTCAAATGGCCATAAGCTCTGCAACTAATGCCACTTTGCCGTGAAACAAAAATGGAGTAGTAGGTGACATGATTTACGTATTTTTTATTCTCTTACATCACGTATTTTCACCCACTTTTCTTTTTAGCTTCCACAGACTCACGTGTCGTTACCACGTTTTTACACCAACTTCTGCGAATTTATTTCAAATATTTCATTGTACAAAAAAGGTATGACGTAGACTTCTTAAAAACAAACATCAATGTTTTCATTTTATTACAAAAAAATAACGGTGACAAAAGATTGTTAATTGCAGGTACGGAGGGAGTGAAAAGTTTTGCTCGTTCACAGTTTTCAACTTTGTAGTAGAAATTCTCCTGAAATATTAATATTTCTTATTAGATTTCTGTCTTAGACTGCACTACTAAATATGATTGGGTAAATATACACCCGTAGTCCAGTGGCAACACTTCGGACCCGTAAATGGAAAGTTGTGGGTTCGAATCCCGGCGGAGCTCAAAAATAAACCATTTATATTTTCAAATTTGCTCTTCCCTGGATTGAAAAATTTATAAATCTTTACCAAAGACCGGTCATCAAAAGGTACATCTAGCCTTACAGCAACTGGGTCTTGCTTGAGAATTGGTGCTTTCTACAGTGACGACCAAGCTCGCAAAGGGCTCTTGAGGTGTGATACACACAAAAACAGCGCTCACCAAATAAATGAGTCTAATTTAATTGAATATAATTTAAGTTGCAATAATGTAATAATATTTCAGATCTAATCTAATCTAATCTAAGTTGCGAAGATATGTTACATTGGAGATTCACATTACATGCACTCTAGCAACCAGACATGTACAAGTTTGCGCTTGCACATGCCTCATGTGAACCTACAACATAAAAACCAAATCTCAAATGGACATACACCCTGCAACTCTTGCCGTCCTTCCCTGTAACAGGGGTGACATTGGCAAAGTGAACCATTTTTACAGCATGGGTGGTCAGCCGCATACCAACCTATAAGTCAAGATACTCGTATTTAATGCATTCCCACAAGCAGACGCCGCGCATACACATGCCGCATGAGCTCTTACAAAATAATAATAAACAAATCTCAAATGAGCATAAGCCATGTAACTTTTGTATACCTCTTCTAAAACAGTGGTAATGGTAAAATGAGCCAATTTTTACAGAATGGGTGATCAGCCACATACCAGCCTATCGGTCAAGGAACACAGTTTCAATTACTCTGTCGGTTTTCCTGCAAGGGTGAGGAAGATATTTGTTTTCACAGGATAAAAAACCTCAAATAAATATTCGCAAGAAGTAAAAACATAACAAAATTGTGACGCTACTTGTTCAGGTTGCTAGATAAAACGTAAACAAAGTTTGTTATTGGTTGCTCAGGACTGTTGTCAAAAAAACTGTGACGCTTACCCGCCGAGAAAATAATGATATTTTCAAATTAATGATAAATACATTTTGCTTTCTACCATTTCTTTTCACGTGAGTTCTGTCACTCAGATCCGCATGGAACGGATAAAATACGATCTTATGGTCAAAAGTGGCTCTCTTGTGATAGCCAGTACCTTCCTAGATGCGTCTCTATTAAGTTCTATCGTCTCATAATTAATTACTTTCTCAAAGTTCATCATCCATTTAACACACGCTCTTTTTTCTCGACACTCTTCTTCTTCTTTTGATGCCACTTCTATCGAATATTGGTTATTATCATGGCTATTTGACCTTGAATGCTACGGCTCGAAACATAGACTTCTCACCACTCTGTTGATTCAAATCCTTTGCTCATTTTTTTTTTTACTTTGTATACTTCCCATGACGCCCCAAGCCATATCTCTACTTGGCCTCCGATAGCATTCTGCCGATCTTCCTTACCTCCGCTGTAAGCTTCAAACTTGACACCTGGAGAAGACTTCAAACTTGACACCTGGAGAAGACTTCAAACTTGACACCTGGGAAGACTTCAAACTTGTCACCTGGAGAAGACTTCAAACTTGTCACCTGGAGAAGACTTCAAACTTGTCACCTGGAGAAGACTTCAATCTTGTCACCTGGAGAAGACTTCAAATTTGTTACCTGTAATTGTATATGTCCTTGACTTATAGGTTGGTATGAGGCTGACCACCCATACTGTAAAAATGGTTCACTTTGCCAATGTCACCCCTGTTTCAGGGAAGGTCGGCAAAACTTGTGGGGCTTATGTTCATTTGAGGTTTGTATTTTATTTGTAAGTACACATTCAGCATTTGTAAGCGCGAACTACACTTGTTGGTTTGTGGGCATACATCTGAGAGCTTTAAATGAATATATCCTTGCAACTTAGATTATAGATTATAGTATCAAACTTTATAAAACTATTGAAAATTCTAACAAAAAGTTCGTTATACACTGTTGCTCGCACAATATACTTAATTGTCACCCTAAAATATTTCGTTTCATCAACATTCGGTTTTATGGCCGAGGGAGTCAAGTGACTGATCTTTCTAGCGTATATGGAATAGAATAACGTTTGTTCGATCCCCGCTTGACCATACTTGAGCATTTGACCATACCTTTGATCCTGGTTCAACAGATGTCATTGGGTAATTATTAATGAAAACATAAAATCCATAAAATCATTAACAATAATTTGTTAATTTTTAGGATTCAAATTAAACACTGTTGTATTTTTATGTCTACAATTATTTATTTTTAAAAATTTTAAAACGTTTTCGATCTATAATCATCGTCAGGTATTAAAATTTAAAAATAAAAGTGACTAATCTAATCTAATCTAAGTTGCAAAGATATGTTACATTGGAGATTCACATTACATGCATTCTCACAACCAGACACGTACAAGTTCGCGCTTGCGCATGCCGCATACGAACCTACAACATAAAAAAAACAACTCTCAAATGGACTGACATCATGCAACTCCTGCCGACATTCTCTAAGACAGGGGTGACATTGGCAAAGTGAACCATTTTTACAGCATGAGTGGTCAGCCGCACACCAACTTATAAGTCAAGGAACAGTATTTTACTGACGATTATTTTAAAACTAGTTCATCTTCCAGGACTCTAAGGTCAGCAAATGTAGGCTCTGCAAGACTGAGCTTGCCCCTCAGGGCAACCTCAACCAACTTTGGTGATCGTGCTTTTTCGGTTTCGGGCCCAATGGCTTGGAACGAGTTACCGGTTGATGTGAGGAAAGAGCAGGACAGGGCAAGCTTCAGGAGGAAGCTGAAGACGCACCTGTTTCAAAGGTCATACCCGGAGTAAAGGGCCCTTGTGGCTAAATAGTGAAAACGGTGCTTTAGAAAAAAATCAACCAAATAAATATATCAACAGCTGGCCGTGTAAGCTAAAACTCCTATTCTTACATACTTACATACTAAACTTACATACGTAACTATTGTTTAATATTATTCCTACAATTATGGTCAACAAACATACAGGCAATGCATCGCATTTTACCAAAGGGCTCATAGATTAAACATGGATTCAAATTTGAGGGAAAAGCTGTGCGTTAATATGAATGAGTTTCGAAACAACGAATAATCAACATACTAACGTATCCTGGAGTACTGAGTCAAATGAGACCTGAGATCAGAACGTCAACAACAATTTTGAATGAAATAGATCCTAGGTAAATCAAACTTTTAATGCACATTAAAATAAAATAAAAACGTCTTCAAAAGCTTAATAATAAAATATGGTGAGGAATAAAATATATTTCCTAGTTCATCTCAGTCATCTTCATCCTCTGATTCAACCTCAGTTCATCCTGTATATCTTCAGTTGTCGTGCAGAGAGGGTGCCTCTTGAAGACGTTGGCTACGTCGCCAACACGCAACGCAAAACGCAAAACGCAACTAAGCTACACATATAGTGTAACTTCTTGCCGCGTTATCCCCGAAGGGGTCGCATGTGGCGAGTTGAACCTATTTATTTTTACAGTTAAGGGGGTTGGCCTTACGCCAACCACTGACGCACAATGACGAGAATTATGTAAGCTCTTCCATAACGGTCCGAAAAATATAATTAACATTGAAAATAATCATATTCATAAAATGAAATTTATTCCTTACTTAAAATACTTACGTGTGACGCAAAAACTCAAACGCAACTAAGCTACACATATAGGGTAACTTCTTGCCGCGTTTTCCCCGAAGGGGTCGCATATGGCGAGTTGAACCTATTTATTTTTACAGGTAAGGGGGCCGGCCTTACGCCAACGACTTTAGTTGAAGTGGGGTTTCCCAGCCCCCGAGAGGGGCTGATACTCATTTCTTGTGAAGGCTGAGTAAACCTTGCCGGTATTTTATTTTGGGGTTTGAAATAAACACCGAAACGGGATATCATTTCTGACACCCTCGGTGGGATTCGAACCCGACCTCACGGCATGGAATGCAAGCACTCTACCAACTGAGCTATCGACCGGGCTGAACTCACAATCAGAACTCCTTGCAGTCGGAAAATATTTTAAGTTTTTTTTTTGTATTATTTATTCAATTTAAAAATAGATTACATTATATATTTACATTTTTTTTTACATTGTTATTAGTATCTAGCCCTCAGGCGAAAGCGAATGCTTGTGTGCGAGTCATTCCATTGCTCTGATCACCCCAAGTACACTGTTGATGGAGTTGCAGTAAGTATGCATTGCTTTATATTTACACGCAATCATAATTACTGAAACATTTGCCTAGTGAAATTTATAAGGAGATCCCAACACGGGTTCAAATCCAAGCCTTTGAACACGACCAAAATAATTCGTGGACGCACTAAATGATCTAATAACCTGGAAAAGACTATGAAATATTACGACTCGAAGCCCGTTATTCTATAAATAATTATTTTGCCGAAACCTTCTGGCAATTGGCTGAAACCAATACAGAAATGTTTGCAGTCATCAAAAGACCAATAAACAGCTCGATGCCTTTTGATATTTGTGGACAATGCAAAGTTTAGCTTCAATTAACCAACACTTCGAGGGCTTTGCGTCTCCACATTTGGAAGTTAGTACATTAGTACTGGCCATAAACAAGAAATATTTAGATTTTGTAGGGTTTGTGTATTCACACAGTGAAAATTCATTTTTTTTTAAATAAAGCTATTTTTTGTTAAACGTAGTTTAAAATAAAGCTATTTTTTGTTTAACGTAGTTTATTTTCACAATAATATTTAATATCTCGAGTACTTTCGACCTTCAATATTCAGGCCATTATCAAGAGTGATGTATAAAAAATTAAAATTATTAAGAACAAACCATAGATCAAAATTATATAAATTCAAATAAATAGGTAGGTATAGGTACAATAAATATGAACTTAATTAAAATTTAATACAACAGTCAAAAATTTAAAGAAAGAAAACATAAAATAATATATAATAATTACAATAAATTAATTCAAACATCCGAGGGTCAAAAAATAAATAAGATAAAATAAAATATTTAAAGCACAAATAAAATTATTGAGTCAACACAAAAAGACAAATAATAATAAAATAATAACAACAAAATGACAAAGAATAAAACCAAAATTAAGGGGATTGGGTTATGGCGGATTGCGGAGAGGAGCAATGAGCAGGGGGGAAGCTAGAGGGATTTGAATATTTACAATAGGGCCATTCTGCTTACATTTATGAATTTCAATTGTTTCTAGGGCATTTTCACTATTACCTACTGTATTTTTTGTATTCCTTGACTTATAACCTTGACTAAGTCACCCAATTCTTATTGAGAGATTGGAGGTGTCATTTGGTTTGACCGGAGGGGCTTTGGCGTGGTTTTCTTCCTATCTGGTGGAGCGCAGACAGGCGGTGCGTATTTGTGATAGTGTTTCACCTACCTACTCGCTGTCTTTCGGGGTCCCACAGGGCTCTGTGCTGGATCCGATCCTTTTCATATTGTATACTGCTGAGATTGAGAGTATTGTTGAAAAATGGGGCCTCATCGCACACTCATATGCAGATGACTGGCAAATATACTCTCATTCTCGGCCAGACATGGCTGAGGACCTCAGTTGCAGGGTCTCTGGGTGTATCGCGGAGGTCGGTGGGTGGATGAGGAACAATGGCCTAATCTTAAACATGGATAAGACGGAGATACTCTGGGCAGCCACATTGAGGCGTGACCACCTTCTGGTGAATAGAGTACCACTCTCCATAGGAGGTAAGCTAATCCAGCCTTCTGATTCGGTAAGACTTCTAGGAGTCTTACTGGATCGTAACCTGACACTGGATAGGCAAATAGATGCCACAATAGCTTCTTCTTTTTTTTCGCTTCGCCAAATAAAGGCAATAAGAAAATGTCTGCCGTCAGATGCGGTTAAGACCCTGGTGAGTGCGTTTGTGATGTCTCGGATTGACTATTGCTCGACGCTTTATAGTGGTCAGCCGAAGAAACAGTTTAATCGCTTTCAATCTGTGTTGAATTCGGCAGCAAGACTCATATTCGGGATTCCCAAATTCGCTCACATCACCCCGCTGTTAAAAAAACTTCATTGGCTTCGTTTCCCGGAGAGGGTGGTCTTCCGTGTTTGTTTAATGGTATATAAAGCCATCAATGGCTTGGCCCCACCTTATCTGGCTGATATGATTTCACCTGTTGAAATGGGTGTTAGGAGGCAGACACTCAGATCTGCGGGTGATGGAGTAGTCAATTTGGTTCAGCCGCGCCGTCAGATTCGTACAAACTTCGGAGACCGCGCTTTCCGTGTTGCGGGGCCGGTGGAGTGGAACAGACTGCCACCCGGAGTGAAGAACTCCAAATCTGTGGGTGTATTTCGAGGAGCACTCAAGGCACACTTGTTTAGAAAGTCTTATCCATGATCGGAGAGGGCCCTTGAGGTGTGACACACACAAAAACGGCGCTCTCTTATCATGTGTAATTTAAAATAAATCAGCCTGTTATTATTATTATTATAAGTTGGTATGAGGCTGACCACCATACTGTAAAAAATGGTTCACTTTTCCAATGATATCTACCCCTGTGTCAGGGAAGGTCGGCAGAAGTTGTAGGGTTTATGTTCATTTAGGGGCTTGGATTTTATTTGTAAGTACACATTTAGCATTTTTAAGTGCGAACTACACGTGTTTGTTTGTGGGCATGCATTTTATATGAGCTTTACATGTTAATAATCTTTGCGACTTAGATTACAGATGGGTTTTTATGTTGTAGGTTCACATGCAGCATGTCTGCATGTGCAAGTGCGAACTTGTTTGTGTCTGCTTGTGAAGTGTCTGTTCGCGACAATATTATAACTAAATGAATATAACCTTCTGATTGTATATCTGATACGTTAACCACTAGACTACCAACGGTCTATGTCAGACTCTAACAGCTGGTTTTTCGGTTATGTTTGTGCAGATTGTCACATTGCAGTCCACGTTGTCGTGTCACGACAAATCGGTCAAAGAAAACTCGTCCACTCGTCCATGGACAAATCAGTCACACGACAGTTCATCCACTCGACTTAACGATCAACAACATTTCATCACATACAACATAAGTACACACAGCTCCATCACATACACTTTCTCTCTAAAACAACTTTGTAATTAGTAGCAACGGGGCTGTATGTGGACCATATCGACACATTAAAGGTTAAACTAGATATGTGACATATTAAGCTATGTAACATGGTTTTCTCAGATAAATGCACCTCGTTTTCTGTATTCTACGACAGAAAATACTACAAAAGTGGGAAAATCCTGTAGTTTATAAGTTTTTCATGAGCATTTACTTATAATTAGTTCACCTACTAAGAGAAGTTACACCCGATAAATGATTTCATCTACAATTCCTCAAATCAGTGAATCTGCACTCATTAAATTTCACCTTGAAGGTGGCGACATATTATCTATATCTTCCGTAATGTCGTTGACCAAAAAGATGTGTGTCCTGTGACCGAGTGTCCATAACCGACGTGTCTGTGGACGAGTTTGCGGCTGAGTTGTCTATGACCGAACAGTCGTTGGCCGAAAAGATTCGTGGGCGAACTGTTGTCTGACCGATTTGTCTATGGCCGAGCTGCCTGTGACGGATTCGTCATGGACACAAGTGACGTATTACTGAATATTATAATCGGATTAAGGGCAGCGCACAGCAGAGCAACCGATAACAACCCATTAGCTTTGTCGCGTGGCATTCCGACAAATCTGCCTCTGCGAGCCTATTAGGTACATGAGAATTTTATTTTCGTGAAATAACGACCGCCTACGACTTATCAAGCGGCGATTTTTCCGACCGGTCCGTAGTCTAACGGTAACACTTCGGACTCGTAAATGGAAGGTTGTGAGTTCGAATCCCGGCGGAGCAAAAAAAAATTCCATTTATATTTTGAAATTTGCTCTTCGCCGGGTTGAATTTTTTTTTAATCTTTACCAAAGACCTGTCACTAAAAGGTATATCCAGACTTACAGCAACTAGGTCTTGCTTGAGTATTGGCGCTTTGTAGCGACGATCAAGCTCGTAAAACACCTCTACGGCACTACAACAAGTGTCATCATAGACCCCTAGAGTCTCTGAAATCTAGGGAGTCTCCCGCACAGGATTTCTAAAAAAAACAATCTAGAAAAAAAATATTAGTAATCAATGGACTCGCAGTTGCATTAACATAGACAAAGTTGTGACGCAACACGGACGGGCTGCTAGAAAAGATGCAACCATTTTTTATTCGTTGCTAAGGACTTTTGTCCCTCAGCGCTTACATTAGCTTCTTTCATTAGTTCATAAGCGCTTTAACCAATATAAAAATCGGACCATAAACTTTCGTTTTAAATTATTCAAGCATTTTTGCCCAATTTTGCCTAGCTTAAAGGTGCATGTGCGCTAATAGGATCCTTAGCAATGGGAAATTATGATTTTGGTTCGAGTCTCTTTTCTCCTTTTCTGCTTTGCACGTAGACGCCGCGCCCAAACTAATTCTTTGTACTGTACTTTCATGTCCTCGTTTACACTGCACTCATTCATAACAGAATAATAATGGACCCATGGAGGAAAATGTCCAAGACATCATGGGTCGAAAAGAAGTCCAACGAAAAGGTGTTGCGGGACGTAGAAGAAAGAAGAGAGCTGATAAATCATATTTTAAAGAGGAAAGCCAAGCTAATAGGGCACTCAATCAGACATAGCACCTTTCTTAGCAACATCTTTGAAGGCAAAATCTTAGGACAACGCACAAGAGGTCACAAAAGAACTTCATACTTCAAGGATTTGAAGCGGCTCATAGATGTCTTCTCCTATTCGCATCTCAAAAGGATGACAGCAGACAGAGACAGATGTCTGATACAACAAGGCACTGCCTTTAGAAGATGATGATGAATGGACCCTATCATTCAGAGTTTTACCAGTCATTCCTCTCAAGTAAGTCATATCCAACATTTACACTTTACTCATTTAACTTTCGTCCACCGTTCACGTCCCTCTAGCACATATCACAATCGGTAAATAATCATAAACTTTGCAACTCCTGCCACCTCAGACTTTTGAAGAAAATGTGTTTTCTATTTGTACTAAATGAGGAAAGTCTGACGAAGAAAGTATACGTTGCAAGAATAGATGGATGTCGTGATAGAGGAAGACCGAGAAAGGTATGGATGAACCAAATTTCCGAAATTGCGAATGAATGGAATATCCAGAGTCATAATAAAAGAAGAACCTGTATAAAAAAGGTTATGATTCTGGAGAAAATGAAAGAAGTATGTAAGTAAGGACATAAATAAATGGCGGTTGATCTGTAATAATGGCGGCTAGGGTTTATTAAATTGGAATTCGTTTTCTGTTTGTTGTCCATAGATATTATTATTTATTGATTTATAAAATGTAATTTGTCGTGTATGTTCCTTGACTTATAGGTTGGTATGCGGCTGACCACCTACGCTGTAAAAATGGTTCACTTTGTCAATGTCACTCCTGTTTCAGGGAAGGACGGCACGAGTTGCAGGGTGTATGTCCATTTGAGATTACTTTTTATGTTGTAGGTTCACATTAGGCATGTGCAAGCGCGAACTTGTACGTGTCTGGTTGTGGGAATGCATGTAATGTGAATCTCCAATGTAACATATCTTTGCAACTTAGATTAGATTAGACTGTATTTGAAACTGGGGCGACATTGGCAAAAGTGTGTCTTTTTAACATAGCGGGCGGTTATATGTATGTAGGTAAATTTTGCCGTTTGTACGGTTTCTTTTTATCCATTTCCAGCAAGTTTTGTGGGTGTACTCGAGCGGTCCAACGAAATTACAATTATTGTGAAATTTAGGGCTTCACCTGAATGACGTTTAAATTTTATTGCAAATTTTAAATTGCAAAATAAAAAGCTACATCCAGATTCTAGACAATGTAACTAAATGAATTTACGAAATTGAAAATATGTTTCATTACAGAAATGCTTAATTAAGCCATAAGTCATAACTGAGCTCACAAATGTCATTCTTATTTCCAGGTCGAATGGCAAGAATTCTAGAGATTCTATTTTTAATTCCTTTTGTCCTGTTGTTTGCAAGGTTATGACTCTGGATGAAATGAAAGAAGTATGTAAGGACAGAAAGAAATGGCGGTTGATCTGTAATTCTGGCGGCTAGGGCTAGGGTTTCTCAAGTTTTCCATTTTTTTTTGTAAATTTTAAAATTAGAGTTTTGTATTTTGTATTTGATTTTAATGTTTATCCATTTGTTTATGTATAAAATGCTATTTGTTGTATATATTCCTTGACTTAAAGGCTGGTATGCACTATGCGGCTGACCACCCATGCTGTAGAAAATGGTTCGCTTTATCAATGTCACTCCTGTTTCAGGGAAGGTCGGCAGGTTGCAGGGTGTTTGTCCATTCGAGATTTGGTTTATATATTGTAGGTTCACATGCGGCAAGCGCAAGCGCGAACTTGTACGTGTCTGCTTGTGAGAATGCATGTACCTAATGTGAATCCCCAATGTTACGCATATTTGCAA
The DNA here is from genome assembly GCA_951799405.1 of Agapetus fuscipes. Classification (NCBI taxonomy): domain Eukaryota; kingdom Metazoa; phylum Arthropoda; class Insecta; order Trichoptera; family Glossosomatidae; genus Agapetus; species Agapetus fuscipes. The sequence goes on from OX637332.1 coordinate 1,169,889, forward strand.
CTTAGATAAGATTAGATTAGATAAGATTTGTAGTCCGAAGCGTTAACTACTGTACCAAGTCCTGTCTGTTATCGAAGCCACACTTTGGTTGTTACTTGTTAGATTGGCTTAGTTCTGGATTTCGGACGAATGTTTATCAGCATACATGGGGTCCTTCTCTATACAGCTTTATCCTTACTAAGTAAACACTGTGGCGGGATGTTACATGTTGGGTGATTAAAATTATAATAACATCACTAATCCAGAGATAATAGTTGACCTGCAGGCTGCAACAAACCATAATTTTAATTATTTAAAATAAGTTTCGGTTAGAAAAAAATAAACATGAAAACAAAAAACTGTTTCACTGCTCTTGGCCATCTTCAGAAAAACCTTCAAGATATAAAAATATCAGTAGAATAAAACAGTGTTTTGTTTTCATGCTTAAACTTTTTTTTTAAATATAGTTCTACTAAGTTTTCGCAACAGGATTCACTACTCAAATTATTTACTTTGGATCGTTTTTGAAGTTTACTTATTAATCAAGAATATCCAGAGTCATAATAAAAGTAGAACCTGTATGAAAAAGGTTATGACTATGGAGAAAATGAAAGAAGTATGTAAGGACAGAAATAAATGGCGGTTGATCTGTAATTTATTTATTTATTTATTTAATATGAAGACGCCAACAGAATAAAAGAGTTGCACATACACAAAACACATAATACAAACACATAAGTATCTCCAATTCTCCAATAATAGGAATCTATCGCATATACATTTTATTTATACGAATGTTTTCTCAACAATCACTCACATTACAAAAAAAATAAAGCAGTGTTGTCAGTGGGTACTGAGAAAAGTGTTTGTACGTAGGAAGTAGGTAGGTAATGTAGTGTGTAATGTTGGCGGCTAGGGTTTATTAAATTGGATTTTGTTTTCTGTTTTAGGTTTGTTGTCCATATATATTATTATTTATCGATTTATAAAATGTAATTTGTCGTGTATGTTCCTTGACTTATAGGTTGGTATGCGGCTGACCACCTTCGCTGTAAAAATGGTTTACTTTGCCAATGTCACCCATGTTTCAGGGAAGGACGGCAAGAGTTGCAGGGTGTATGTCCATTTGAGATTTTGTTTTTATGCTGTAGGTTCACATGAGGCATGTGCAAGCGCAATCTTGTACGTGTCTGGTTGTGGGAATGCATGTAATGTGAATCTCTAATGTAACATATCTTTGCAACTTAGATTAGATTAGATTAGACTTAAAAATTATAATACAAAGCAACTCTCCGGCATCATAAGTGCAATGCGCTATGATGATCGCCAATATCGTCACTGAAGGGAAATAGAAACAATAAGAAAAATTAGACGTTTTCCAGGCAGGAAGGTACTTGGTGTGATCAGATTGATTGTGTAAGTGATATCTGACACCTCTGTGGGGTCACTCCTAGATTATAAGAAAATCTTTCTCCTAATAATGAGAATTGTTATGGGATACTGTCAGGTCCGAGAATAACACCGTGGAGTAAATAAGCAAGCAAAATACATACACATAGACGGTTAAAAGAAGATCCGGAACCTAAAATAAAATACCAGCAAGGTATACTCAGCCTCCACAAGAAATGAGTACCAGCCCCCTCAGAAGATGGGAAACCCTCACTTCAACTGAAAGTGGTGGGTGTGAGGACGGCCCCCCTATCTGTAAGAATAAATAGGTACCGCTTGCTTTATGCATTCCTACGATGTTCCTTGACTTATAGGTTGGTATGCGGCTGACCACCCATGCTGTAAAAATGGTTCACTTTGCCAATGTCACCCCTGTCTCAGGGAAGGACGGCAAGAGTTGCAGGGTGTATGTCCATTTGAGATTTGGTTTTTATGTTGTAGGTTCACATGAGGCATGTGCAAGCGCGAACTTGTACGTGTCTGGTTGTGAGAATGCATGTAATGTGAATCTCCAATGTAACATATCCTTGCAACTTAGATTAGATTAGATTAGATTAGACGAGGAAAACGCGTCAATAAGTGTAGCTTAGTACACAAACCATTAAAATTTTGAATCTAAAATTTGAATACGCCATTGCAACTAAGATTATTGATAGATTACAAGGGCGTACCCAGGATCAAGACCAGGGGAGGGGGAGTTTTAAAAATTGACAAGACCTAATCCTTATTTAATGCTATAAATTCATGTTTAGTCCACTGTACAATTTATTTTGATCATTAAAATGTTTTTTTTTTCAAAAAATATTCCTTGACTTATAGGTTGGTATGAGGCTGACCACCCATACTGTAAAAAAATGGTTCACTTTGCCAATGTCACGCCTATTGGAAGGTCAGCAAGAGTTGCAGGACTTATGTTCATTTGAGATTGGATTTTTATTTTGTAGGTACACCTACGGCATAAGTGAGCGCGAAATATGCGTGTCTGCTTGTGGGAATGCATTTAACATGAACCTCAAATGATACATTTCTTGGCAACTTAGATTTAGATATAGATTTAGTAATAAATTCTAGCAACGATTTAGGTATTTTTTTACCTCCAGGGGGGGTGCTGCTGCCCTTCCCCTGCCCATTCCTAAGTTCGCCATGATAGATTATATGTATAACAACTTATAGGTACTCCTTCAAACGTAGCTCAATGTATGCACATTGTTGTATATCATTGCATAATGATAATAATTACAATTGGTAAACAGTGTCCTAAGTATAAAACATTACGTTAACTCACCTCGATTGCGTAAATCGAAAAAACATAAAGAAACTAAATCACCCTCTAGGTGTGCCTACGTACTTTACGTACGTTTTTGCTTTACGCAATCGAGGTGGAGATTCACGTAATGCTTTGTGGATCGGTTTACCTGTGTTTGTATAAAATGGAGATGCCAACAATACCTACCTGTCATCTGCATGCGCTGTCAGTCTCAGCTGCAACTGAAGGCATAATCGTGTGACGTCCTTTTTATAAGCAAAACAACATGGCTGTAGCAGTGGTGCTCTGCAAAAGCATATTCTTACCAAGAACCACTTGATTCTACTTCTTCCTAAAAGATAAAAAGTAAAAACAACTTTGTTTCCTTAAAATAAAATTATTAGTTCAATTTTCACAATAATACACAAACCCTACAAAATCTAGCTTTGTTTACGATTACTTTGAGTATATTAAATTAATTCCACAACCGGTTTCGCCTTATCCTAACCACTTCAGTTGAAGTGGGGGTTTCCCAGCTCCCAAGGGGCTGGTACTCATTTATTGTGAAGCCTGAGTAATCCTTGCCGGTATTTTATTGTGTGTTTTGAAATAAACACCGAAACGGGAAATCATTTCAGACACCCTCGCTGGTGCTCGAGCCCCAGCTGTCGGCATGGAATGCAAGCACTCTACCAACTAGCTAGCATACCAGCATTGTCACAACGATAACTCGTTCCCTTATTGCTTTTTATTTGTCTTTTGTCCATCAGAGGTTATTTCACATGAGCGATTTTTGTATGTGTAGGTACTGTACCAAATTGTGTCTTATGAAAGCTAGAAATTGATTTTAAAATATAAAAAAAACGACCCTCACATTATCTATCGTGTTTTACGTTTTTTTCTTAGCTCAGATTGTATAGAATGTAATTCTTAAGACAATTTCAATGACAGGTCATCTTTGAATCAAATGATAGATAAGCCAAGCAAGCATTGGGGTGACGAAATGTCATCAAATTCTGAAGTGCAAACTCGCAATGGGAGCTCTCATAAATTTTGAAAAACTTCGACTAGTGATCATATTGTCTTCTTGCACTTGCGGTAGGAATCTAACCCTAGTTCTCTAATTTAAGCGTAAGTATTTTATACACTGCCTACTGAGCTATCATATTGAATGAATAGGTAATATCAGCCCTATATATATATATATATATATATATATATATATATATATATATATATATATATATATATATATATATATATCAGGCTTATTTTTTTTTTTAATTGCACGTGATAAGAGAGCGCCGTTTTTGTGTGTGTCCCACCTCAAGGGCCCTCTCCGATCACGGATAAGACTTTTTGAAAAGGTGCGTCTTGAGAGCTCCGCGAAATATGCCCATAGATTTGGAGTTCTTCACTCCGGGTGGCAGTCTGTTCCACTCCACCGGACCCGCAACACAGAAAGCACGGTCTCCAAAATTTGTACGGATCTGACGGTGCGGCTGAACCAAATTGATTGCACCATCGCCCGCAGATCTGAGTGTCTGCCTCCTCACACCCATCTCAACAGGCGAAATCATGTCAGTCAGATAAGGTGGAGCCACGCCATTGATGGCTTTATATACCATCAGACAAACACGGTAGACCACTCTCTCCGGAAAACGAAGCCAGTGTAGTTTTTTTAACAGCGGAGTGATGTGAGCGAATTTGGATATCCCGAATATGAGCCTTGCTGCTGAATTTAACACAGATTGAAAGCGGTTGAAATGCTTCTTTGGCTGCCCACTATAAAGCGTTGAGCAATAATCAATCCGAGACATCACAAACGCACTCACCAGGGTCTTAACCGCATCTGACGGAAGACACTTTCTAATCGCCTTTATTTGGCGCAGTGAAAAAAAGGAGGAAGCTATTGTGACATCTATTTGCCTTTCCAATGTCAGGTTCCGATCCAGTAAGATTCTTAGAAGTCTCACCGAATCGGAAGGCTGGATCAGCTTACCTCCTATAGAGAGTGCTACCCCATTGACCAATAGATGGTCGCGCCTAGATGTGGCTGCCCAGAGTATCTCTATCTATGACTGGGCATAAGCTTCACAGCCCTTCAGCGATGTGCACAGCCTTTCAAGCATGTGTAGGCAACCATATGGATTTTACCGGTTCCTGGAAGACTATAAGTGATATCAATTCATTGTAAAAATCTGGTGGTAGCAGGACTAAGATTAATTATTTGAGACTTTAACTGTAACTGTATCTGTAACTCTGTCACCATTCCGCTGGAGGTGGCCAGAGCCTCTGCAGAGCTGCCTCCATTTTTCTTATCCTGACATACTTCTTTCAGTTCATTCATATCCATCACCTTTTTCATGCATTTTCTTCTTTTACAGTCACTTTGTATATCCAATTCTTTCACAATCTCCTCAATCTGATCACCCTATAATTTTCTCGGTCGTCGCTTGACTTTTTTTCCTTTCACACTTTTGATCACTCACTTGTTTCTGCCAAATCACTAGGAAGCGTTTTTTTTCCAACAAGAATTAAAGTTTTATAATTCGGCAATGGGGTCAACAAAATTAACATAAATCCACTCTAAATTGAGGAACATAAAGTGTTTGTGATTATTGGCCATAAATTATAACAAAAAATCTCTTATTTGTGGAAAAAATTGAAATGTAAAATTGGCCGTGAGTGCTACACAGTTTTTCAAGATCTATTATTTCGGGAATCACATTGTACACGCAGCCTTCGTCCAAATTCGACAACTGAAATTGACATTTGTGGATGGATGGGAGGTTTTTAAAAAGACAATAATTACGATAAATTTTTTAAAGAAACATTTTTGAAACATAACCTCAACTTTTTTTGAATAATTTGGAACAAGAACAAAATTAATGGAAAGAAGAAATAAAAAATCAAAATTGTATACCTACCTACCTACCTGTAATACCTACCTGATGAACATGGCAGAAGACGTGAAATGGACAATTTACACTTTTATATGGACAATCTATATTCTGTTTTAATTTTATGTTTTATAGCTGTATTTTTTGTTTGTATTTTTAAACTCACTTTAGTTCTTAACATTTTGTTTTGTAGCAATGGCCACCAACAATAATTTTAAATCTGTACATTGTGGAAATGCCACCACTAATTTTCATAGAAAGAATGAATGGGTTTTCGGGACATGGAATGTAAGGAAGATGAATGATTGCAAGGAGAAAGAAATTATGAATGTAATGAAAGAGAAACGAATAAAAGTAATGGGTGTGACAGAAACAAAAATGAAAGGGAATGGTGAGAAAGTATTAGCGAATGGTGAATTGTATATTTGGTCAGGTGTGGAAGATGGGAATGAAAGGCAGGGTGTAGGTGTAATTGTGAGTGAGTGTGTGAAGGGATGCATAGCGGGTTACCAAAGAATTTCTCCCAGGATTTTGGTTGTTAAATTAAAAATTAACAGTTTGAAACTTTTCTTGGTGACCTGTTATGCTCCTGTTGATTCAGAGTGTATGGAGGTGAGAATGAGTTTTTGGAATGAGCTGAATGCGGTTGTGCATGAAAGGAAGAAGAATGAAAACATTGTAATTTTAGGTGATATGAATGGATGGATAGGTGCGCAGAGGGATGAATGTTTGAAAATTATTGGTCCTGGTGGGAGAGGTGTAGTCAATGATAATGGGCGACATCTGATTGCTTTGTGTGCGGAGCACAGTCTTTTTGCATCGAATACTTGGTTTCGGCATAAGGATGTGCATCTGTACACGAGGCAGATTGTGGGAAGTCGCACAATCATTGACTACATCTGTGTGGATGAAAGATTGAGAGGAGCCGTAAGAGATAGCCGTGTCTACCGCGGGCCTGAAATAGGCAGTGATCACTATCTCTTATGTGCTAAAATAATGCTTGGTGAAGTAAGAAAGAAGAAACGCAAGAAGCAAGTAAGAATGACTAGAATAAAAGTAGAAAGGCTGAATGAAGAAAATGTGAAAGAGAAGTATGTATCAGAGCTCCACAAAATTTTAAGTGTAAATGAACTTGAGAAGAATGTGTGTGGAAAAGATATTGAAAGCATGTGGAAAGATCTGAAGGAAGGAGTGATTGAATGTGCTAAAAAAGTATGTGGGGTAACGAAAGGTGGAAAATTGAAAGGAGATGCCTGGTGGAATGATAGAGTGAAAGAAGCTGTGAAAGTTAAGAAAAAGTGTTATGAAAATTGGCTGAATGATAGAAATGATAGAAAGCTAGAAGACGAATATAAGATAGCTAAGAGAATGGCGAAGACTATAATTTATGAAAGCAAGATGAATGAACAAAGAAAGATTGATGAAAGGATTAACAGAAGTTACACCGACAGTAAGAAGGAATTTTGGAGGTGGATCAATGCGGATAGAAATAAATCTTCTGCATTGACCACTCCGGGAGTCAAAAGTGCTGCTGGCGAGATGGTATGGGAGAATGAAGAAGTATGCAAGAGATGGAAGAACTATTTTCAAGAAATTTTTGGTCAGGGTGAAAGAAGAATTTATGAACAGACAGATGAAGAAAATGAATTGAATATTTTGAAAGAAGAAATGAAAGTGTCTATTTCACGTCTGAAGAATGGGAAGTCTGCTGGGTTTGATGGTATAAATGGTGAAATGTTGAAAGCAGGAGGTGAATGCTTGATAGATTGGATGTATGAATTATGTAAGCTTTGTGTGAATGCAGGAGTAGTACCGATGGATTGGAGGAAGGCAGTCATTGTTCCCATTTACAAAGGTAAAGGGGACAAAAAAGACTGTCAGAACTTCAGACCAATTAGTCTACTCAGTATACCAGGAAAAGTCTTCTGTAAGGTGATTATAAAAAATGTGATTCTGACTACTAGCAAAAGGGTTTCCGATATACAGTCCGGCTTTATGGCCGGTAGAGGCTGTGTTGATCAGATTTTCACTCTACGACAACTTGTTGAAAAAAAATTGTCGGTGAGGGGGAAACTATTCACGGCCTTTGTGGATCTGGAAAAGGCTTTTGACTCAGTGGACAGAGGTATGTTGTGGGATGTTTTGAAAGCATACGGAGTGAATGGAGCTCTACTCAATGCGGTGCATGCGAACTATGAGAATAGTATGGCCTGCATTCGTATTGATGGTGAGTATAGTGAATGGTTTGAAGTTTTTAAGGGTGTAAGGCAAGGATGTGTGATGAGCCCATGGCTATTTAACATAGTCATGGACAAGTGTGTTCGAGATGCTAGACTTGATGATTGTGGATTAATGATAGGAGAGAGCAAAGTAAGCGTTCTACTGTATGCGGATGATGCAGTCCTTGTATCTGATTCAGCAGTGGAATTCCAAATGATGCTCTCTAGATTGAACGAAGCTTTGAAAGGTAATAATTTGAAGTTGAATGCAAGAAAGACGAAAGTTTTGATTTTTGAAAGAGATGATGAAAATATGAATTATGAATTTAAAATTAATGGAATGAATGTTGATGTTGTAAATGAGTTTGTATATTTGGGATGTAAGTTTGAAAAAGATGGAAGAATGGCCGGTGAATTTGAAAGAAGAATAATGAAAGGCAGGTGTGTACTGGGTGCGACCGCTTGCATCGCCAGGAACCAAAAACTCTCAAAAAATGTTAGATTGGCGGTGCACGGTGGTATACTAGTGCCAACCTTGATGTATGGAAGTGAAGCCTGGACGGTGAGTGAAAGGGAAATTAGTAAAGTCCATACAGTAGAAATGGACTATCTAAGAAGTATGATTGGGAAAAAACGAAGTGACAGGGTGAGGAATGATTTTGTAAGAGAAGAATGTGGTGTAAGGGAAAGTGTGAAAGTGAAGATTAAAAGAAGTATGTTAAGATGGTTCGGGCACTTGGAGAGAATGAGTGACGAAAGATTGACGAAGAAAGTATATGCTGCTAGAATAGATGGATGTCGTGGTAGAGGAAGACCGAGAAAAGTATGGAAGGATCAAATCTCTGAAATAGCGAATGAATGGGATATCCAGAGTCATAATAAAAGGAGGACTTGTATGAAAAAGGTTATGACTCTGGATGAAATGAAAGAAGTATGCAAGGACAGGAAGAAGTGGCGGCTAATCTGCAATGTTGATTTCTAATGTTGGTGTATTCATTTGCTACATTTTTTGCATAGGAAATTTTTGACTTTTTTTGTATAGATTTCTTTGTAAGGTTTTGTTCTTTTTTATATTTAAATGTAATTTATTATTCATATTCCTTGACTTATAGGTTGGTATGAGGCTGACCACCCATACTGTAAAAAATGGTTCACTTTGCCAATGTCACCCCTGTTTCAGGGAAGGTCGGCAAAAGTTGTGGGGCTTATGTTCATTTGAGGTTTGGATTTTATTTGTAAGTACACATTCAGCATTTGTAAGCGCGAACTACACTTGTTGGTTTGTGGGCATACATCTGAGAGCTTTAAATGAATATATCTTTGCAACTTAGATTATAGATTATAGATTATAGACACTTCCTCTGTAGGTATATATCCTTTGTCAGTCTATCATCATTCATTCTTTCCACATGTCGTCGATGTGCGTCGTTATTGTTTTAACCACACTCCGATGGTGTTATTCACATACAGCAAATCCAGGGCTCAACCGCCACCCAACGTGAATTTTACATACAAAAAATTATGATCCATGGATCAGCTATGGATGAAATGTGTTATAAATAAACCTGCAAGAGCTTTGCCATTGCTAATACTACATTGCTATCACCCCCTTATACTTATAGGCCCGGATTAACTCCTCTGGGGGCCCTGGTGCGGGGAAAAGCTCGGGGTCCCCCTATATGCCCCCCCGCTATGAAGTTCACCCCCCCCCCCCCTCCCCCCTCTTCAACCCCATTTTTTTCACAACGTCAAAGATGCATAGATAATTTTAATCATAATATTATTTTCGGACTCGATTAATTTACGCTTTTTATAATGTTCCGACCTCATTTTACCGACTTCAATGAGGTCCGCACGTGAAAATATGACATACATAGTAGGTATGCAAAATTGTGTCGTCACCCGGCTTGGTTGCTAGGGAAAATGCATGCAAATATTTTGATATTTTTTTGCTAAGGACCGGTCCGTAGTCCAGTGGTAACACTTCGGACTCGTATATGGAAGGTTGTGGGTTCGAATCCCGGCGGAGCACAAAAATATACCATTTATATTTTCAAATTTGCTCTTCGCTGGGTTGAAACATTCATAAATCTTTACCAAAGGCCGGTCACTAAAAGGTTCATCCAGCCTTACAGCAACTGGGTTTAGCTTGAGTATTTGCAATTTGTAGCGACGACCAAGCTCGTAAATACTTTTGCGGCAGTACAATAAGTGTCATAAACCCCTAGGGTTTTTGAAATCTAGGGAGTCCGCACAGGGATTTTAAAAAAAATGACAGCAGTCCCATACAAAGAGTTATAGACTAAGAGCTAGACGTACGAAACCTTACCTCATCGACTACCAGGCAGAGACATGGTCAGGCTGGTAGTTTGCATCGAGTACATCATTTTTTCACTGGTCTGCCTTTTCCTATCCTGGAGCGTTTTGGATGCGGCCTCTTCAAAGAGGCCCAAAAAATGGTGCAAACTACCTCATCGACTACCAGGCAGAAACATGTTTGGGGAGGTGTCCGGCATCGAGTACATGCCTTTTCTGCAGATTTTGGTGAGCCTACCCTGGAGCGTTCTGGAGGCGGCCTCTTCAAAGAGGCCCAAAAAATGGTGCAAACTACCTCATCGACTACCAGGCAGAGACTAGTAAGAGATGATGACCTACATTATTTACCTGCTTTTTGCATTAAAAAAATACTCCAAACTTGGAGCATTTTGAATGCGGTCATTTTTTTAACAAATATATAAATCGATCTTTTGATATAAGTTGTATGAGTCATGAGAATAAAGAAAAAAATATATATGTTACATTCGTTACTAATAATAATAAAATTAACATACCAAAAATTTGTATTTCCAACCCTTCTGGTTCAGGAGAAAAAGGGGTAAAACAGTATTTTTTACATTATATTTTATGACTCAAAAACAAAGAACAATAATTGAAATTTTTGTAAATCAAAAATAAAAACGTTAATTTTAAAACAATAATAGTCTCTTACACATTCTTTCTATCTGCTATAGTTTCACGGGAAATGAATTTTAAAGTCAAATATTTTCCAAAAAACTTTACGTCGAGTCCCGTTTTTGGTCAAAATCTAGCTTAAACGCCTCAGTACTTTATTTTAACAGAATATAAAAAATAATATCGTATAGAAGATTAAACATATATTAAAACTTCATGGATACTTACTTACTTATAATAAAGGGTTGTAAATTATCTGTCCTGTTATAGTTAGAATGTTGAAAATAAGTATATACCTCGTAGCACGAGGGAGATGCGTGATATCATCGATGTATATATGCATGGATGGGCGACGTAAGCAATCTTTTGAGACGTAAGAATTCCCCAACGCGCGTATCAGAAATTAAATGTACAGTGGACTGCACATGACTTTACAGCATAAAATAAAGTTGTTTTGAGGTGATATTTAATTTTCACAATAAAATGTTTAATTTGTATTATTAATGAAGGCAATCTGCTTAAGTAATTTTAATTTTGCGGGATGATTATTTTCCTTGACTTATAGATTTGTATGAGGCTGACCACCCATACTGTAAAAGATGGTTCACTTTGACAATGTCAACCCTATTTCAGGGAAAGTAGGCAAGAGTAGCAGGGCTTATGTTCACTTGAGATTGGGTGTTTTTTATTGTAGGTTCATATGCGGCATGTGTAAGCGCGAACTTATACGTGTCTGCTTATGGGAATACGTTTAATATAAATCTCAAATGATATATACCTTTGCAGCTTAGATTTATTTAGATGCATTCTGGACCGACTGCAGTCTCTTCAGTTGCTTCTTTGGCTGGGAAGCGAATATTGAGTTACAGTAATCAAGTTTACTGATAACAAAAGAGTTCACCATGGCCTTGATGGCATGTGTGGGGAGACATCTTCTGATGAAGTACAGCTGCCGTAGCCTAAAAAAACCTGTTCTAACAGTTTTGCTGACGTGTTCTTCCATACTCAGACAGCGGTCTATTTCTATACCAAGAAGTTTTACGCTTGTTGAAGGAAAGATGTCATTCCCACAAATTCTTATAGGTGTTTGGCTGATTGAATGAATCCTTCTTGCTGTAGCGATTCTGAGTACTTTGATGTTGTCAGGATTCAACACCAATCGATTAATTATTTGCCATCCAACAAGAAATGTCGTTTATACAGCCGACCAACCTTGTTTCAGTGTCTTTTGCTTGTTCAGGTGTGTAACTGGTATAAATTTGACAGTCGTCAGCATAGCAATGGAATTTTAGATTCCAGCCTTCAACTGTATGTTCCAGTTTCTTCGTATATAAGATGAACAATAGTGGTCCTAGAACGGATCCCTGTGGCACACCTGTGGTGAGATTAATAAAGATGGACATTCCGTTTTGGAGTTGGACAGCCTGACTCCAATTGTACAGGTAGTCGGTGAGCCACAGTAAAGCCTTTCCGGATATGGGTAACGCCGTTTAAATTTGTACCATAACTGTCGACCGGCAAGATTCAAGAAAACGAAAACATCGTGAGTTAAATTAAGGTCTATTCAAAATGACGGACAGGTTCGAAAAATTAGGATTTTTTACATTTCGATATCTCATTTCTTTTTTCGACGACGAATGCAAGGTTTTATAGCAGTTCGTAAACACTGTTCAGTAAAAATATAAGAGCACCATTTTGAATGTCTATAAATATGAATGTTGTTTGTCTATGAATGTTTAATAAAAATATGAATACGCACATTTAATAACTACCTAAAATCGTTCGTTTATTGTATTTCAATAAGTTTCCTTGACTTATAGGTTAGTATGAAGCTGACCACTCATACTGTAAAAAATGGTTCACTTTACCAATGTTACCATTGTGTCAGGTAAGGTCGGCAAGAGTTGCAGGGTTTATGTTTATTTGAGATTGGGTTTTATATTGTAGGTTCACATGCAGCATGTTTAAGTACGAACTTAAAGTCTTAAATGCAATATATTTTTGTAATTTAGATTATAGATTATCATAGATTTAGATATATAGGCAATGGTTTTTTTGCGTACATTTTTCACAGTATCCAGCACCGATATAAAAATTAGGTACCTCTGTGGTCCAAATTTCATTTAATCCGTTTAGCCCACAGATCACGGAATAAACCTTTTTGCTGTTTTGAATAACAAACATCAAACGGTGAATTTAAAATATTAATAGCATGTAGTAAGGTTGATTAGATAGTTTTATGTTTCAATTAGGTACGTAAATGTTATTTGTTAGTCAACCATAAATTAACGGTAAGTAGGTGTATTTTTTTAAACCTACGTGAATACACCTTAATATGGTAACATACGGTAAAGATTGTAAATAAAAAACCGCCCGACATTACCTTAAACTTGTGCCATTTGAAAAATAATACTGTCAGCAATGATAAAAACATACAATCATTAGAAGAATTAATGAATCTAAGTAAAAAATATACAACTGACAACATATTCGAATACATACCTTAATAATGCCAAGCTAACTTCCACTCAAAACACTCACGACAAATTCCCGAGTCTGATGTAAACGTTCTCAGAAGAAAATGAAGGTATGGAATGAGTTTTTTTGTGTTGTCCACACTACATCAAAGAGTTACCATACGTGAACAAATACTTAGGATTGCAAGATTTTTGTCAGTTCCAATGGAATTGGTAACATACTAAAAGAAAAATTTCGGAGCCAAAAATGGAGACAACCCTTAGCAATCAATATTTAGTGTTTAAATAAGTAAATATTATTGTGGCTAGTACAGAAATGAAAGATACGTTACTAAGGTATATGCAAAAATACTCAACTTTAAAAACGTTTGACTATTTTGATCGTATCATGCCATCAAAGGGTCAAAAACGGGTTGCGGACATTTAAAATTTGTATGGGAATGGAAAAAAGGCGTTTTTGTTTTATTTTTTAATTACATCGCCACTTAATGCTTTTTGCAGTTTTTTTTGTATTTCGATACGCTTTTTATTTACTTTACTCTGATAATTTTAGAATTCAGTAGAGATCACCAGTTTTTATGAAAAAGCTGAAAATCATTAGGGGACACACGCACAAGACAAAAGGTACAAATTTCGACGGCGATACCCATATACCGTATAATCTCTCCAATCTTATTGTTAGGATATCATGATCGACATTTTCGAAAAAGCGCTCATATCCAACATTGTGAGAATGGCATGTTTTCCTTCTTCAATTTGAGTAGTGAGATCAGATAAAATAAGATCAATGCCCGTTTCAGTTGAATGAGAGTGTCTAAAAGCCAATTGTTTCTTGGCCAAAAGTTCATCAGATTGTAGATAACTAGTTAGTCTCATTGCCACAATTCTTTCAATTCTTTTAGATATAAACGACAAGTTCGAGATGGGTCGGAAATTTAAAAAGTCTTCTGGGTCCAACTGAGGCTTTTTGAGAATGGGAGTAATGCAAGCTTTTCTCTTGTATCGCAACCCCCAAAACAATGAGTTTTATGAGGCAATTGTTATTGTTTTTACATAGCACTTGTTTGGGCGAATCGTTCTGTAGGTTTATTTATGGGTATTAGACGTTTTGCTACCAAAAATATTACAATAATTTTTTTATGGAAATTTGCCACTTTGTATGGTGGCCATACTTTATAATATTTTTTTTTTAAAAGTAATGAATTATATATGTGGTTATATATAAGAGCTTTTCAATTGTGGAACAATACTTTTTAGTTAGCCCTTTCTCTGCCAAGACATTTTAAATTGTTTTTTTCTCTTGTATGGCAACCCCCAAAACAAAGAAAATTATGAGGCAATGATAATTGTTGTTACATAGCACTATTATAATGACGATTGTGCAAAAAAAATAGAGAAAAAAGTAGGAGCCGTTTTTGAGCAAATCTCATATGAAACTTTCAGCTGTTCGGAAACCATCTTGAATTTTCTAAAATTTGAAAAATGTTTCACTATGAATTATAGTGATAAGAGAGTTCTTTCCATTAAAGTTAAGAAATATAAAAGTTTTTTGCGTTCTGATGGGTTCTTGTAGCCTTTTAATTTCAATTTTTGATATCATGTTAACGTCACTTTATGTTATTATATTCAAAAAAACATATTTAATTTTATATATTATTTTATGTAATGTATAATACTCGTATTGTAAAGAATTATTCTTTTGTCAACGCTTTCACTTCTGAGAAAATCACAATTGTTAATTTTTTTCATATGGCAACCCATAGACGAAGATTGGCAAGAGTGCTGCTATAGCTATTTTTCTTAGTGACAATTTAAGCAACGATTACACTGAAGTTTTAAAGTAAATCGTTAGAGCCGTTTTGGAGAAAAGTGCAATTTTATGTTTTTTTTTGTATGGCAGCTATCTTGAATTTTCAGGTTGGTGCTATGCCAGTCGGCTCATCAAAATTTGTGGTTATCAATTCTCTTAATTCAAAAGTTGGTGTCTCTGCGATAAGTATTTTCGGCTAGGGCATACGGACATAAGTACATACGGACGGACGGACGGACGGACAGGTTCGACAGATTAGGTTTTTTTGCATGCCCTGATGCAGGACAACTCATTTCCGTTGAAACCTCAAAAAAAAAATCGGACGAATACAACACTTTATAGCTCCTTCGGACTGCTATAAATAACAATATTTTTAAATTTCTCGGCAGCGGAAGGGTTAATCAAAAATTATTGCCAGCCAATTTGAAAGCCATTATATGAACCTACATTTATTTATAACTATTGTTTTCGAAAAGTAAAATATAGCCACCGTATAAAGCGAAAAATTTCCATACAAAAATTTATTGTAATTTTCTTGATAGCAATAATAATAATAAAATGTTAATTGCAGCTTAGTCACGTGGAGGGTGCAATACATGACCAGCCATTAAAAAAATACAGCAATGAAAAAGTACGTAGAAGAAAAATACAAAAATTAATATATAAGGTTAATTTAAAATACTAGGCTTTGAAGTGTTATTTTTGATACAAAAGTGACCAATAATCTAAATCTAAGCTGCAAAGGTATATATCATTTGAGATTTATATTAAACGTATTCCCATAAGCAGACACGTATAAGTTCGCGCTTACACATGCCGCATATTAACCTACAATAAAAAACACCCAATCTCAAGTGAACATAAGCCCTGCTACTCTTGCCTACTTTCCCTGAAATAGGGTTGACATTGTCAAAGTGAACCATCTTTTACAGTATGGGTGGTCAGCCTCATACAAATCTATAAGTCAAGGAAAATAATCATCCCGCAAAATTAAAATTACTTAAGCAGATTGCCTTCATTAATAATACAAATTAAACATTTTGTTGTGAAAATTAAATATCACCTCAAAACAACTTTATTTTATGCTGTAAAGTCATGTGCAGTCCACTGTACATTTAATTTCTGATACGCGCGTTGGGGAATTCTTACGTCTCAAAAGATTGCTTTCGTCGCCCATCCATGCATATATACATCGATGATATCACGCATCTCCCTCGTGCTACGAGGTATATACTTATTTTCAACATTCTAACTATAACAGGACAGATAATTTACAACCCTTTATTATAAGTAAGTAAGTATCCATGAAGTTTTAATATATGTTTAATCTTCTATACGATATTATTTTTTATATTCTGTTAAAATAAAGTACTGAGGCGTTTAAGCTAGATTTTGACCAAAAACGGGACTCGACGTAAAGTTTTTTGGAAAATATTTGACTTTAAAATTCATTTCCCGTGAAACTATAGCAGATAGAAAGAATGTGTAAGAGACTATTATTGTTTTAAAATTAACGTTTTTATTTTTGATTTACAAAAATTTCAATTATTGTTCTTTGTTTTTGAGTCATAAAATATAATGTAAAAAATACTGTTTTACCCCTTTTTCTCCTGAACCAGAAGGGTTGGAAATACAAATTTTTGGTATGTTAATTTTATTATTATTAGTAACGAATGTAACATATATATTTTTTTCTTTATTCTCATGACTCATACAACTTATATCAAAAGATCGATTTATATATTTGTTAAAAAAATGACCGCATTCAAAATGCTCCAAGTTTGGAGTATTTTTTTAATGCAAAAAGCAGGTAAATAATGTAGGTCATCATCTCTTACTAGTCTCTGCCTGGTAGTCGATGAGGTAGTTTGCACCATTTTTTGGGCCTCTTTGAAGAGGCCGCCTCCAGAACGCTCCAGGGTAGGATCACCAAAATCTGCAGAAAAGGCATGTACTCGATGCCGGACACCTCCCCAAACATGTTTCTGCCTGGTAGTCGATGAGGTAGTTTGCACCATTTTTTGGGCCTCTTTGAAGAGGCCGCATCCAAAACGCTCCAGGATAGGAAAAGGCAGACCAGTGAAAAAATGATGTACTCGATGCAAACTACCAGCCTGACCATGTCTCTGCCTGGTAGTCGATGAGGTAAGGTTTCGTACGTCTAGCTCTTAGTCTATTACGTTTGCTCGCAGAGAAAGGATTTCCAAAGTCAAAAATGTTTGGACCTCGATTTAAACCTTTTAAGTATTTTTTTCTTATATAATACTGTTTTATCATTGTTACACAGTTTTTAAAAATAAAACGGCTGAATAATATTCATAACCTAATGTTTACCTCACGTCTTCGGTAGGTATTTTCCAATTGTTAATGATGTGTAAATATTCACAATTTTATTTAATGATGTGTGTTTATCAATTCACATGTCACTGTAGTGCTGTGATCTAGCAAAGTTTATCATGACTTTTCCCCAAAGTATGGAAATTGTAATTTTCGTTAAATCATTTTTTTGTTTATTTCTGTTGGTTTTAGAAATTAAATTTAATCAATCGTAAGCTTATTGAATATTAAAAATGAAAGTTTTTTTTGTTTAAATAAAACAAAAAAAAATATCGTCATGTTTCTTGATTTAACAAAAAACAACAGTTTTTTTCAATTTTTATACAAAATTGCTCATCACATAACATGAGAAATAGCATCCATGAAGTGAAATTAAACAGGGTCTCATTATTGAATACAATATTTTGAAAATCATTTGAGTTGTCAGTTCATTTAGGGAAATTCTATCAGCTCGCCACAGCATTACAAGAAAAAGTGTCTCCTATCGCTGTTTTTGTAATTTTCTGTAAAAAATATTTTGGGCGTGTGACTTTGTTAAATTTAAAATACATCGGGTTAGCTTATTAGCGCGCGGAGCTGAGGTTATAATGATCAAGCCTTCAGACCTGTGGTGAAAGTAAGTACTTGAGAAATTTCACTCATAAAAGACGAATCGCTGTACCTACTTAATTTGCATATTTTTGCGGTTTTCGTGTCTTGAATTTCGCCTCAATGTATACTTTAGTCAATTGTATTTATTGCGATTAGAACAAGCTATTGATTCCTTGCGTAATTTTTCAAATAATCGTTGAATCTTCGTGAACATTGTCCAGGAATCGACAAAATATATCAATTCACCAAAGGCATGCTTCCATCCAAATTAAATTTTTGCGAACGTTTCCATTTACCTGTCAAAAAGTACCTACAAATTTCCTTACACCTTGCTAAATCTAGTAATGTCTGAAGTAATGATTTTTTCGGTTCATACTCATTATCTGTTGAGAGCCATTACATAAATTAATTGATGTCATTGAATTAACCTACTTAATCTGATTGTTTTCTCAAAGAAAACATTTAAAATTACTTTCACAAATTAACAATATATATTCATATTATCATCGTGTTTGTGAAGTTTAACTAATTTATTCCAAAATATTCATAATAAATAGTTTGTTTATCACATTATTTCACGGCTTTAGCCTGATTGTTACAGATATCTTGTAACGTTTTTTTTGGGGACCCAAATGTGGTTGCGTTGATTTGAGGTAAAGTTTTGTTAAACATGTTATTTTAGACTCCCAACTAGTTCATAAATATAAAGGAATAGTTGTGTCTTGAAATAAGTAAAAGTGTATTTTGCATTAATACATTTTTTTACAAAAACACCCCAAAGAAAATGGGCATGGAAAAGCTCATACAACTTGATGAAAAGTGAAAGTAATTACAGTATTACTAACAATAAAGATATGTGCACAGATGTCACCGCAAGGGCATACCCATGACAAAATCTAGGGGGGGGCAAGCCATAGTCGTAAGATAGTTATTTCAATAATTATTGTAATAAAATTTACGATTTAGGTATTTTTTTTACTTCCAGGGGGAGGCAGCTTCTGCCCCCCCCCCCCCCCCCTGTCCCTTCCGGCAAAGATCTCCATATATGTCAGACTAGAATGATACAAAATCATTAAGAAAAACTTCTATCTTACTTCCAAAGAACTGGATCAAAAACCAGTCGAATACCAGGAAATCATTCAAACAAAAATAGAGCCAACCAGTGACCTGCAAGCTTTGGACCTAGACAAAACAGCAGTATTCAAGTAGCTACAAAAAAGGTGTGCACCCAAATCAAAACCAAGAACAACAAACGTAGCGTCAATACTATGAAACTCTAGGTAAAACGCCGATGTATGGTCAGGGACTCGAACCAACACCGAGACCTCACCAAGGCCATAAGAAAAGAGATACGCAAGTACTTGAAGAACCACAACACCCAACTGGTACGCAGTGCTATAGAAGAGAATACCAACATGTGAGCTCTTCGATCTAAGATGACTAGAGGGAAAATACAAATCTGCAGGACCAAAAATGGGAAAGGTGCAATCTCATTATGGTGTGAAAGTGGGTGAGACGAATGTTGGAGTTCTTCTCTATGCTGACGATGCCGTAGTGTTGGCTGATACAGCGGAGGAGCTCCAGATGATGTTTTTAGTAAGAACGGTTTAAAAGTGAATGCCAGTAAGACAAAAGTATTAGTGTTTGACAGGACTGAGGAATGAGAGGAAATTGAGATAAGACTGAATGAAACAAGAGTGGAGGTCGTGAAAGAATTTGATTATCTGGGAAGCAAGTTTGAGTCGAATGGGAAATTGACGAAAGAATTGGAAAAGCGCGCTAGTAGAGGAAGAAGTGTAATGGGAACGATTAGAAGAATTGCAAGAAATAGGAAATTTACGAAGAATATGAGACTGGCGGTCCACAATGGCATATTGGTTCCGACATGGATGTATGGAAGTGAGGCGTAGACAGTTAATGAATGTGAACTGAGTAAAGTATGTACGGTTGAAATGGCTTACCTGAGAGCAATGGCTGGAAAGACACTGAATGATAGAGTACGTAATGATTGGGTGATGAACGAGTGTGGTATAAAAGAGAATATGAGAATGAGAGTACAAAAAAGTACGATGAGATGGTTCGGACATCTCGAAAGAATGGATGATGAACGAATAACGAAGAAAGTGTATAAAGGAAATGTCAGAGGAAAGCGCGGAAGGGTAAGGCCGAGGAAAGAATGGTTAGACCAAATAGGTGAGATTGCGAAAGAATGGAACCTGCAGAGTGAGAATAAGAGAAGAGTATGTATGAAAAAGGTGATGAATATTGAGGAAATGAAAGTGGTTTGTAAGGACAGAAAAAAGTGGAGGCGCATCTGCGGAGGTACCGGCCACCCCTAGTGGAACGGCGGCAGGATACAGTACAGTATCTGAAAAAACAGGCATTATGATTTACATTCACAATTTCTACAATAAACTAAACCTTTAATCTTTCACAAAACCAGACGACTTCATCCCTCTTTGGGCTTGTTGGTTTCTATAAAAAGCATAGATTTTAAAGCATACCCCATTGGCTGCAAGGCTGGATGGAACTTTGATAACCGGTCTTGTTGAAAGGCAAAGAAATTTGTCAACCTTGCGAAAAGCATATTTTGAAAATGTTTTTTTTTCCTTTGCGCAAAGTCGAACCCACTACCTTCCCCTACATGCACTATGAACAGATCATATTGTTTTCTTCTTCTTCTTCTTTTTGTGCCACTTCTATCGAAGATCGGCGATCATCATGGCTATTTTCACTTTAGATGCTGCGGCTCAAAACAGGGACTTGGTGCTTCTGCCGAACCACTGTCGCAGGTTTTTCAGCCACGATGTCCTTCGGCGTCCCTGAGATCTTCTCCCCTCAATCTTACCCTGTATGATAAGATGAAGGAGACGGTACTTATCATTTCTCAAAATGTGACCAAAGTACATAAGCTTTTTGTGCTGAAGTGCGCATTCGTTGGAAGACTTCTTCATATTGTTTTACGACCATTTAAAAGTAAAAGGATTGTATTTTGATTCATGTTTCTTTGTTTTCAGGCTGGAAAACATCAACATAGAGCATTTCATAGAGCTGTGACCAGGGGCCATGAATTACGAATATGTATCATTCCGGAAAGAGATTGATATGCACAACAGATGCTGCGGGGGAAGTGCTTGGTGTATTAAAGTAAATGCTCATCTTAACACATTCAATTTTGTATTCATCATTTGAAATATGTGATGTTTTTCTATGTGAACTCTTTCCAAAGATACTTCCATTAGTACATAGAATCAATGACTGAGCATCTCAAAGTTGTTTTACTCTTAAAAGTTAATTAATCCAAAATTACCATTTTCCAGTCAGTCAGGTTGGTATAAGGCTTACCCCCCGTGCTGTAAAACTTGGTTCACTTTTTCCAATGCCACCCCGGTTTCAGGAAAAGGCAGCAGGAGTTGCAAGGATTATGTTCATGTGAGGTTTTGTCTATTTGTATGCAGAATGTAGGCGCGAACCTACATGTGCTTGTCTGTGGGCATGCATTTAATATAAACCTTACATGCTAACATAACTTTACAACTTAGATTATAGTGTTTTGCCAAAACAGAGGCAATATAAGGTCCTTTCTCAACTCTAAAGCTCTGTATTTTTAAGCTTAGCAAGTTATCTAAAATGCAACCGCAGTAAAATTTTAGTAAATTTTTGACTCGCCAAATTTCAATAGTAAATATCTTGCCTTGTATTGACTGTTTATATTTTCTGTCAGGATATCTGCGGCATCATCTGCGCCATCCTAACGTGGCTGCTGATGCTGTACGCGGAGTTTGTGGTGATGCTGGTGATCCTCATTCCCCTCACCTCGGCCTTCCCCGCCTACAGCTACATCAACATGATTGTGTTCCAGACTTGCACCTTTCTTGCCTTTGCCTCGCATCTCCGCACCATGTTCACAGATCCAGTAAGTGAAATCGGTTATGTCATTACAATGAGATCCCAACATTCAACATATCCCTCAGCTATGTGAAAAATTATAAATTTATTAGCATAATCAATAAGTTAATAGCCTTGCAAAGCAATTTACAGAAATGGAAAAGATGTTTGAAATTTAAAGAGTAAGTTAGCTTCTTTAGGTTAGGTCAAGTCTAGCAAGCACATATAAGTTTGCACTTGCATATGCTGCAAAAGACCATTGCTGAGAGAGCTGCACTGATTGAGGGTCAAATTTAAACTATGTCTCATGATCCACAGGGCCTTAAAGGGCACAAAACCTCCATTCTTCTCTGAGCTATGTCCTGTACTCAATACTTCTAGAAAGCCACTGCGCTCTACCTACATTACTGTCAACAAGGTCATGGAACCCAAAAGGGCCAACACTTCAAAATTCGCTGACAGGAGCGTTGGAGTAGCTTGGTCGGTCGTCTGGAACAAGCTGTATGTCGACCTGCGAATGGACCGACCCACCGCCAGCTTCAGAAGAGGCTTAATGAAAACACTGCATACTAAGAGCCATGGTGCCCTTAAGATGGTCATGTACAATGAAAAAGCGCTACAGGAAAGAAGTCTTCTATTATAAATCATCAAAAAGACAACCTACACCTTGAATAAACATTAGCTTTGCAACTCTTGCTGGCTTTGTCAGAAACATTCATCAGTGTAACCAAGATAATCACTAGCTGCATCACTATCTACTTTACTGGTCCGTAGTCTAGTGGTTAACACCTCTGACTTGTAAATGGATGGTTGTGGGTTTGAATCCTGGCGGAGCACAAAAAAATATACCGTTTATATTTACATTTATATGCTCTTCGCTGGGTGAAAAATTCATATACCTTTACCAAAAACCGGTCACTAAAAGTCCATCCAGCCTTACAGCAACTGGGTCTGGCTTGAGAATTGCGCTTTCTACAGCGACGATCAATCCAACAGAGGGCGTTTCTAATCTAATCTTATCTAAGCTGCAAGGATATATATCATTTAAGATTTATATTAAGTGCATTCCCACAAGCAGACATGTAGAGGTGTGATATACACAAAAACAGCGCTCACCAAATAAATCATCCTAATATTATTATTATTACATGAATTTTACAGGGTGCTGTACCAAAAGGCAATGCCACCAAAGAGATGATCAAGCAGATGGGTTTCCGGGAAGGCCAGGTGATCTATAAGTGCCCCAAGTGCTGCAGCATCAAGCCGGATCGTGCCCACCACTGCTCTGTGTGCCAGCGGTGCATCAGAAAGATGGACCATCACTGCCCGTGGGTCAACAATTGTGTGGGGGAGAACAATCAGAAGTATTTTGTACTATTTACGGTGAGTCTATATACTACTTCTTAGTTCTATTAAAAGTTTGAGAATGAGATGAATTAAGTGCATGCTGGAAAATGCTTGAGATGTAAACCTACAATGTACGTAAACTAAATTTGAAAAAAAAAAGCTTTTAGTTTTTTAATGAAAAAATGATTTTAGTACACTATTTTTCAGCATTACCCAACTCACTATTACCTTTAGAAAAATATTAATAATGATTAGGGAATGAGTGGGACAAGTAACCAGACAATACAACACCTATTAGGGGAGTGTGGAGTGGGAAGATACAATTATCGTTGTATATACCAGGGCGACAGGTAGCAGGGAGACTGGATGGACATCCACACGGCAACTCTGAACATGGTGCAGTGGTTGGCTGAGCGTAAGTCAACAATTTAAAACATTGACTGAGCGATGCAGCTAGTGGCACAGCGAAATCAAATTGCCGACTGCCATGTATGGTATAAAGTAATAATGATTGCAGCATTGCAGCCACCCTCATGTTATGTTTTTTTGTTTCCAGCTGTACATTGCAATGATATCGCTCCACTCGCTGGTGTTGTCCGGCTCTCTGTTTGCCGCCTGCATCAAGAGAGAGTGGCGGGAATGCTCGGCCTACTCGCCGCCCGCCACAGTTGTCCTGGTGCTGTTTCTGGTGTTTGAGGCGCTGCTGTTTGCCATATTCACTGTCGCCATGTTGGCCACACAACTACAGGCCATATGGAATGATGAAACTGTCAGTTGATCTTTGTGTTTTTCCCTTATTAAACAATGTCCTTACTTGTCTGACGACACTGGCAGATGGGCTTTCTATCACTTTATCTGTAGAGAAGGGCCTGGACCCAGCTGACAACTTATTCTCAGTCATCACTTCAATTCAGTGATATATTACCCAACAAAGGTTTCCATTCTAACCATTTGACTGTGGCATCCAAATATGACCAACTTTATGGTTCTCTCAAATCATCATTCAGCGACAAACAGCACGGTTTCCTTCGCAATAGATCTGTTTTATCTAATCTCTTACCTTTCACTGACTATGTATTTTCTAACATGCACAGTGGATTGCAGACCGACGTTATCTACACCGATTATGCCAAGGCTTTTGACAGAGTAAATCATAACATTCTGTTGAGCAAATTGAGTAAGCTTGGAATCCACGGTGATCTTCTAAGATGGATAGAATCCTATATCCGTAATCGTCGTCAGGCAGTGGTAATAGGAGGCTACAAATCAAACTTTGTCACCATTCCTTCCGGTGCTCCCCAGGGATCGCATTTGGGACCCCTTTTCTTTACTTTGTATATCCACGATATTGGCGACTGTTTTCTTCATGCAGAGCATCTCTTATTTGCTAACGATATGAAGATTTTTTTGAGAATCTCAGATTCATCTGACTGTGCAAGACTTCAATTAGACCTCGATCGGCGTTCAGAATATTGTGCTGCCAATAGACTATCCATTAATGTTAGCAAATGTCACAAGGTCTTGTTCTCATGTAAACTTTCACCCTTAAATCATATTTATTATATTAACGATTTTCCTATCAAGTCCGTTGACCGGGTACGAGATCTGGGTGTCATAATGGATAGCAAACTCACCTCCGTGAATCATATTGACAATGTCTTGGAGAGATCATTCAGGGTGCTCGGGTTCATTTTGCGAACTTGCAAACCCTTCAAAAAAGTTACGGTATTAAAAGTTCTCTACACAACAATGGTTCGCTCACTTCTTAAGTACATGTCCCCTGTTTGGTCCCCCTCTTATGCTGTGCATATAAAACTTATCAAGAGAGTACAAAAAATATTTATAAAACACATAAATTATAAGTTTAACTTATCTTTTCCTGATTACAAGTCAGCCCTTGACTATCATAAGCTGGACTCTCTAGAGCAGCGTTTTTCAACCTGTGGGTCGCGACGCCCTGGGGGTCGCGGAGCCTCTGTAGGGGGGTCGCGAGAGGTCAAGAAAACTTAAGTTTTTTTATAAAACATATAATTTGTGAGACTTAAATAAAAAGTCGATAAGAGTTAAAATTATTATATTAAATTAAATATATAAAAAAAAGGGTTGGGGGGTCGCGAGATATTTTTTGATACTAGGGGGGTCGTGTCATGAAAAAGGTTGAAAAACACTGCTCTAGAGGATAGGTGTGTTGTTTGCGACATGATGTTAATCCACGGCATTTTGCACAACAAAATTGATAACCCTGATATCTTGTGTATGTTATCCCTCAACATTCCAACTCGCAGAACCAGCCACACGGTAGACCAACTCTTTCATCTCCCTGTGTGTCGCACTAACTATGCTCAGAGCGCGCCAATTTACCGGGTATGTGAAACTTATAACAAGTGTTTCAGTAGCATTGATATTTTTCATTTAGAGACGGCGCACTTTCGCAAAGCGGTGGGTGCTTCACTCAGGGAGAACTGATTTTCTTTATTTTTTAAATTACATCATATTCTGTTCTGAGAGCAGTATTTTTTTCTTGTAATTAGTCACTTGTAATTAACATCTTGTAATTCTTTCCAACTTCCTAAACTTGATATCTGTGGCCATGGCCATCGGAAGAACACAATCTAGGGGGAGGCAAAACACTCACAATTTTTGTACACGTAACTTCTTATCAAAAATCTAACTTACCTGATCTACGTCGAAAAGGCGAATACTAGTTTTCTTTGTGTTTGACCGAAGATGTCTATCACGTTATCCGTAAATGTTGGGCTAATTTGCTGGTTCTATCACCTTTCCTGCCCTTTGAGATTTCCAGGGGGGAGCAACGCCCCCCCCCCCCCCCTTCCAACGGCCATGTCTGTGGCAATATATAATTGGCCATGTTTTTTGTAATTGCTATTATTATATTTCTTATGCAACGCTGTTTGTTGTCCTATTAAAATAAAATAAAAATAAAATGTCATGAGCAGACTTGGATTTGAATTTGGATGTGAATTAAAACCTTTGAATTCACACTTAGCATTATCCAATCATATATACTGTAACTGTAACTCTGTCGCCATTCCGCTAGGGGTGGCCAAAGCCTCTGCAGAGTTGATCCTTTTCTTCCTATCCTTACATACCTCTTTCAATTAATTCATATCCATAATCTTTTTCATACATTTTCTTCATTTACACTCACTTTGTATATCCCATTCTTTCATAATCTCCTCAATCTGACCACTCTATACTTTTCACTGCAGTCCCTTACCTCTTTTACACTTCTACATATCATTGTATTTTAATACAAATCACACCTCTCTAACTCAACACTAATAGAGATAATTTTCCACATTGTACATTTTGTCACTTCACATTTTTCAGGGCATTGAGCAGCTGAAGAAGGAAGAAGCGCGCTGGGTGCGTAAGTCTCGCTGGAAAAGCATCCAAGCGGTGTTTGGTCGCTTCTCCGTCGGCTGGTTCTCTCCCTTCACCCAGCCCTCCATCAACACCAAGATCCACAACTATCTCTACACAGTATAGGCATGTGCGAGCTTGTTGTTTAATAATATATCTGTATTCTGTAAAACAAGTATCTGCCAAAGCAACATATGATACAGTATACAAGCTAAACCTCAATAAAGCTGAATAGTTGAGACTGGTTTTGTGTTTTTTTTTGCAATTGCAGATACTTGTTGATTGGATTTTAAAAACTAAAAAATATTACTACTTTTGATGTAGCTTTGATATGTGATAGTCACCTGAATGGTCAAGAATGTTTGTATAATTATTTTGTTTGTAAACTTTTTTTTAAATCTTTATACGGAAAACTTCATAAAAACAGTTCAAGATGTACATATACTTATATTCATTATTCTGTAAATTCAACTCTGTTTGCCTTTTCATTGGAGATGGCCAGAGCTTCATCAGAATTGCTTTCACCTAACTGTCAACGTTCTGCATATTTAAGTTGCTAAAATGATACAGTAAAATGTATTGTTAGTAACTGTTCCATCTTGTAATGTTTTTGATGAAGCTGAAATTTTGAAACGATGCCTTTTGTCTCGAGTAAACATGGGCTGCTTATTGCTTAAAATCATTTCAATATAAAATAATTAGCTTCTTTTTAAACAACATATTTATTTTTATAAATCTCTTCACTTTACTTTTATGAGTTAAGTTTGAAGAAATGTGAATAAATCTAGCATTATAACTTTGAAATATTTCATAAATTAATACATGTGTAAAATAACTTATTTGAGTTTTCTATAGTCTGTTTGTCATTTCGTAAAACCAAAATCTGTGTAACATTTCAGTATCTTACTTTTTAGCTTTTAATTTTCAGAAAGTGTGATCAATTTGTCTTGTTTTTATTCTCATACATTTCTGAAAAAAAAAAAAAGTTTTTTTACTGTAGAATCATTTTTAAGGACATCAACATATCTAGTTTTATTTTGTTTATTTATTTTGATTGTGTTTGTTATAATATTACATGTTTTTAAGAGCCACTTTGTGTACTGTAAATATCAGTATTTTTTTAGTCTTACTCCTAATTAGATTTTAATATACTAAAAATTCCATAAACACAAAAAATACGCCAAAGTACATAAGTAAAACCAAAATACAGGGAGTCTCAAAAGAAACTTTAAATTATTTTTCTTGGTGCGTGAACACAAAAAATGCAAGAGGTATGTTAATCGATAGCCTGTCTCTTAGGAATATAGTTGCGGCTCTAGCTAAATCCTGGGAGAGGAGACCTTGTAAGATAATCTGGTGCTCACCTGACCATGGTCACCACCATACAGCACACAGGCACTACATACATATCACCAGGCTGGCCACTGTGCAGGTCCTTGCCTGTTAGTTTCTACTTGTTCTACATTTATTGCAGGTATTAAATCACTGCATTTGTAGACAAAAATATAAATCACAACACAATTATACGAAGTCAAAACAGTATCAACTTAGGCGAAACTTTACGCAATCATTAATAAATGGCATTTGATTACTTAAAAACATTTTATTTAACAAGATTCTAAAGAATACGATATGTTTTCTCTTAAATTAGCTATTTGGTAAGGTCTTTCTGACAAATCGCACTTACGATGCTTGAAAACGCGTCAGACTGACTTGTATATTATAAATTTTAGTGTAATAACATGTCACGTGTAGCCAACCGGGAATCCTCGTAAGAAATGTCATGCAACAATAATATTATTTCTGATTTGTACCAAAGTGTCATAAGTATGTTGGTACGTACCTCGGGGACAAGCTTCTTTGCTTCTACTTTCCCCGCCGGTCTGTGAAGACAGTTAAAGTGCACACGCGCAAACGTATGTACTTGTTATGAACCCAGCTCACAGATAAGCTCTGCTTACCCATACAAACAAAAAACCGTAGGGAACAAATTCGGGATCCCTGATTTTACGAAAGATCAGTTCGTGTAATATGTTTGGCGCTGGCGCAGAGGGAACGGGAGGAGGTCCCCCCATCCTATGTACATCACATTATATAGCGAAGACCCGAACCTTCAAAAATATAGATCGCGATATGCAGAAATTTCACACTAAACTTCAATGATTTAGAAAATATTCCAGTTCATTTCTCGGATTCCGTTTTCAATTAATGGATACTTAAAAGTTGTAGGGTTTGTGCATTGACATTGTGAAGATTCATTATAAAGTGATAAAGTAAGGGTGCAACACAAAGATTTTATCTCAAGTCAACTCGCGTAGAGAAAATTATGTTTTGTTTTTACTTTATTAATTTAGTGGATACTTATTTTTCAATTTCATACATAGGGATAATCCCCTTCATCCCCTAATGACGCATCGCTACTGGTTGCTATCGAGCATTTTTCGGAAGCGGGCCACATTTTGTGCTTGCAAAAGTTTTACAAAAACAGTGTGTGAGGGTTGTAGCCACTGAAATTATGTGCCAAGTATAGTTCTCATTCAAAAATGGATCAATAAGAAAACCCTCACTTCAATTTAGGCGGTTGGCGCTAGGCTGGCCACCTTACCTGTGAAAAATAATAGATTAAACTTCTCACATTCAACTCCATCGGGAAAAACGCTGTAAGAAGTTGCACTATATGTGCAGCTTGGTTGTGTTTAAATAGAATCCTTCTTTTTAGACTCCCTGTTCTAACAGATTATTTAATAAGTGTTTTCTCACTCTAAAAGGAATTTAATTAGAGAAATATTCTTCTTTCTGATATCCAGCTACTTATGATTTTTTTTTAAATACTTGTAAATGAAATTAATACTTTTGATAACGGAATATGAAAATAATCAAAGTTGCAAATACATTTTTACCACATTTAAGTTAATTTTATTTGTGAATGCTTTTTGTACAAATAAAAATCAAACTGGAATTGGAAATACACATTTTCATCAATAGTTCTTGAACTTTCCAAGTTTCTTTACAGCATAAGTGGTGAGCTCCATGTATATCATGATAATTGTTTTATTTGTAAAATAACATACAACTTACTTGATATTGTAAACAATTCTAAACAGTTTTTTTTACATCATCCAAAATTTTGTAATTATTAACAAAACAATAGTACAATTTTTTAAGTCATCTAAAATAATATAGGATTTTTAAAAATATTTTTTGCATAATTTTAACACAGCTTTTCAAATTTTTAAATTTAGTATTTTTTTACAAATAATAATAGCTTTAGTTAGAACATGAATTTTGTGATTATTATTGTAATTTATTGTAAATAACTTAAGATTGTTTATATTTAAAAAATATATGTACTTACAAAAGGAACTGTAACCTAATTAGTTTCATATAAAATTGAATATTACAAAATAAATATACCAAATAAGTCATAAAGCATTTCAACAGATTTGAAAAAAAACACAAATTAAAATGGATTTTTAATATATTAATCAGATTTATGTACATCTTCTCGCTTTCAAAAGTGCGATTGATATTCTAAGGGCCGGTCTCATAAACATCCGTTAGTTCAATGTCGTACCATAACCAAAATATAATACAAACGTCACGTTTTTCGTTTTATAACGATCCGTTAGTTTTATTTCCGTAAAAAGTTACCGACAGAACTAACCGACACCCGACCCATCGATTAATCGCAGATACCGGCCGGTTAGTTAAGGTTTGAGGTTAGGTCAGCTGTCAAAGCATTGTTTCTCTGTGGTGAGTTTTGCGTGTCACTGGGATTCTACGCTCTGTTCTGCTGAAGAGAATTTCTTCCGTAAGTGATAGAGAATTCATTAAAATTGGGCTGTATTAGTCGTTTTCGTATTTGTCATAAGCAAATTTAGGTTATGTTTTGTCTCTGACAGCAAATGGGTGACGTAAGTTCATAAATGCACTTAAAAAATCATGGAAAATAGGAGTGCATTATTGAACACTAACAGATGGTTAAAAAAGCTTTATAGGACGACCATCGGTAAGATCAACGATGTTACCATGTTGAAAGCACCGGTTCCCATAGATCACCGAAGTTAAGCAACATTGGGCGCGGATAGTACTTGGATGGGTTACCGCTTAGGTACACCGGCATCTTGGACCAGTCCGTAGTCCAGTGGCAACACTTCGGACTCGTAAATGGAAGGTTGTGGATTCGGATCCCGGCGGAGCACAAAAATATACCATTTATATTTCGAATGTGTTCTTCGCTGAGTTGAAAAATTCATAAACCTTTACCAAAGACCGGTCACTGAAAGGTCCATCCAACCTTACAACAACTGGGTCTTGCTTGAGAATTAGCGCTTTCTACAGCGATGACCAAGCTCGCAGAGGGCTCTTGAGGTGTGATACAAACAAAAACAGCGCTCACCAAATAAATCATCCTAATATTATTATTATTATCAGTCCGTAAACGTCCATCCGTAAGTTAATTGTCGAGATACTTACAGATATTTGGTCTCTCGTTTATAAGACCGGCCCTAAAATATTTTCTACAACTGCTCCTTAATTTTTTATTCATTTATTTACATTTTTTGTATCAAATGTCAACATTTGCACATTGCGTTATTGTCATAATATTAGAATCCATTTTTTGAAAAGAGTCTGTGTTGTCTTTTTCCTCATAACAAATTTCATTTCTAGGCTGAATTTATTGCATTATTCAATTTGTTATAAAAGAAACAGAGGCAATGCAAGAAAAACTACTAAATATTAAAGATTTTTCATGAAAAAAAATGTATTTTTCAGATCTCATTTATTTGCTCTTGATTTTTCTGAGTTGATTTTACTAATATTATCATCTCCTGCTAATTGTCTATTGTTAAGACTGTAAAATATTGATATAAGTTAATGTTAATGAATCTAAGTTATTGTGTTATAATTTGCTGCGGGGCATATTCTGTTTTTCATTTTATTTTAGCCATTTTGCTCTTAGACACTACCGATATATTGGTCATTTAAAAAAAGCCTTTTGTCGACAGCATTTAAAGTAAACAAAAGTAATGAAATGTGTCATTTAGTAAGTCCATCTAAATCTAAATCTCAGCTGCAAAGATATATATCATTTAAGATTCACATTAAACGCATTCCCACAAGCAGACACGTATAAGTTCGCGCTAACACATCGCACGTTTAATAATAAAGAGCAATAACTCAAAAAACAACAATGTTGGGAAATCACGTTTGAAGTTCAGACAACCAGTACAACTTGTATGGGATGAAAAAGGCGGCCGATGTTTTATCTCGGTCATATTCGTCCAAATTGAACGGCTGTCGCATTCTACCTATTCTTCTCGCATTGTTCTTGCGTTTTATTACAAAATCTCGATTTTCCCAATTTTCGAGTTATTTCTCTTTATTATTAAGCGTGCGACATCTGCATGTGAACCTACAATGTAAAAACCCAATCTCAAATGAACATAAGCCCTGCAGCTCTTGCCGACCTTCCCTGAAACAGGGGTGACATTGGCAAAGTGAACCATCTTTTACAGTATGGGTGGTCAGCCTCATACGGACCTATAAGTCAAGGAATAATTTATATATATAGGTTGAGAAAAAAGAGAATTGAGTCATGTAGAACAAAAGTTGGTAATCAATTTAAAAAATAAGATAAACATATTGAAATACTTAGAGAAAATGACATTTTCCATGTTTATTTTCAGTTTTTTATGCTTTGAGTTACAAGCGATCTGGCAACAAATACACAAACAGTGTTATTCATACACAGCAAATCCATAGCTCAACCGCCACCTAATGTGATTTTTCCATACCATAAAATGATGATCCGTGAATCAGATATGGATTAAATGTGTTGTGAATAACCCTGTAAGAGTTCAACCAACCAAGGCATGGTAGGCTTTTAAATCACAGTCATCATCCAGCACTTTAAGGCCCGGTTTTATAAACATCCGTTAGTTTAATGTCGTACCAAATTAACCGAAATATGATACTGACGTCACATTTTTCGTCTTTATAACGATCCGTTAGTTTAATTTCCGTAAAAGTTACCGACAGCCGACCCAGCGATTAATAGCAGATACCGGCCGGTTAGTTAAGGTTTGAGGTTAGGTCAGCTGTCAATGCATTGTTTGTTTGCGGTGAGTTTTGCGTGTCATTGGACTTCTACGCTCTGTCCTGTTGAAGAGAATTTCCTCCGACATTGATAGAGAATCCATTGAAAATGGGCTGTATTAGTCATTTTCGTATTCGCCCAAAGAAATTTTATGGTTATGTTTCGTCTCTGACAGCAAACGGGTGACGTATGTTCATAAATGCACTTAAAAAAATCATAAAAAACACGAGTGCATTATTGAAAACTAACGGATGGTTAAAAAAGCTTTATAGGACGACCATCGGTAAGATCAATTCGTAAACGTCCATCCGTTAGTTAATTCTTGAGATACTAACAAATATTTGGTTTCTCGTTTATAACACTGGCCCTTAAAGATTTTCTTCCAAACAGCATCTACAGTAAATTCCCCAAAACTAGGTATTCTCTGTCTTTTATTGTTCCCACTTCTTCTTCTTCTCCAGTTTCAATCCTAGGATTAGCTTGCAGCAATTTTTTTCACTCTTCTCCTCCATTCCTCCCTGTCTTGTGCGGCTCGTTTAAGGCCTGCATATGATGAGCAGCGCACGTCCACCAATAGGTCCTCCAGGTATTCTTGGCGTGGGCGTCCCCTAGAGTTGGTCCCCTCGGTCATCCCCTCCATTATGGCATGCAAGAGACATTCTTGTCGTATTACATGGCCGATCCATCTTGCACGCCTTTCGGACAAAGTCCTGAGCAGGTGCCTTCCTCCTTCGATTCTTTGGAGAACCTCCTCATTTGTGGTGTGGTCTTCCCAGGAAATTCCTAGAAGCCTTCTATTTGACCACATCTCGAAAGCCTCTAGTTCCCACTTACTGTGATCTATCAGCACTTTTACAAGGAGTGCCACCCATTACTTTCTAGAATCATAGGCACACCTCTGACATGAAGATTCTTAATTGTTGTTTATAACTTCATGAGGGGGCCTTCTACCAATTGAAAATTATATATCAATACAGATTTGTATGAGCCAGCGGATCTTTGTAGTAAAATCTTTGAAGGGGATAATATAAAATGTGTGTGTGTGTGTGCTGAACTATTCAGTCGTTTGCTCCTGTTTGTTATTAATAATGCTAACCTGTAACCATATAATAAAATAATCATAAATCTCACCTCGATTGCAATAATTTTAAATTGTATGGAATATATAATGGCAGTCCTACAGAGTGATTTGGTTTTAATATATTTTGGGAATTTTCGCAATCGAGATGAGTTTAATGACTGTTTTGTACTCGAGGTATTGACCTTAATAAGGATTTATACTTGCTTCATTTTCACAGTTTTGCAAACTATCTGTTGGGATTGTCTGGTAATTTATTATATTTTTTTGTACAGAGAAAATTTGGACACCCTTTTGAACAAAATGATATAATTTTTAATCTGTTACAAGTCAGTCTCTTCCTTAGGAAACAATCTAGGTTTTATTTGATTGTACTTTATGTTACTTTGATTTTTCATTCAACGGATGCCAAAAACTGACTTCTTATTTTAGCGCCGAATCAACAAAAGGTTGTCAATTATTTTAGCTTTTTTTTGTTAAAAAGCTGCATCTCTTAAAACTTATTTTTAAATCATCATCTTACCTTCAGCCACAATGTGCTATGTTGTCCTTGAATCCATTCCCTTCAATCTTTCCTTACATGGGGTACGCTGTATTTTTCATTCTTTATAATGGGTCGGAAGTCTATTCTTTTAGCCATTCTGTAAACTATTCACATCACAATTTTAAAATATGCTTGCATAAATTTTAAAATACCTGGGATTGCTATGAAAAAATCTACTTGGAACACTATCATATGAAAATAATAGAAAATCTAAGTATTCCTATGACAATCTTATGGATTTTTTATGACATTAGTATTGTAGCATTCTAAAACTGAACAAAAAATATATTTGCATTTAAATTTAAGTACCCAAGTGTGAAACATTCATAAACCCCCTTGAATGCGTAAGTATTTTTTTTAATGAAACCCAAATAACTCACTAGAAGTGCTGTCGTATCTATCACCATACATTTTTATATGCAATCAAAGGAAGTTTACGTACTGTTGTGATTGGGGTGATTTCAAATGAATTTGACTGCAAAATTTGTTCATGGTTTCGTAATGTATAATTTATGTTTTAAAACTAGCACTTTTATCAGCCAATTCTACACGCATTCTGTCACATGTGAATTTGTGTATATGATAAAATTCCACATGCGTACACACATTCTGTCACACGTGAATTTGTGTATACGATGATTATCTTATAATTATTAGGGCATTTAGCTGTACTGCATTTTCACAAAAAAAAACATTTAAAATGTGTACAAAATTTTCGTGATCAACATCAACAAATTCGAATGCTTTTGTTACAGAGCGCAACAGCCTTTTCATAAGAGAATTATTCAGCTTAGATTGTCTATGGCTTGTCTATGGATTACAGGAAAGACTGTTTGAAAGCTTTCATACATTCCCATACGCTATTAGACTTTTGACCAGGTAATCCATAGACAAACCATAGACTATCTGGGAAGAATGTGTCTTGTCTGCAACGGGCCTGAGAGTGCTGATTTTTTAAAGTTGTGTTTTTTTTGCTGATGTGCATTGCTTACTATTATCTTAGGCAATAATTATTAAACATTCCAAAAAATGATTGATATAAGAAGATACATGCATATTTTGTAATTTATTGTGTTTTGATTGGATAGTGTTTACGATTAATTATTTGTTGTCATTATATTTTTAAATAAGATGTAAAAATGATTTCTGAACAAATAAAACTACTTTCATATAAAGAAAACAAAATTGATTATTTCCAAAAACTCTGTAAACCGTTACTTTGCAGTTATTCCATTAGGGGTGGCCAAAAGCAGAGTTGCCTCCACTTTTTTACAGTGGCACACTTCTTTCAATTCCTACATGCCCATTGCTTTCTTCATGTATCTCTTTCTTTTATAATATTCACTATTGCAGTTGATAAAGTGCTGACTGTTGATAGCTCAGTTGGTAGAGTGCCTGTATTCCATGCTGAGAGTTCAGGTTTGATTTCACCGAGAGTGTCAAAAATGATCGCCCGTTTCGGTTAATTTCAAACCCAAAATAAAAATATGGGCAACATTTACTCAGCCCCGTCGGAAGCTGGGAATCTCCCTCTCCTCTCCAACCGAAGTGGTGGAAATGAATTGGTTCTACTCGCTGCATGCAAGCCCTTTGGGGAAAACGTGGCAAAAAGTTACAGTATATGTGTAGCTTAGTGATGACCTTTACTCTAAAGAAGCCCATCGTAGACATGGGCAAAACGACCGAAAGCTCCAGCCCCTACAGACCACGGCAACAGGTTCTGGAAAGCAACTCCCCAGCATCATCAGCCAGCCGTGCAAGCCTAAAGCTCCTATTTCGAAGATTCATTCTTAAATGGATAATGTGTTTTTTTTTTCTAGTTCAGTTTTAATTTCTCAAGCCCTTTTGATGGTGTTAACTCATCATTTTGACTCTTGAAAATTACATTGAAAACCCTTGAGAAATTAAGACTCAATTAGTAAGATTGAGGAAAGAAGAACTAAGGTACGCCGAAGGACATTTTGGCTGAAAACCCTGCGACAATGGTTCAGCAAAAGCACGAATTTCCTGTTTCAACCCACAGCATTCATAGTCAAAATAGTCATGATGATCGCTGATCTTTTTAGATAGAAGTGGCTCTAAAAGAAGAAGATGGTTAACTCAAGAAATGCCTCCAAGTGGAATAAGAAAACTCTATGCATGCTTCACAAAAAGGCGAATAGCTTGTAACTGTAACTCCGTCGCCATTCTGCTAGGGGTGGCCAGAGCCTCAGCAGAGCTGCCTCCATTTTTTCCTATCCTTACATACCTTTTTCAATTCATTCATATCCATCACCTTTTTCATGCATTTTCTTCTTTTACTCTGTACTGTATCCTGCCGCCGTTCCACTAGGGGTGGCCGGTACCTACGCAGATGCGCCTCCACTTTTTTCTGTCCTTACAAACCACTTTCATTTCCTCAATATTCATCACCTTTTTCATACATACTCTTCTCTTATTTTCACTCTGCAGGTTCCATTCTTTCGCACTCTCACCTATTTGGTCTAACCATTCTTTCCTCGGCCTTCCCCTTCCGCGCTTTCCTCTGACATTTCCTTTGTACACTTTCTTCGTTAGTCGTTCATCATCCATTCTTTCGAGATGTCCGAACCATCTCATCGTACTTTTTTGTACTTTCATTCTCATATTCTCTTTTATACCACACTCGTTCATCACCCAATCATTACGTACTCTATCATTCAGTGTTTTTCCAGCCATTGCTCTCAGGTAAGCCATTTCAACCGTACATACTTTACTCAGCTCACATTCATTAACTGTCCACGCCTCACTTCCATACATCAATGTCGGAACCAATATACCATTGTGGACCGCCAATCTCATATTCTTCGTAAGTTTCCTATTTCTTGCAATTCTTCCAATCGTTCCCATTACACTTCTTCCTCTACTAGCACGCTTTTCCAATTCTTTCGTCAATTTCCCATTCGACTCAAACTTGCTTCCCAGATAATCAAATTCTTTCACGACCTCCACTCTTGTTTCATTCAGTCTTATCTCAATTTCCTCGCATTCCTCAGTCCTGTCAAACACTAATACTTTCGTCTTACTGGCATTCACTTTTAAACCGTTCTTACTAAAAGCATCATTCATTTTGGTGAGTATCATCTGGAGCTCCTCCGCTGTATCAGCCAACACTACGGCATCGTCAGCATAGAGAAGAACTCCAACATTCGTCTCACCCACTTTCACACCATAATGAGAAATTTCTGCTTCTTTCATACAATTGTCCATGATTATGTTAAATAACCACGGACTCATTACACACCCCTGTCGTACTCCCTTGTAAACATCAAACCATTTGCTACATTTACCATCCACTCTTACACACGCCAAACTATTTTCATAGATGGCGCGTATTCCATTCAGAAGCTTGCCGTTCACACCGTTATACTTTAGGAGTACTTTCCACATCATACCTCTGTCCACCGAGTCAAAAGCCTTCTCGAGATCCACAAAAGCCGTGTAGACCTTCCGACCCACAGCCAGATGTTTTTCAACAATCTGTCTGAGAGTGAAGATCTGGTCTACACACCCTCTTCCTGGCATAAAGCCAGTCTGGATATCAGAAACCCCATGACCGGTAGACAGTCTCACTTTTTTTATGAGAACCTTACACAATACTTTACCAGCTATATTGAGAAGACTGACGGGCCTGAAATTTTGGCAGTCCTTTTTGTCACCTTTTCCTTTGTAGATAGGAACAATGACCGCCTTTTTCCAGTCCATCGGCACTTTACTCTCTTTCACACACATCTTGCACAGTTCAAACATCCATTCAACCATGCACTCCCCAGCACATTTTATCATCTCAGCATTCACACCATCATTCCCAGCAGCTTTTCCATTCTTCAGATCTTTTATACTTATTATCACATCCTCTTTCACAATTTCTTCATCGCTGTCATTATATTCAACATCATAATAGTCTCTTTCGCCCTGGCCATATAAAATTTTACAATATTCATTCCATTTCTTCCTTACATCACTTTCGTCCCACAGCAAGATTCCCTCAGCGTTTTTAATGCCTG
Organism: Agapetus fuscipes; assembly: GCA_951799405.1. Lineage (NCBI taxonomy): Eukaryota > Metazoa > Arthropoda > Insecta > Trichoptera > Glossosomatidae > Agapetus > Agapetus fuscipes. The sequence goes on from OX637332.1 coordinate 1,208,218, forward strand.
GGGTGGTTGATCCGCGACTTTCGTTTTTATCACGTACCCAGCTCCAGAATGTTTTTTTATTGGTGAGGAAATTCTGCTGCGCTCTCTCATTTTCCTTACTTTCTATTTTCATCTTACTCTCAAAGACGACGTTTTGGCTCTTCGTTTTGCTTGCTTATATATCTCTTCTAGAGCTTGATTTTTCCTATCATTCAGCCATCTATTAAAAGCATTCTTCTTCTGTTCAATAGCTTCTCTCACTTCGTCATTCCACCATGCATCACCTCTTCTTTTACAGACCTTCGCTTCACCACAAACAGATTTCGCACATTCAATCATATTTTCTTTCATTTTTGACCACATTTTTTCAACACATCCTTCTTCTTTTGTTTTTTTTAACTCATCGTGGTTAAGTCTTTCATTCATCTCACATTTGTACTTTTCTTTTATACTTACATCATTCATTTTTTCAACTTTTATTCGCTTCATACTCACCAATTCCTTTTGTGCTCTTCTTTTTACATCTCCTATAATTATTCTCGAGCACAGCAAATAGTGGTCTGTGTTCAGCACAGCTCCACGGTATACTCGAGAGTCTCTTACATCCCCTCTCATTCTTTCATCCACACAGATGTAGTCAATAATTGTACGGTTGCCCGCTCTGTTCTGCCACGTATACAAATGTATACTTTTGTGGTTGAACCAGGTATTCGACGTAAAGAGTCTATGCTCCATACATAGGCTTATTAGCGCTCTACCATTATCATTGGCTACACCTTTACCACTCGGTCCTACCACATTTTCGCTATCATCTTGTCTCATACCTACCCATCCATTAAAATCTCCTAGTAGAATTGTTCTTTCATTCTCTTCTTTCTGTCTCATAACAATGTTAACTTTCTCCCAGAATTCTTCTTTCACTACCCTGCATTCCGAGTCCACTGGGGCGTAGCACGCAATCAGTAGAACTTTCATCCGTCCAAATCTCATTCTCACTACCAATATTCTCGGGGAGACTCTTTCATACTTAGTAATACAACCTTTCGCTTTTTCATCAATGATAACACCTACACCCTGTCTCTTGTATCCATCTTTCACCCCACACCATACAAAAAATTCACCATTTACCATTTCCTTTTCTCCATCTCCTATCATTTTCGTCTCAGTCACACAAAGAACTTTTATTCCTCTCTCTTTCATAATATTTGAGATTTCCCTCTCTTTACAGTCATTCCAGTCCCTCACGTTCCACGTTGCAAACTTCCATTTCTCTTTCTTCGCATACTTTCTTCTCACACATTCTTTTCGTCGCTCGCACACTTCTTCAGCCTTCCTGACAGAATCAGCTTTGACGCCTCTACAGAGGCCATTTGACACTCCCACGGCTTCCGGGCGGCGGAGGTTGTCAGTCTCTGCGCGCCCCCTCTCGTGCTGTGCAGCACCGTCCTCGCAGTTGTCAGCTGGTGGCCTGCAGTACAGGCGACGTCCCGCCCGCCTGCCACGCTCGCGCCTCCTCCCCCCAGCACTATCCACGACATGTCGTCCCTGTCCCTGCACTACCCTCCGCACACAATCGCTCACTTCAATGTGACAGACAGGGCTATGTCTTCTCAGACTTAGGAGTTCATTAATCGTATAAGATCGCACCATTTATTAAATTATATTAAATTATTTATATTATTATGTTAAAATCCAATAATTTAAATCAAATATTGACACATTAAAATTTGAACACAAGTCATTTTCATACTCTCACTTTGTATATCCCGTTCTTTCACAATCTGATCACTCCATACTTTTATCGGTCGTCCCGTCCCTCTTTTTCCTTTCACACTTTCTTTGTATACATAGTTTGTCAGTCTATCATCATTCATTCTTTCCACATGCCTAAACCATCTCATCACATTCTTTTGTACCTGGACTGCAGGCTGCAGCAATCCATCTTAAGAGACTCAAATCAGACGTGGAGATGAAACTTGGAGAGTACCAGGCTGGCTTCAAATGTGGGAAGTCTGTGTGAACCAAATCTTTACTCTCAAACAAATATTTGTCACAACAAGGCAACTCGTAGAACGGCTCACATTCATGATCCCTTTGCAGTTTATATCAACACAATGAGAACTTGGTGCTTTCACGACTCATTCCTTTGCCAAACTGCCCGTTATGGAACGAGTTGCCAGTAGGTATCTATGTTCCCGCCCTGATTTAACCCTATCCAATTCATAACCAATATCAATCGCCACTTCTCTTTAGTCTCACACTACGCAGCTAACAGATCTGCTACAATGGATCACAACATCAACTGCCACGTCACCAGCACCTCTGCGGCACTACAACAAGTGTCATAGACCCCTGAGTCTTCGAAATCTAGAGTCTCCTGCACAGGATTCCTGTTAAAAAATAGAAGTATATCATCCCAATTTACTTTTTGTTTCTTGACTTTAAAGCAGCATCTGTTATAATTAAAACAAAATGAATGCCCTGCATTGGTAACAGCATCAGTAAAGAAAGGCTGAACCGTTTTGGCTGTTTTTCATTCCCCAATAAAACTTGTAATCTGGGAAAGGTTTGGGCATACAAAAAAAATGTAAAAACATGTTCAAATTTGTGAAAAGCTGAACGTGGTTTTTGGGTGGGAACATTGAGTGGGAATTGATCACAGAGTATTATAGGAATTGATTATTTCCATACATCGATGTTTCCACCATCATTTGACAGATTTTTGTTCCATATTCAAATTTCATTTAAATGTGTTGGATTCATTGATTTGAAATTATATTTGAATAGCCTTCATTAAATAAACAGGTAGGTACAATAATTTTGAAAATGGAACAAAGTTTATTTGAAGGAAACAAAATCAGAATGTTTCAAAATCATATCAAAAATGGTGCAAGGGTAAAAAATAAAGTAAATAAATGATAAGTCATTGAGATAGGTAGGTACAAATATTATATGATGTGATATGAACACATTTAAGGTTCATAACATCGATTAATAAGGATAAAGTGTGGGATAATGCGAGTGTTACTTTGCGCTGCACATGATGCATGTTACCTAATTGTTTACCACAATATGTTTACAAAATCAGACCCAACACTCCATGGACCCAACACAAGCAAGGCCCATTAACATACGACGGTATGGACGGTACAAAAAATTGTACTCAATTAAATAATGAAATTATGATTTAGAATATGCCTACTTCTCTAATCAACACGTAGGTAGGTATAGGTACATCAATGGTTGAAAATGGCTTTATTTAAAGCATTACTTTAGACCTGTATGACAGTTCAATCATCTTGAAAATATCAATGGAAAATATACAATGAAAAGCTTTCCTCCTGCTATTGAGGTATATAATATTATACCTCAATGCCTCCTGCTCTACATTATGACATCATTGCTAAACGCAACTTTTTGTGAGGCCAGCCCCCTTACCCGTAAAAATAAATAGGTCTCGAATCGCCACATGTAACCCCTTCGGGGATAACGCAGGCAAAAAGTTACACCATATGTGTAGCTTAGTTGCGTTTGCGTTTTTAAATTATTTTAGACCTGTATGCTATTTCAATCATTTTGAAAATATCCAACGAAAAGGTGTCCTCCTGCTCAACAGAATGACAGCATTGTTTTATATGTACCTATTAAGCAATGAAATTATGTCTGAAATACCAATTCAGTGTGACAATGACAAAAGATACAAAGTTGTTGATGTGGTATAATCAATAAGTCAGCAGACTGACTGGGTTGCATCCAGCAAATGAACCATCGGAGCCTGTTAAAGATGGTTGCGATGACAGACCCAAAGAGACGCAGGATAGTAGGAAGACCCAGATTAAGGTGGCCGGACGGAGTGGCGGCAGACTGCCGTGCGGTAGGAGTACGGGACTGGAGGAGGAAGGCGTTGGACAGACAGCGGTGGCTAAGACCCACCCCAGGTTGTCATGTCATGAATGGTGATGATGTATTTCTTCACCATTTCACTAAGGGTTGCCGTTATCTTCACTTTGTTCTGTTCTTGCACTCTTCTTTATCTCCTGGACTTTCCCTCTCTCGTCCCTTCTTTTCACTTTGTCTTTCATTCTTCATTTCATCAAGTCTCCCAATCATTCCCATCTCGTACCTTCCTTTACATGCAAAAACTGTAATAAATACCATAGCAATGGTAATAAATCAGTATTCCAAACTTTATAAGACTGTAAAGGTTGGGGTGGGCACAGGCACACAAACTCCTAAAGGAATGATGACTGGCTTCCTGGAAGGCTGGAAGGAAGAAGAGTGGGAAGACCCAGACTGAGATGGAGGGATGCGGCCTAGCTTTTGCAAGGTGCGGACTAGGCTGGGTAGCAGCACTGGGGGCAGGTGGACACGGCGGCTCATTGATGACCTGAAGCTATGGTGCGGAAGGCAACATGAGTATTGCTACTCCCAAGATGCAGGACTAACCTACCTAGGGTTATGACTGTGGGGAGTAGGGAATGCAATCTTGCAGAAAAATCGCAATCTCGGTATTTGCGGATTATGTAAATCCAATCTCGCGAGATCTCGGTATTTGCAAGATTTCACATTTAGTGGCCACATGGTTACATTTTTTTGCAAAAAGTGTCATTTTGCTTTATGTTGACAAGGAAAGTAGATTAGAAAACTTTTATTGTGATTTTTTTTTATTAAAATCAGAAATACAAGCTAATCAGAATCATAGACTATCATTTAATATGTTTATCAGTTAACTCATGGCATGGATTTTTTTTAAAAACTCCTTAAGGAGCATAGAATGTCAATCGTGGCATTAGATAATCTGCTTCATATGTGAGACAATATGTAGCCTGCTGAAGAAAATGCCCTCTCAAGATTCCACGTTCGTCGGCACTATTGTCACCAGACTATCATAAGCATGCTGTTAATATCTTCCTCTTGATTCGCCATATTCAAAGAGGTGCATTTCTTTTTTGATGTTGGATTCTAGGGTTGACATTGAAGTGTGCATTGGAACCAGAGTAGAGCGTTTACAAGATTTCAGGGTATTCTCCAACTCTTCCTGAAGTGATTGGTTAAGTAATTGGTTATATTAAAATATAAATTAAAGAGCCGCCGCTGTGTTTAAAGCTGCAAATTTCTAGCAGAGAGTGGCACGTCGTCATCTTCGTCAAGTTGTATTAACACAGAAGTAGATTGGGTAGGTGTAGGAGCAAGAGAGGCAACACCAACAGCATTGCGTCCACCCGCGTCGTCACTCGCGCGCTGATAGCACACATGGCGCGTTGTCGCTTGATCACGCAAATTTTGCAAGATCTCGCACTGTTTTTGATGCGAGATTGGTCTTTCAAGATTGATGCGAGATCTCGGTATACCGAGATTGCATTCCCTAGTGGGGAGAGCAATGGCTATGCTCAATGAGATCTCCTCTTCGGTTGATATCTTCCACCTGAGTGAAAATCAGCTTAGACAGAGGCTTCCGTTTCTCCTAAGCTGATTTCGGTTACTTATGAATGTTTTTAATTATTGTATGTATTAAGTTTAACCTGTCATGTACTATAATGTGTGAAAATAAATCTATCTATATATCTAACATGGTGAGTTGAAGTACCACCTGACCCAGATGCTGACAGAGCATGGTTGCTTCGGAACCTATCTGCACAAGATAGGGAAAGAAGCAACGCAAGGCTGTCACCATTGCGAGGCAGCCTGCGATGACGCGGAGCACACAATGTTGCACTGCCCTGCGTGGATCACCTCAAGAGTGGCCTTGGAGGCATCATTGGGGTGAGGCCAATTGTAGCAGGGACAGTGGCGGCGTCGATGCTCCGCGATGCTGCAGGCTGGACGGCTTGGGAGGCTTTCGCTTCCTCCGTGATAGGAGGGAAAGAGAAGGCCGAGAGAGAGCAGGAACACACTCGGTTTCAGACAGGGAGCATTTCCAATTGACACTGTAGGGACTGTATTGTATAATATGTGCCATTGTACAGTGATTTTATGTTGTTCTTTTTATAAAATGTTTCTTCAGATATATTTATGTGAACATTGTTTTTGATAGTTTTTTTTTTAAGAAAGCCTGTGCGGGAGACGCCCTAGATTCAAGAGACTCTAAGGGTCTATGACACTTGTTATAGTGCCGCAGAGGTGTTAGTGATGTGGCAGTTGCCCATGTCCGGTTGCAGGGCCGTTAGCTGCACAGTGCTGTGGTGTGTGTTGCGTTGCTTTGTTTTGAGACACTGAGAGGAAACGGCGATTGATATTGGATTTGAAAAGGGTAAGGTTAAATTGGGATGAAAACATAGATACCGGTAACTCATTCCATAAGCGGGCAGTTTGGCAAAGGAATGAGTCGTGAAAACACCAAGTTCTCATAGTTTTGATATTGACTGCACATGGTTGAATGTGAGCTGTTCTACGAGTTGCCCTTGTTGTGACGAGTTAGTTACATTGTATGTAAATATTTTAAATGTGCCGATGAATGTTAGATGTTAATGATGAATCATTTGGAAAATAATGTTCAACTATTACCTGAAATTGTGTATTCCATCTAAATTTTATTTACAGATAACCTTAATTACTATTTTTTGCAAAATGTATTTTAAACAAAAAGTTACATATCTAATTATGAATAAAATTGGGCAAGCGGCATTGGGGGACAGGTGGGGTTGGAGGCAGAGGTTCAAGAAGGCCAAGGCTAGAATTGTACTCGTAGCATCATTAAAGAAGAACAATGATAATGGGGGAGTTTTACCTACCATTAAAACTCTTATTATGTTTCTATAGATGTCTGGAGTCCATATTATGAGAGAAACAATCACTTTTCCCCTTTTATGTGGTTTTTAAGTCTATTCCTGGGTCTTTGATTTGCACTTTTTTACACTTTAGGCACTTTCTACTCTATGGTCGCTTTTTCCCCATTTCCTGTTCCCTATTTCCAGTTTCCCCATAACCCGGTCGCAATTTTTCATAAAGCTCATAATACACCAGGTAGGGGTTACCTGGACTCCAGACATCTATAGAAACATAATAAGAGTTTTAATGGTAGGTAAAACTCCCCCATTATGTGTTCTGAGAGATGTCTGGAGTCCATATTATGAGAGATCTGTCTATTATCTCCTGGTGACCGGGGACGTCTTTATTTGATATTAACTGGTTGAAATAGGGAAAGATCTTCTGGAGCTCTATGTTTCAACATCTCTTTCTGATAGTATTTTCTGAAAGTGTTTTCCTTTTTCCAGTTGCCTCTTTCCAGTATGTTATCTATTGGATTAAGTGATGCGACCGCTGAACGTGTGCTGCCGGGAGTGGCCTCTACTCCTGCTGATTTTAGCGTGTTCTTTACCCATCCTCCTATGATTGTTCTTGCAGCTGCCTTCACTTGTACTCGGGTGCTGATGAACAGGTTATAAAGATTTTGTCCTGATCTCCTTTCGCGTGATAGTTCAATCAGCTTCCTTATCCAGAAGACTGGGTTGACGTTGTGTTCCTTGGATTCCAGAAGTCTCCGATTAGATTGTCGGTGTTTGAGGGTATCTGTTTTTGATCTAAAGAATGGAATTAACACAATTGATGTGCCTTCGTCGAGAATGTTTCCTTCTGTGATATTTAGCAAGGTCAGATTGTGTACTCTTCTTCCTGAAGATAACAGAAGTAAGATCGCCGTTCTACACGCAACTTCATAGAGAGAATCTGATCGAGGAGTGTTCCTGACTAGCCAGTCTCTCACTATCTGCCGATTCCACACAGGGGACTTAGGAGGGTTGATCTTTACCATTGCTAGTGCTTTTAATGTTTTTAAATTTAATTTCACTAGGAAATCTGAGCTGAGATTCTTTTCCATCATTGCGTTGCAGAAGGTTACGATGGCTGACTTGTGTACCAGCATAGTCCTGTATGATAGTTTTTCGTTAATGACCAGTTGCGCTAGATACCTTGCCAATTGATTAGGAGATGGTGTGTTGGGATGGGTATTATTCGCCAGTATCCAGCGGCACCATCTTTGCCAAGCAGGTTTATATGTGTTGAGTGGGGAAGCTCGCCATCCTGACAGGAACAGTCTTTTCTCTTCCGCGTTCCAGGAATTTAAGATACTGTCCCCAGTCCCAATTTTCCACACTTCCATTTCCAGATCCTGAATCCTGGGTGGTGGATTGCCTGTTGATGTGTTGATTAGTACTGACACCAGGTTCGGTATTTGCATCGGAGGTACGAGTGATCGACGAATTAAGTCTGGACGCCAGAAGACCCTCTGCCACCTGGGACCACGAGTAGGTAAGTTTCGGTCGCCCCGTTTAGGTGCCTCAGGATCCTCGGTATAAGGTTTGGCGGAGGAAATATCCGACCCACATTGTAGAGCCAGTGCCGACTGAAGGCGTTTTGAAAGATTGCGCATGAGTCTGTGGAGTCTCTGGACACGTAAGTTGAACTCATGTGTGCCATGGTGGATGCGAACAGGTCTATATCTGGTACTCCGAAATGATTGAAAATGGCCTTCGTTGCTGTTGGTAAGAGATGCCACTCTGGAGGGGATCTTCCTCTTGATAGGTGATCCGCGTCTCCGTATCTTCCCGGTAGGTACTGCGCTGTTAGCGAGATTTCCCATTGGTCTGCCAGAGTCAACAGATCTCGGGTAAGATTTAGGAGTGTTTTGGATCTGGTGCCCCCTTCCTTGCGGATGTAGGCGACTACTGTCTTGTTGTCTGATTGTACCAGAATTTCGGAGCCGGAAAGGTCGTGCGCTGTGCGTTGCAGGGTTGCAAAAACAGCGAACAACTCTTTTCGGTTGGAGTGCTACTTCTTTTGTTGAACGGTCCACTGTCCTGACAGCATCAAGTCGTCCAGAGTTGCTCCCCAAGCTAAGTCTGACGCATCTGTTGTCAAGAAATGTCCGAAGGTTTCCCTGTGGATGGAACTTGATTCGTTCGCATTCCCTATCCACCACTCTATTTCTTGTAAGCTATCCTCGGTCATTTGTATGGACCCTCTTGGTGACAGGTGCTTCAGTGGCTTGCTCGCTATCTGCAATTGTCTGCAGTGGAGGCGACCATGAAGCTGGCAAGTTTAGTCTTCCTAGGAGACTTTCCGCCAGTTTTAAGGACCATTTTCGAGAAGACAGTATTGCTCGAAGTGAGTGGCACAATGCCTCTTGCTTCCGGTAAGAAAGACCTACTTGGTGACAGGTGCTTCAGTGGCCTGCTCGCTATCTGCAATTGTCTGCAGTGGAGGCGACCATGAAGCTGGCAAAGTTTAGTCTTCCTAGGAGACTTTCCGCCAGTTTTAAGGACCATTTTCGAGAAGTCAGTATTGCTCGAAGTGAGTGGCACAATGCCTCTTGCTTCCGGTAAGAAAGGAATTTGCAATTGTTGTGCGTGTCCCAAACGATTCCCAAGTACTCTAATTGTTGAGTGGGGAAGAGCACTGACTTCTGGAGATTTACATACCACCCCAGAGATTGTAGGATATCTACTGCTAGATGCGATTGCCGACAAAGATCGTCCTTGGATTGGCTCGCAAGGAGGAAGTCGTCGAGATAAACGATTGTCCGAATACCTCGTCGCTTCAGTAGTTGGGCTACCCAATTTGTAAGGGTTGCAAACATTCTGGGGGCAGATGAAAGGCCAAAGGGCAGACTTGTCATCTGAAGTAATTCTCCTCGATAGACCAGTCGCAAAAATCTCCAATGTTTCTGTGCACTTGGGAGATGAAAGAAGGCTTGCGATAGGTCTATTTTCGACAACCAATTGTTTGGCTGCAGAAACTCTGGCACTTTGTAGTGGCTATGAGTTTGAACGGAACCGGGTCCAGGAAGAAGTTTAACGATTTCAGGTTGAAAATCATTCTCGAGGAACGGTCCGATTTGGGTGTTAGGAACATTTTTGATAAGAAGCTGGGAGATGACTCCGCGGCCTCTATAACGCCGAATTCGGTCATTTCCTTTATTTGAGAGTCCATTTCGGGTGAAGGACTCGTCTGGTATAGCATTAAGGTCTTTTTGTGTGGTAATATCAGAGGGGGAATTGAGATGAAAGGCATTCTTACTCCGATTATCATCTTCAGGATGTGGTTTGGTGCTCCGAGTGACGTCCAAACCTGTAGGGAGGACTTCAAGCATCCTCTGCGAAATGGTTTCTTGTCATTTTCGTGGATGCCTCCTTCTGTCTCCTTTGAGATTTCCTGACCGTGTGTTATTCCCTGCCCTTTTTCCTCTTGAAGAGAAATTTGGAGCGTCTCTAAGGCCTCGATTGCTTTCCGCAGTGGGTCGTTGCTGCCCTCTAAAAAACTGATTCCTTTTCTGTACTGGAACGTGCGGTTTCGATGAGGTGCTGGGTTGAGGGCACTGGGTCTTCACTGACAATTTGTCGGTGGTCCCCACTCTAGAGAAAAAAGACGTGAGACTGTCTTTGCCAAACAAGTGTTCGGTACTCGGCGGGAATTTGTTTAACCCCTCTCACATGCTCTTCCTTAACATGCCCTAGCACAGCTTTCCTGCGGAACTGGAGGGCCTCTGTCCGCCTCCCCCATACCGTCTGGAGGATGTCTTCCGAGACTTTCTGGTATGGCGAGTCCAGAGCGAACAGCGTTTTGACCTTTTCGAAAAGGGCTTTCCTCGCCAAGGTCGTGTCGCTCCGGGCTCCCCAGTTGACCAAAGTCTGAAGCCCAGACTGGAACTCCTCTTTCTGGATGAGGAGGGCGTGGGACATGGCTGCAAACGACCGCTCGCCTGAATAGGGGAGCTTACGTCGCACTGGCGAAGTTCATCGTTCACTGCCAGGTCGACGAACGCCGGTTCTGCCAGGTACTTTTTCTGTACCTCGGCGTACCTTACTCCGGCCCAGTTTTCACTGTCGAAGTGCTGGAGCCTTTGGAGCGCTTCGACCCTGTTGCTCTTGGCCTTGGGGTGAGCTGGTTCTTCCACCGTTGTGGCGGCTTCCTGGAAGCTCAGCAGTAGCTCTTCCTGGGCCTCCTCATTCTCTTCCAGTCCCGAAGGTTGTTAGAGGAAGTTGCTGGAAGAGTTTCCTGCCGCCGATTCAACGAGATTTCCCATAGAACTGGCGGGCCAGTCACCGAAAACTGCGTTCGTCAGCATCACAATGTGGGAAACCAGATAATCTATCCTTGGGTCCAAGACAACCCTCAGCCGTTTCTGACGCCGCGGCGGTGAACCTGATTCCGAAGTGTCATATCCGCGTTTTAGTGACGCATCACCTGAATCCTGTGAGATTTCGTCGAGAGGTTGCCCTTTATTGTTATCACAACTCATAACATTGATTTTGATGTTATATAAAGTAAAAACTCCGTTAAAATAACGAAAAACGTTTTTCGTAAATATGACAGCGTGGCATAACCAACAAAAATACGTATGCGAACTTTTAACCACCACAATATCACCTGTTTTAGTTTTTAATTGTTCACAAGGACACAAGATGGTAAAATAACACTCTTTTAAATGTTTTTGCCCAGGAATATTGTCAATTCACTCAAATTTTCGAAGGTAAAATCAACTGACATGTGACCACAAGGGGAAAATGACGCTTTATGAAAAATTGCGACCGGGTTATGGGGAAACTGGAAATAGGGAACAGGAAATGGGGAAAAAGCGACCATAGAGTAGAAAGTGCCTAAAGTGTAAAAAAGTGCAAATCAAAGACCCAGGAATAGACTTAAAAACCACATAAAAGGGGAAAAGTGATTGTTTCTCTCATAATATGGACTCCAGACATCTCTCAGAACACATAATAAATAAAAAACCTCTTTATTTAGTATCCAGTCATATTTATTAGGAGTATTATTATTATGTAAGTATATTTATTATGCAGATCTCAGAGTGAAATACTTGGTAAGTTATTATTTTGATACAACATTAATGTAACAAAACAAATCAAATAATATGACATTGAGCCTGTGGCAGGCGAACCATATGCAAGTACCTGAATCATTATATAAACCATAGCAATGTCCTAAGTACTGTTGCAGAAATAAGATTGACGATGGACACAGTGCAATAGTTGCATCAGCGATCGGTTGCAACCATCTCCGAGTGACAGTTTCACGTTAATTTAATACAGCAATGAAGAGACATCCTAGGTGTAAGAAAGTATACAAAGCATACATGTAAGTTACTTATATTTCTATGCTATAAACAAATAATAAGGAAAATTTTAAGGGTTTGTGTATTGACATTGTGAAGATTCATTTAAAAAATAATGTAAAAATTAAGAAAAGTTTTTTTTCTAGAGTTGATTTATTTCTCGAGCGCTTTCAATGCTTTCACACCATAAATTTAAGTTGATCTCTTGATAATGGTGTGAAAACATTGAAAGCGCTCGAGAAATAAATCAACTCGTGAAGAAAAACTCTATTTAGTTTTTACATTACTATTTTTAAAATAATAAGAACTTACCCATCATTTATTATTTGAATATTTTTGGAAAGTTTGTAGTCGAATATAAAAACTATGAAACAGGTCACACAATCGCGATGCTCGATTTCTGAAGTATCAGTATGCTTGGTGAACTATTAAAAAACCTGAGGATCGGAAAAAGGTCAATACAAAGATTATTTCTCTAATGCGTGTAGATAATTATAAATCTTACAGAGCTTGGACTTTTGCTTCTTCTGGGCAGTCTCCAGCATCAAACAGCTGATGTAGGGAAAAAACATATCAAACAATATATCAGGCTTATTTATTTCACATTACAAATGATAAGAGAGTGCTGTTTTTGTGTGTGTCCCACCTCACGGGCACTCTCCTATCACTGATAAGACTTTTTAAAAAGAAGTGTCTTGAGTGCTCCACAAAATACAACCACAGATTTGGAGTTGATTACTCCGGGTGGCGGTCCGTTCTACTTCACCGGACCTGCAACACGGAAAGCATGGTTTCGTATTTTATGATGATACACTTATGGGCAAAGAAATGTACACACTTGCCTCGCAACCCGTTACGCAACATTGGGCAGCTGTTTTTTGTTTATTTTTTTGAATTGATTATTTACAATTTCTTGCTATATTCACACTTCTTACTTCATTGAGTGCCATGAACAAGTATTTGCAATTTGAAAATCTCATTTTGGGGACTTAAATATGAACATCTGTCCAAATTGTGGATATTAAAGAAAAGACGCACAATGTTAAAGCTCTCCATTGCTGCAACAACTTTTGTATAGGAACTGTCATCAATTCACACAGCTTAACTTACAAAATTATACTTACAGAATCATACAACAAATGAGTTGAAGAGAGGCAAAGGCGGAAATCAAGAACCTTTTCCAGATGTGAAAGAAACTCAGTAAATGTGACTCTCTGTGTTCCCATATATTGATCTCATTTTTTTTTTCTTAGATTGCCGCCTTGAGGTGCATACAACTCAAAAATAATGAGGTATTTATCAGTTTAAATTAAGAATCTTATGGCTGACTTCATTTACTTAAAAATCTTAAAAGAAACAAGACCGACTAACATTTTATCATGAGTTCTGCATTTGAAAATGACAAAAAACTTGTGGTGTCACACGGCTGGGTTGCTATGGCAAAAGCTAATTAATAATTGCAAAGGACCCTCCTTAGATAAATAACGCTTGCCTGCCAAGAAAAAGTAGAATTAGAAATATTCGTGCAGTAAAAATCAGCCATTTAGATTTTTGTGCTATTCTGTATAAAATTAACATAAACTAACTGTTTTACACATATTTAGTTATTTTAATAGTTATTACAAAATGTAAGATATACTGTTTTGCAGTCACTGGTGGAGTGGCCAATAAATATGAGTGAAATACAGTCATGTTTGTGTTGAAATAGAGACATCTTCATTCCAAGACCCATAGCTTAGATTGATAAAAAATATATATACTCAACTCAGGGTGTTGGCATTTATAAAATCAATATGGTAATTTAAAAATTCAACTTCATGCACAGGAAAAAAAAATCCTTCTACCTATGACTCACCTTTGTGAAGAGTGTGTTGACTTTTTAATATCAAATTTTTATCAATCAATTTAATTTAGTCTAAATCTAAATCTAAATCTAAGCTGCAAAGATATGTATCATTTGAGATTCATATTAAATGCATTCCCACAAGCAGACAAGCATAATTTCGCGCTTACACATGCCGCATGTGGACCTACAATATAAAAAACCTAATCTCAAATGAACATAAGCCCTGCAACTCTTGCCGACCTTCCCTGAAGCAAGGGTGACATTAGTGGTACAAATTAACAGACATCATTTTCCCCCATATTTATTGTCCATCGCCGTTTTACTGATAAATAATTTGATATTATACCAGAGAATCTTTATGGGTTTGATTTCATTCGACCAAAAATTACATGAACAGAAGAATCAGATTTTTTTGTGATTTAAATTGACCAACAATTTTATGAATAGTGAAATTGTGATTTTTATTCCTAATTTTTAATGAAAAACAAAAACTAAACTTACAATAATTGTAACATAATTTTTACAATAAACTAACATTATAATGTGACTGAATTTTTCCATTGGTGTAACCTGTACCCCGAGTATAAGAAAAAAAAACATTGTGTTAATCTCACATTGATTGCGTAAATGTATGGAATATAGGACGGCACTACTAAAGAGTGATTTATCTTACGTACATTTTTTTGATTTACGCAGTCGAGCCGAATTTACACATTTTTTTATACTAAGGGCACTGAGTTCACACTCTGCATTTTCTCAGTTATAACCTGATTTTTTTTTCTAAATTTATTGAATCAAAAATGCAACTAACCACATTTGAAGCTAGTAACTTTATACAATAATGCTTTGATTGCCACATATGTATAAAAAAAAAAACAGATTTGTTACCTTTACGTGAGATAAATAATCTTATCTTAAATGCTCATAACATAAACAAAATCACATCTTATTAAAAAAATGCCTACGTTTGATTAAAAAATAAACTTACACTAAAAGGACAAACCTAAATAAGAAATATTCTAAATGCATTCATAGGAATAAAGCTAAATTAAGTATTGTTTAAAACTAACAAATATTTCAGATATTTTGCCATGTAAAATAAAATTACAAGGAGTTTAAAATATTATAAGTTTTTTTTATCATTTTAATGTTTATGGCACAACCATTTTGTTTTTCTTTATTTGTTGACAATAGTTCTTATATTAAAAATCCTTTTCCAGAGATATCACTTTGATTGTTGAAAGTCTTTAACGTTTGAATGGTGGATACAAAAAGGTCACTAAGGGCCGTTCTTATAAACGTTGGACTAAATATCCGTAAGTAAATACTCATTTAACTAACGGATGGACGTTAACGGACTGATCTTACCGATGGTCGTCTTATAAAGCTTTTTTAACCATCCGTTAGTTCTCAATAATGCACTCGTATTTTTGATGATTTTTTGCGTTCATTCATGAACATATGTCATCCGTTTGCTGTCAGAGAAGAAACATAACCTAAAGTTTCGTATGACAAACACGAAAACGACTGATACAGCCCTATTTTAATGAATTCTCTATCACTGTCAGAAGAAATTATCTTCAACAGGATAGAGCGGAGAAGTCCAAAGACGCGCAAAACTCAACGCAAAAAAAAATGCTTTGACAGCTGACCTAACCTCAAACCTTAACAAACCGACCGGTATCTACCTGGAAACCGGGGGTCGGCTGTCGGTTGATCCGCCGGTAAAATTAAACCAAAAATTTACAAACGAATTGTTATAATACAGAAAAACAAAATCTGTACCAAACTTCGGTTTATTAGATTTGATATTTAGCAAACGGATGTTTATAAGATCGGCCCTAAATAGTGGTTCAACTGAGAAAAAAAGGAACACATAAATAAGATCCTTGGTAGAAATATTTATCAGATTTTTTAACAAACTGAATAATAATTTTAAGCAGTTCACACAACCCTGCCATCTACGTTATTCATTCTGATATAAACTGTCATTTGTTGTACTATTTTATGCCTTTTATCCATGTCCAACACTAGGCTAAACATTTAGTGTGACTTCATGCCGTGTTTTCCCCGGACGAGTCCTATGTGGCGAGTAGAACCTATTCATTTTTACAGGTAAGGGGATCGGCCTTACGCCAACCACTTCAGATGAAGTGGGAGTTTTGCAGCTCCTAAGCACGCTGATACTCATTTCTTGTGAAGGTTGAGTAAACGTTGAAGGTATTTTATTTTGGGTTTGAAATGAACACCGAAAAGGGGAACTCATTTCTTAAACCCGAGCTCTCAGCATGGAATGCAAGCACTCTACCAACTGAGCTATCAATCGCACAAGCCAACATGCACTTTTCAATCCATACTTTCTTTAGGGATTCATTTTTTTTTATTTGTCTTGGAATATAGAACCAAGTTGCAAAAATTTGTTTCAAATTAGTCAACGACGTTAGCCATGTTGAAAGCACCGGTTCCCATAGATCACCGAAGTTAAGCAACATTGGGCGTGGTCAGTGCTTGGATGGGTAACCGCTCAGGTAAACCGCGTGTCGTTGGCATCTTGGACCGGTCCGTAGTCCGTAGTGGCAACACTTCGGACTCGTAAATGGAAGGTTGTGGATTCGGATCCCGGCGGAGCACAAAAATATACCATTTATATTTCGAATGTGCTCTTCGCTGGGTTGAAAAATTCATAAACCTTTATCAATGACCGGTCACCAAAGGTCCATCCAGCCTTACAGCAACTGGGTCTTGCTTGAGTATTGGCGCTTTGTAGCGACGACCAAGCTTGTACACCTCTGCGGCACTACAACAAGTGTCATAGACCCCTAGAGTCTTTAGAATCTAGGGAGTCTCCCGCACAGGATTTCTTAAAAAAAAAAAAAAAATGAATATTCTGGTAACTAGTGTCTCATTTAAAGCAACCATTCATTTACTTGAGTTTTAAAGAGCACTGAAATGTTAGAAACACATTTCATACTTTAAAGTTGAAGTTTTAATGGAATAAATGATCTGAAATTCTTATCTTTTTTTTATTTAAAATTAATTTAAGCTTTTCTTAAATTTATTTAAATTTTAAATTATTGTAGGCGACTGCAGAAGTCTATTCTGTCCTAAAAAAACTTTAAAAAAAAATATGCAAGAATAAAAAAATAAAAAAACTAAATAGAAAACTAGCAGTGCAGCAATCATTCTTTGAGATTTTATGAAAACAAAAATTGTATGTCATTTTTTTTACAAAGTTTCCAAATGTTTGAACCCTAAAAATAAATTGCAAATCATAAAAATAGTAAAATATATTTTGTAGAAGATCGAGTAATGATTTTACATGTGGCAACCAAAGGCTTCAAAAATAAAAACCACATAATTTCATCATTCATTTCCAAATTTTTAAAAATGCAATTCTTGTCACACATGATTGATATCAGGAATATCTTCATATTATTTTAGACAAAATAATTGTAAGTAGGCAATTCCACAATATCTTGTATTGTCAAACCTCAGCAAAAAAGCTTCTGCAATATGCCAGTAATTGATCCGACTACGCTTTCAAAAGTTGCTTCATTTCCATACATCAGGGTCAGTTTTACTGTAAAAATAAAAGTCAATATTTAAATTAAAGCTACAAATGAAACAAAGTATGAAATTGAATCATACTTTGACTTGCTGGAGTGATGATTTCCGGGATCTGTTGCCGTGGTCTGTGGGAGCTGGAGCTTCCGCACGTTTCGCCCATTTCTACGATGGCCTTCTTTAGCGTGAAGTATGATGATGAAGATGATCTTGATGAGAACTGTGATCTGTCAACATACTACTGAAGAAGCCCATCGTAGAAATGGGCGAAACGTCCAGAAGCTCCAGCTCCCACAGACCACGGCAACAGATCCCAGAAAACATCACTCCAGCATCATCAGCCGGCCGTGTAAGCCTAAAACTCTTTTACTTTGACTTGTTTTATTATTAAGTAGGAACAATCTTGTAAATTTGAATTTCACTCGGCTGGCAAACATCACAATCCTTCAGCTAACGAGTTGAGGGTTGACTTAAAACATGCATACACTAAAGTGATAATAATTAAATAATAAATCTAAATGTTTTGTAAATAATAAATAAATGCATCATTTACTGGGATCACTCACTGGTTTAAAATTAACTAAATGTTACACAGATTCATACATTAGTGGGCAGCCTTGATTGCATAAATAGAAAAGTGTATGTAAGATACAAAAACACACCTAGTGGGTGATTTAGTTTTCATACACATTTTTCAAACTTATTCACATGATCAAGGAGAGCTTACAAAATGTTTTTACACTTGATACAAATGAGAGGAAAATCATCAACATGTCAAAATAAATCTGTCTAACACAATGCAACTTTTGAACAATGTTTTTGAATTCAATTTGTATGTATGTGTGGTTAAAAATGTAGGTAACTATTTCAATCTGTGGACCAGATATTCATTATTTTGTTTGAATTGTTGCATTATTCAGTGTAAGTAGCTAGTTCTTAATTTATTAAGTACCTACCAACAAAATTATAAAATAGAATAACTCGATGTCTTTAAAATTACCTTAAATAAGTTAGATTATGTACAAAATAGATATAAGCTTGGTATATTTCGTGGTACGTGTTTTATGAGATATAATGCGTAGGTTTACGGGATATATTTAGTAAAGTGTAAAAAAAACATATTTATAAATGGATGATACATCATCAGTCTTGTAAAAAAGGATGCTTGTCCTCAAAAATATTTTAACAAAGGATGGAGAAGATTATTCCTACGTTTTATTAAGTATCTTAGTTATTTTTGTTTTCATATTACGGTTGTCCATTTATTTCATGAGATGGTTGGTATTTATAAACAACAATGACCAAAGAAAATCATTAGGGATAAGCTGAAGCCATCAATCAACATAAAATATATAAATGGGGTATCTGAGCCGATTTGCGTACCTAAAGAGTGCACCCTAGGGCGTAAGCTTCATATAAACGGGGTCTTGTAATATTCCATAGTTTCCAGACTATCGTAATTTTTATGTCTCTTTGTGACCGTGCAACATGAATATCTTATTTCATTTTTTAGTTGTTTACCTATTATTCTGTACGTTTGTTACTATGGGAAACTGAATAGACAGTCTATGTCTATTATATTGATCAATGGCTGAAGCATGATATTATTGTAAGTGTGTATAAGCTGGAAGGAAATGCTGTGAACTCCAAGTTGAAATAATTTAAAAAAATCTTGTTTATCAGAAAACTTACTTGTTCAACCATGGAAGTATATTCAATGGAAGGGCTATGAATGTGATTTAGTAACAATCGACATGATGCAACGTCTTTGACACCGTACATTGTTAATAGTGCTGTCTCGCTCACGACATATGAAATGTTTTTGTTATTTTCTATGTAAGCAACGTGTCTCTACTCCGTCTTCAATCTATTTACACATCACCATGGAATCACCATGGCAACGGACTTTGTTACTAGTTTTGTTTTAAGTATTAAAATATCTGATAAATTCCGAATTCAAAAATGTTCCGACCTCATTGTGTACGCGATGATTTTCACAAGTATCTATTTATATATAGAAGTTACATACTTGAAGAAGCAAGTACCTATATATTTGAACATCACTAATTCTAGAAATGGCTGTCACTTTCGCGCACAAAATATTTTGACAAACGAAAAATAAGTTTTATCAACGTAATCATATAGAATAGTGATTAAAGTGAAATATTATTCCATGTTCTTTTTAACACATTTCGTCTCTTTTGTAGGCACGTTTAGAAAATACCCAGTTTGGCATTTATATGGATTTTTTTTTCAATTAGGTAACACACCTGTTGACAGTTGGAAGGTTACAGAAAAACTTAATTTGGATTTTTGTATGATGAGTGGGGTAGCGCATTTCTAATTCTCAAGTATTGATTTCTCAGCCCATCCATTTCTACATATCGATGTATACAACACATTGCATGCGGATAGTTTTGAGGCGCTTGAACAGCCAGAGTGGGCTATTTTTGCCAAATAACTTTACATCAACATTGTTTTCAATTTCTTTGTGATATACCTACTATAAAATGTAAACTGAATTATTCTACTTACACTTGTCACAAACAAAAAGCGGAAAACTCACTGGAAACTGTCAAAAAAATTGTAAGAAAATTATTATAAAATACCTCAACTGTTTAAAAAAAAGTATATTCAATACTTTGCACTGACATTAAAATTAAAACTGGAAAAGATGCATTAAAAAAAACTATAATCAAAAGCAGCATATATGATCAAGCTCATCCTGTAAGCTTAATTTTCTGTGGTCATCGATAAATAATAATTTAAAGACTTCAAACTATGAAAATTGCATAAATTATACCTTAACTTAATAAGAATCATACAGCCAATCTCTCGATATTTACAAATTAACTTGGTAACAAGGAATTATAAAACATATGGACTACAACAATTATGGACTATCAGTTTATAAGAAAAACACAGCGTTAGGATCGTAAAAAATCTTTGAATCTATGGTAAGCATTGTTCTTTTAGGAATTTATGTGAATATTGAGAGAGGACTGCACAATGATACAATAATAAAATGTAAAATTACATTAACTAAAGCTAAAATGAGAAATTTATATAACACAACGGATAGTTAAGTTTTACTTTTAGTTATAAACACTGTCGG